>WHVA01000010.1:0-559399 GCA_015179125.1 Gautieria morchelliformis | reverse complement strand
AGTCGCGATGAACTCGCATTTTCTTCTTTGGCGAAGAGGTTGTTGAGTTGCAGTCGTCGCAAGACTTCCTTGACATGTTCAACATGTTTGGAGGGGTGACTGGAGTAGATTAGAATGTCATCCAAGTATACCACCACACAAACGTCCAAAAGGTCGGCAAAAATCTCGTTCATGAATCTCTGGAAAGCAGCAGGGCCGTTAGTGAGACCAAATGGCATAACCAACCATTCAAAAGACCCATAGCGAGTCCTGAAGGCGGTTTTCCACTCGTCACCCTCGGCCACCTGTACGAGGTGGTAAGCGTGACGAAGGTCAATCTTCATATAGATGCAAGCATTCTTTGGAGCATCAAGTAAGTCAGCAATCAATGGCAATGGATACCAATCTTTTTTCGAGATCTTGTTTAAACCTCGGAAGTCGACGCACAACCGAAGTGAGCCATCTTTTTTGCGAACAAACAATACCGGTGCACCATGAGGCGAGCGTGAAGGTCGGATGAAACCGATGTTCAAGTGCTTGTCGATGAACTCGCGAAGTGCTTTGAGTTCGGAAGCTGAGAGAGAGTAGATGGGACCGATAGGTGGCGAGGTCCCTTCTTCGAGGTTGATTTTGATATCGTGGGGTCGGTGGGGAGCTAGAGTGTCAGTGCGTGCTTTACTGAACACATCTGCAAATTCGTGATATACTTCGGGAACATATTTCTCAATATTCTCAGAAAGCTCGGAGGAACATTCTCCCGATGTTGCCCCTCTGGCGAGGAGCTCAGGCAAAGCCAGATTGAGCTGAAACACTTCGGACCCTTCCAATCTAGATGCACGCAGGAAAGCGGGGGCATTGATTAGGGAAACGAGGGGTGCTTGCAACTTCGAAGGCGAGGTCGAAGTCGTAGCCAAAGCTGAGCGGGTTGACGTTGCCGTGGTCACTGGAGTCGTTGTTAGGTCGATGGTCTTGAAAGTAATACTGCCCAATACCCAGTCAATCGACGGATTGTAGCGGGTGAGCCAGTTGTGGCCAAGTACCATCGAGCAACTCGAGTCGAGCAAGGTTACGTAGAAGGTAACCCATTGTTGTTCGCCAGTCGGAAAGCAAATGCAGAGGTCTAGAGCTTGGGTAATGGTAGTGTTAGTACTACCGTCAAATAGTTTCAAGGGTATAGGAGAGACAGGATAAGCAGGCATAGAGTACTTCTGGACAAATCTGGATTCAATAAAACAATCTGAGGACCCGCAGTCAACTAAGGCAACAAAAGCGACGTTGGGGAGCGAAGGCGAGGTTAGATCTACATTAAGGGAATCTTTGGACAGTGAATGAGAAGCGGCACTGAGTCTGAGCACACGGGTGAGGTTACCGCAATCCTCGGATCGTGTGGTTCTGAGGTTGCTACCTATTTTTTCACCTCCGTAATGGAGGCTGAAGTCCCCTCGTTAGGGGTCTTCGCTGCCCAACCTTTAGAACCGCTACCGCCGGTAGACTTGTTCTTTGGGCAGTCCTTGACGATGTGGCCCTTGGTGCCGCAAAGCAGGCAAAGGCCTTGGTTGACTCGACGTTGGCGCTCCTTGGGAAGTAGTTTGCCATCCTTCCCGAGCTTGCTCGCAATGTCGGGCTGACCCTTGTTGTTTGAAGAGTTGTTGTTGGAACCCTTGCCGTTGTTGTTAGTCTTGTTGCGGTTCTTATTGTTATTAGAACCGCTGGACGACTGGTTGTTGTTAGCGGCATTGCTGCTGGACTGATTAGCAGTGCGTGCAGGCTGGGAGCTACGACCATTGATCATGGCGTCATATTCCTTACGCTCCCAGTAATGGCTGTCGCATTCCAGCGTGAAGTTCCTAAGCTCGGCGAGGCTGCAGAATCGAGGGAAGTGAAGTAAGTCGTCCTTGATTTGTTTGGCCAAGCCCTTGTAGGCGAAGTGTCGGAGGGCCGCATCGTTCCACTGAGTCCGAGTCGAAGCTCGGGCGAAGTCGATAAAGAATCACGCGGCCTTGTGGTGCTCTTTCATAACGATCTTCTCGAGGTCAATCTCAGCTTGGGCAGCGTTGTTGTATGGCCCGAAGTTGAGCTCAAGCTCAGCCTTGAAGCTGTCCCAGTCCTCGAGCCAATCTGGCTCAGGTTGGACTTCGCCGAGGATCGCCGGCTCAAAATACTGTAGAGCTGAGCCAGACAGGTAAGAAATAGCATACTGCACCTTCGAGGCCCCAGTTTTGAAAGCTGTGGGGCGATCTCGGAAGTTGAGTACGCATTGAAGGAAGAAGGTGCGAAGCTTGGCCTGGTCAGTACCGTCATAACTATCCGGTTCCTTGACCTTGGCTCATGCTTCGGACTCCCGAGGTTTCGCGAGCTTGATGAACACTCGACACATAAGCTCATTGTCCTCGAGGTCACTGAGGTCCTCAGGTGGTAGGTTGGGGAGGTCCTGATCATTGTCAGAACCTCCAGAGCCATCACCTGGATCTCCTGAAGGGTCACCGGGGTCAGCCCTTCCTTTGCCTTTGTTACTAGGCTCGGCGGGGTCTGCGAGGGGTATCCCCGGGGACGGTGGTGAGTCGTCGGGGGCTTCCGAGAAATGTCGTTGTTCTGATATACCCCGAAGGGTGCGAGAACGAGTCATCATGGACATAGTGAAGAAAAGGGATACGTAGGGTGTAAGCAGTCTGAAAATACTGTTATGATACAATCCGTCGTAAGGTTGACCGAGATCGGGGGCGAAACCCGAGGTAAGGTCCGAGGTTACGGGACAAGGTTTGGATGGGGAAGTCGGAGAGGGACTTGGCTTCAGCTTATGTGCTGAGCTGACCCTACGCACGAGTCCCAACTTCGGAGGCAAACGAATAAGAGGCGAGGTTTGGCTTAAGAGGCGAGACTTATAAACTAGCTAGGGATCGAAGGGATACGATAGTTGATTTTCAGACTGAGGAGTAGGAATGCATACAAGGGGGGTTATATACGAGCGAGGGTACGAGTCAGGGGCGAACATACTAGGGGAGGTCAGGGCGAGGTCAGGAGACCGAGGTCAGGGCGAGGTAATATACGAATGATGCGTGATGGAGCAGAAACAGTAACTAAGGGGATACGGGCATGGGATCAAGGTCGGATATGAGCTCAAGCTCGGGCGCGGATAAGGATTATATGTACTCGGGCACGAATATCACAAGGCTCGGGCTTGGAAGAAGGTTTTACCGGTAAGTAACCGGCCAAAGGCCGGGTTCTTACACGCACGACATTTGTCCCCTCCCCGCCTTCAATGTCAACGGAGACCCTATCGTACCATCCCAGTATGATAGATTCCTAAAAGGGGCCGTCGTGGAGGTGCACTTCACCCTCACGAGCTGGGTATTCACTGGTAGGAGCGCTAAAGCCATGAGCATACCCATGATTCGCGAGATGTTGGTCATATCTCCCCCGAAACCTCCGGTTGCATCTCCCATGAAAAGGAAGAATATAAGGGATGGCCCTTCAACGAGCCCTAAGAAAAAGATTCGCGCATAACGTTCTTAGTCACATAGCCTTTGTCGTGTAAATTAATTGGCCAAATGTTTACCGTCTTGCTCAATTCCAGTGCAAGGGGGCTGCCGGTATCGGCCCTTACTCTAGTGATATTAAGATATTGAAAATTACTTACGATGATCGGTTTTGATCAGGGGTGCCTCACATGAGTTGGGCACCGTACACGTGACACCGGCACGCTGCGAGTTGGTGTCTCACGTGATAGCGGCACGGTGCATGCCGTGCGACGCGTTGCTCTCTAACTTTTTTGGCCTCTGTCTGCAAGAATCGCTGTGGCAGCAAACACAGCCACTAACAGCTGTACAGGCGCGCACTCTTCAAATTCGTCGCGGCCGCTTCCTGCACTCAGTTTCGGCGCAGTAAGTTGTACTACTACTCTCCTTTCTTGTCCAGCGATGAGCCGAGAGGAGGCTGGGATCGACGAGGAGCCTAGGATTGGCGATCTGCCACATTCCGGCCCCAGTTCCAGCTCTTATAACCGAAACCCAACCGGGAAAAATCAATACAAGGACTGCCGTGAGTTCTGAACGTGTTTCCAGGCAAAGTTCACCCTAACCTTTTGCTTAGCTTCAAGTGATGACCCTCAACTACAGACGCTACTTCAGGAATATGACCGCCGTGGTGTCATCAACAAGCACACCCTCAGCCAACTCCTTAAGGCCGAGCACCAGTTGTCAATAAGGTGCGGTTTTATTTTATTGTGTTGAATAAACTGATTTTTATCATGCTATAGTCCGGCATCTATTGTCAGATGCCGAGCCAAATTGGGACTCAAAGCCAGCGGACGAACAACTGTGGCATTGCCAGATTTGGTTAAACGGCAGCTTGTATTGGATGAGATGGCAAAAGATCCCATGAAGCGACGCAGTCCACGAATCATCAAATAAAACATTGCAAGGAGTCAAGGGGTGCATCTTACCAGGTAAGATGCACTATATATCTTAATATTTTGAAGATACTCATAAAGATTTTGCAGAGACTATGTTGAAACTGAGATGCGCCTCCAAGACCCCGAGGGATTTTCATTACGTGATCCCACCATGAAGAAAGTCCCTCGTGGCTCATTGCTGGTCCCGGGACCCCACTATGAGTGGAGTGGAGATGGGCATGATAAGTTAAGTTCAATCGGCTTCCCAGTCTGGGGCATTCGGGCCGTATGGTCAGGAAAATGGCTTGGCCTATGGGTAGTTCCAAACAATCGCATCGGAGTGCCAATCACTTACCTGTATCTTTCGTTGGTGGAAGAGCTTGGTGGTAAGTTTGTACTTCTTGTGTCACTGGATATCTGAAACTGACTGGTTATCCAGGAATGCCTATCCAATCCACAACAGACTGTGGATTGGAGACAACCCAGGTTTATGGTTTTGCAAGTGCATTACAGTAGTATATTTGCATTACTGTATTTTACAATCTGATTTAACTTTGATGACATCTAGTGAGGCCTTTTCCCCAGAACTACCAGTAACCGACCTTCCTGCACATCGCTTCCTGCCAAGCATTCATAACACGACCATTGAGCGTGGATGGCTTCGTGTACGCCTTCAGTGGGGAGACAATGTCAAGGTTGTGTGGCAGAAAGGTTCAGAACTTTATGGTTATGATAGCAATGATAATCGGCAGTAGTAAGTGTATTTTGTGAGGTTGAATATTTGGACTTACTTCCATGTGAGTGATCTCGTGCAATGGCTTTGGCCAACATTAATTATTCAACAGGAGCTAGACCAGCTGCGGGATCATTTCAACAATCACTATGCAAGGACCGTGGTAAGAAAAACCCTTCAGGGGTTGCCCCAAACATTTCTATGGCATTGCCACATAAATATGGTGGTGAAGATTGCCTGCAGCTGGTAGACGTTTCATTGATCTGGAAGCTCAAGGAAGAGCTGGGTGGGGAGGATATCATTCGGTTCTCCAGCACTGAATATGCTGCTCACGCACAGACGGCCTTTCAATCTTTACAGACGGTAGTGACGTTAGAGAATGTCTGGGCCGTCTTTCAAGCAATGATGCGTATCATGTATACTCACACCATGATTTAGACCGAAAGAATGCAACTTTTGTATCATTTTTCAAATAATATTTACCCTCATCCAGAGGGCTGAAGACAAATTGTCACAATACACAGTATTATTCACGCTCGGTGACCCATACCATAGACAAGAATATGTGTCGATCCCGACAATCAACGACCTGGCGTGGTCCAAGCCAGATGTCAAAAGTTTTGCCGTCTCCAAGCCGTTCTAGACTGACCATACCCTTAGCCCGAAAAGCTGAAGCTGGACGGCTTGAATTGCTACTTCAGCATGCTAGACATCAGAGAATGTGAGTAATGGTATACAGCGGCTACGAGCAGATCCATAGACAGAGAGGAGCCGATGTCCTCTTTCGAGTGTCAACTCCATCCCTGGCTCGTATCCGCATAGTGGGGAACAAGCATGGCGTACCTGAGTGTTCAGAAGCCTATCCTTGAACATTCCTGGCCACCCTCTCTCGAGAGGGTCCACGCCCTTGCCTTTTTCGGGCTTCGATGTCTGCTCTAGGAGTAAAGTAGGCTTGCCTTATTGCTTACCCGTGAGCGTGGTGTCAGCTGGCACGGTAGGGTGTGGCGAGTCGACGTGATCGCGCGTCCTATGTGGCTCCTGAGGCAACGGCCATGCTGTATCTGACGGGTGGTGATGGCTGTCATACAAAGATGTGAGCTGAGGCAAATCGCCGTAATAAAACAACGCACAGGACTTCCACCGATGTTCCTTGATCCTTCTGAAAAGGCTTTGCACGTCTGGCCAAGGTGCTGCCTAAAATAGATGATGCTATGTTAGCTTTGACCCAAAGGTCCCCCAACGACGACTTACCAGGCGGCCGTGTGGGATTAGATTTTGATGAAAACAGTGCCTCCAGTGCCTCAGGCGGCGCCTTCACCGCGGACTTTGAGGACAATGCCACAGGGTGCTAATAGGGTGCCATTAAGAAAATCATTCTCTTTGACGGTCATAAGTAAGCACATACCTGTCCCGTGTGCTTGTCGTCAGTCAGGGACTCTGCAACAAATTTTGAAATTACCTTGCGACTGCTTGGACGCCTCCGGGTTGTTAATGTCATTAAAGATGACATCATCCATTAACAGAATCCACCCAGCTAGCAGCATACGCATACGCACAGGCTGAGCCTGGATGACAAGAATGTGAAAGCTCTTTTCCGAAGGGCGCAAGCTAGGATAGCCTCGGAGAGCTTACCTGAAGCAGAGAAGGGTAAGTCACTATGCTAAGGCTGTGGAATTTTTTCCAACTGTTGAACTAATTTGTTTCTCGAGACTTACTCGAAGCCTTAAAAACTGAACCTGAAAATACGTCCATCAAGGCGGAGTTAGCGACGGTCCAAAAGTGTCGACGGGAAGCGTCAAATCAAATGCCAGGCAAGGTGAGCACACGAGTTCAGGATTCTCCTGCATAAAACTTAGTGAACTCAGCAAGAGCCGATCTCAGTCCCACCACTCTCTTCTTCGCCAGTCAGTAAAGTCTCTGAAACCAGCACCAGGACCTCGTCTTCGCGTAGGATCACGTGCAATGTTCCAATTGAAATCATCGACTCCCTCGAACCAGCGTCAACTGACTTTCTCAAGCCGGTCCATTCACGAGTTCTCTCATCCCCTCCATTATGACTGTGCTTCCTTGGACCCATACGGTATGATACTTTGATTCGAAGATGAGCGGAGAAGCATGTGGCTGACTGACATTTTAGTCATTGGGCAGCCAAGCAAGCCGACGCGCACTGACGGTGACGGGCGTCGCCACATGGATTGCGGCAGAGTACACACCCCACCCCATCCCCACGACAACCCTAACCCTCCGCAACTACTCGCCAACACAGCCCTCCCCACGCATCCTCGCCGTGCTGTTCTTCCCTAGAGGCCACTACGGGCCAGCGTTTGTGACGTACTTTGACGAGCAGAATGCAAATATCGACGCTGGCCAACTCATAGCGGAGAAAATTGTTGTCAGTGCCTTGACGATCAACAAGTCTGTTTCGGTTCTTTTTGTTACGACCGTCCATTTCCGACTTCCGACCCTCAGTTCCGCCACACCTTTCCACCCCTCCGATATTTCCGCAACACATTCCGCCCCTCCGATATTTCCGACATTCCGCCCCTTGTACATTTTCCTTGTTCTTTCGACTCTATTACTCGGACCCACCGGACCCACCTTACCGTTCATCAAGACCATATGTCCGACCCTCCTTGTGTTTCGTTGTCAGATATGTTTTCCCGACCCCTTGTTCTTTGCCATTGTTCTACCTTACCCTGAACCCCCCTTGTAGTCCCATTGTTCCCAATAGTTAGTTCCCACGCATTGTCTACTCGACTTCCGCTTCCTCCGGAATTTGCTTAGTACCATATCATTACCTGTTGTCTCAGCTCTTTGTATAAAAAGCCTGTCATGTATGTCTCTCTTTCTGCAATCAGATAATCACCTTCGATACTTGATTTCCTTCGCTCCATCTCCTGTTCTTAGCACAGCGAGTCTAGCAAGATATCAGTTCCCTCTCCGCCTTCCGTCTTCCGCCTTCCGCCTCAGCCCCAACCCAAGTTCCGACCAACCTTTGGTTCAGTACTTTCTGACTTCCGACTCAGTTCCGAAATACTTAGGACGATAGTTCATTGGGGGCGCAACCTATAAGTTGAAGCCGCTGTCCTTTCCAGTTCCGACTTAGTGGAAATCTCGATACGTAACACTTTTCCACTCCTGGAGCATATCTAACCACTATCTCATTGCAGTGGATGATTTGACCCTCTGCTCCAATACAGGGTACGTGTCGCATTCCCTTGAAATATGGCTAGAGGTCTCAAACACTGTATAGTCCTACATCAACTTTGCGGCGGACGCACCTGGCTATGGTCCACTCATCAATTTGTTCCGCGGCCCCTCCCCCGCCATTGTCAACATAAAGGTGGACCGTTATCTGGAGTCCGGGGTGTGCGATAATTACAAATTATAATTTTTTTTGTATATTTCGTGGCCTTTTAGTTAACTTTGTACTCGAAGGAATAGCTGAATCGCAATTTGTTTTATGTACATTTTCATAACCCTCAAGCTCCTACAATCACGTTGATTCATTGTCAACACTATAGGATGTTGTCAGTCATGCTCGGAGTACAATACAGTGTGACGAACAGGTCTTCAATTCTCAAAGCCCCATGTCTTGGTTGTGCAGCCGTTTCAGCATGCTCTTCACTTGCTGAAGATCTTGCATGTGCCGGCAGCTTCAAAACCATGCAAATGTGATTACACACATGTTCCCTCAGGAACGTGTTGATGGCACTAGAACCCGAGTTGGTTTTCTGGGCGCTGCATTTCAAAAAGTGAGATAAGCCTCAAAGCAGTTCTGAGCAAACCACTTACATGTGTACTTGTGGGTCAAATAAGACGAATTCATCTTCAGTTAGAATACCTTGAAGGTCACACAGAAGGACCTGTTTATTGCTGTCAATAACGGTATGATGCGCAAAAGCATCCACAGCTGCCCCATATCCTGTTTTGCCATTGCGCCCGGTACGTTTGGATCCAGAGTATTTTCGGAACTCTCCCTGCAAGAGGGGGGCAGCCAGGAATGTAGGATGCTGCAAAGACAGTTGTCAACCCCTGTGTGAGGCCGTGGCTTGATCCGGTCTCGGTCTACCATACCAAGGAAGGCCCCTTTTGCATTGAACCGTATCCCTAAATAGACATTAGGGATGCACTAGCAAGCAGATACAATTGGACAACTCACTTGGAAGTTGTACGTTGCACGCTTCAGCGCAGCGATGGAAAGATTCCATGAAATAATCTCCAGTGGCTAGGTGGGTCAAGGCACACAACAGACTTTCTTGATTGTCATCATTTGACATAATAAACAGTGAGGAGAGGGGATTGATCTGGAAGATGGCCAGTTCAGTCTCGGCAACTCGGCCCTGATAATAGATACATCAATGCATTACTACACATCACACGCCACGACTCACCCGAAATGCGTATTTCTCAATTCCGCGGCCAAGGTATCCCCCGCGAGGTGCACTTTGGTAGCAGTGTGAGGTCCAGTCATTAGCTACTAGAACGAGTTCTTGAGCTGATCCATATACCAGTTCAACCTGTCCAAACGTGCTAGTTTTCCAGGTGACACGGCAGAAAGGGTATGCATTGTATCGCAAAGTGGACAAGGGAAGATTGAGGGAGGGTGCAGCAAGTGCAGCATTATACGTGCTCCAATATTCAGTTAAAGAAGAAGGCTGAGAAAGGGCTTGGCTACTGCCACGTCCACGGCGAGGGCTTACACGAAGTGTTCTTGAGCTGGATGGAATGACACGCTTTGATCCAATACTATCATGATCACCAGTTTCGTCTTCCCCGTCTTCTTCAAAGAGCTAAGGGAGTAATCTGTCAGACAGTCCAGCCAGTTCATTACACTGTGACTTACATCCCGTCCTCTTTTAGCACCAAGCCATGGTGCCCATGTATACGCATGAAGAGTCAGTGTCAGGGTTCACGTGTTTCCTTCCACAAGTTTCTATTTCCTTCCATGAGTTTCCGTCACCTTCCGTCAGTTTCCATAACCTTCCGTCAGTTTCCATAACCTTCCGTCAGTTTCTATAACCTTCCGTCACTTTCCGTGACATTCCATCACTTTCTGCGACCTTCCATCGCTTTCCGTAACCTTCTACAAGTTTCCGTCTTCCCTATTATGTAAGCCTTGCCAGCGCTATAAGACTGTAGCCCGTGTGGTGGCGTTTCCTCAGCTTGATCTCTGAGGATACCCACTACACAGGCAAGTCCCCATGTATCTATCGTTGGTAGAGTTATAAACTGAGGATACCCACTACACAGTTGGTCATTGTCCTAGTATCGGCTCTTATCTCCTTAAGTATCTTTTGGTTGTGGCTTCATCATTAGTGTTGCCCTCACAGTCAGTTTATTACCTGTGGCATCTTTTTTGGAAATATCGTCAATCTGTGACAACCGACTGTGTAGTGCACGTATTGTTGAATCCTGGGCTGTCACAACCAGGGGAGACAATGACGTATTGTCCTTCTGTACACGAAGTGTCGTATGCGGCCCGTATCTTCAAAGACAATCAGTTACTAACTGGCCCATAAATCAATGACTTACGTTGCAATGGAATCCATGATTGCTTGACGCTCCTCCATATCATCACACGGCACAGTTGAATAATCCTTGCGCAATTCTGCAAGAAACCCGGCAAGAGCCTCCGTGGCTGGTGTGGTATATGGCACCACATGCCTGGAGCCGGGATGTGAAATCTAGGAATGCTCTGAATTTAGGAGTAATCCAAAGCACAGAGAGATACGCACCTGCTGAGGCTTCTTCACAGCATGCCTAGGATAAATCCATAATGTACCTTCAATCGAAATGTTGGGCTGCTTGCTTGCCTCACGAATGGCCTGATTCGAGTTCCGAGCCTGCGCCGCATTTCTAAGTCCCAGGTTGGGTGACTGCCTAGCAGGAACATTGACACGGAAATTAGTGGCTTGCGACTGATGCGAAGCCATCCTTGACATAACGGCAGTGGAAGCCGCCGCCATGGTTGACTGGCTGCTATCTATCCATAAAGTCAGTCAAGTGCATACCGACTACTTCACCACTCACTTGTCACCAGTTCGCAAGCGCCACAACGTGTGCCGAGTAAGTTCAAATATACCGCACCGCACCCTGTGCATTGCGGCATTTTCTGCGCGGCATGCGATGTTAGCCTACAGGAACACGGCAGGGTACTTCTAGCTCACCTTAATCTCCTCCTTCTGCTCAGCAAACGTGGCTTTGGATAGCTTGTCACATTTTGCGCAGGTTTTTACAGTTGGATCGTTGTTCTGGTCAAATATCTGTCCACAGCCGTCACACTGCATGATGGACAAACGGGAGAATTTGCGAGTGAAAACTTACCGATAAATTTAGATGACCAGGGACGGCCCCTGATCGGCCATGTTCCTATAACATCACATAGCGTACCTAAAATGTAGTTGAGCCCAGTCGCCGAGAGCAAGGTCGAGCGAGCCCTCACCGGTAAGGGAGCACTCGCTCGACCTTACACTTGCAATGAGACAAGTTCCTATAACGTCCTTTTTTAGTATCACAGCGTACCTCAAATATACCTGAGCCCAGTCGCCGAGAGCAACGTCGAGCGAGTCCTCAGGCCTCAACGGTAAGGGAGCCCAGGCCAGAAGGTAGACTAATGCGTCTCAGACAGTGGCCAAAAAGTGTCCACTGTCTGAGACGCGGGACCCCAGGCCAGAAGTCAGATTTGGAACGCGTCGAACGGCTCGCAGCGTGCCGGTGTCACGTGTACGGTGCCCGACCCATGTGAGGCACCCCTGGTCAAAACCGATCGTCGTAAGTATTTTTCAATATCTTAATATCACATAGCTAAAGTGAAATAGACCTGAGCCCAGTCGGGCACCGTACCATCGGTCACCGGTGAAGTACAGTAGCCGTTAGTGGATAGAACCAGCACAAGCGCCCAGGGCCATCTCTTATCACCAATCTGATAACGGCGTTTACACCTCCCGCTTTATATAAGTAGTCTGAAAGGCTCCAAATCAGATAAGATTGCTACCCAGACGGACGGTTACCCTCGCAAGGTAAAAGCAACGCTGTGGGCACTGGCTCCTGCCCCGTTGTATCAAACCCATGGCCATTCTTCCGATGAATACTGCTGGACGGGACACACCCGAACAGCTTGGCTACGGTGACGACAGCAAAAGCAAGTCAGCCGCTTCCATTCCATCCCCAGGTGGAAGAAAGCCCCAGCTCCCCACCCAGTGGAGACTGGGCATGATCATTCTTACCTGTTTGTGCAGCTGTAAGTACTTGAATATGCATCTCAGTCCATAGCATAACCACCCCGTCGTAGTTGGGAATCATTGGTCCAACGTAAGTCAGATTCTGCAGGCATACTAATATCCTAGTGAACGTACTAACGTAACGCAGGGTCTCATTGTTGCGCTCAAAACGACCATTATCAAGAATACCCACATCAACAACTCTCAATTTGCTACGCTCGTCGCCGTAACAAACCTCGTCAACACCGTCCTCTGTATATTTCTCGGCTTCGCAATCGACAAATGGGGTGGTGCATCGCTCTCTGTGGTCCTGGCATTTTTCCACCTTGCCGGTTCCATGGTCATGGCCGGAGCAGCGACCAACCACCTGAACAGTTTCGCGCTCCTCGTTGTCGGAAAGGTCATCGCCGCCGTCGGTGATGGCAGCCTCGACAATGCCCAGCACCGCATCTTTTCTACGTACTTTGCTCCTGGCCGCGGGTTGGCATTCTCCATCGGGGCAAGTCCCTGCATACATGTCAACATAACTCTGCAGCTAACATTTACTCTCCAGATGGTCTGGTCTATTGCAAATCTCGGCCAGTTCGTTGGCCAATCCACCGCCAACGTTATCACATCCAACCTTGGCTCGTACGCATGGTCCCTCTGGATCAGCGCGTGCATCTCCCTTTTTTCTTTCCTTTGCGCAATCGGCCTCGTTTTCCTTGACCGCTTCCTCCGTTCCCACTACCACGTCACTGACCAGACAGACGGCACACACCACCAGGGCGTCGTGCAGCGCCGTGTCTTCAGCCTTACGGCCATCAGACGACTTAGCACAACCTTCTGGGTTATCGTTGCATTCGCCGTCTTCGAGAACGCGGGCGTGCAGAGCTTTGTGTCCATCTCCACGTAAGTCTCATATATGGCTTGTCTTCTAGACAATACATATTACTCACGTGCGGCGCGGAAAGTCAATTTGCACAGCAGCGCCTAAAAAAAGGTGCTGTCGTCGGTGGCTGGGTATCTAGTATGTATCTTCTCCTCCCCATCGGCGTCACGCCCTTTCTCGGCGTATGGATAGACTTTGTCGGACATCGTGTTTCCTTCCGTGCGTACCTCGTTTCGTTTGCTGAGATGTATTTAGGCAGCGTTTGCCTCACTTTCAGTATTCCTGTCAAGCATCACGTTCCTTATCTCAATGCTCTTCCTCAAATTCAGCCATACCCTACCCACATTTGTCGCTGCATATGTCTTTTACGCCCTCGCACAGGCAAGTATATTCCTTTCTGATTAAGCCCGTGTTTAAGAAGTGCCCTGCTTATACGCCAACTAAAGTGCTTCACCCCTGCCCCTCAAGTCGAAATCATTCGTAACGTTATTCCTGACCCTCGCTATTTCGCTACAGCGTTTGCCATTAAAAGTGCGTCGACGTGCACCCTCCCACCCCGCGCCTGGTTTTCACAGCTGACCCGCGTCCCGGGCCACAGAATCCGTGGTACAAGCTTCCATTGTAATTATTACCACCGCCGCCGGGAAGATACAAGACAGCTCTCACGGATCTCTCGACGGTTAGTCTGCTGTCTCCCACAAGTACCCAGCATTTTGCTTACCCTCACCTTCCGCATTTCGTCTATGTTACCCTTGTAATTCCAAAAACACCTCCCCTTGTCCCTACTATCCCACACAGGCGCCATCTCCCTCTGGCTCGCCTATGCCTTTATTTCTGTCGCGATCTCCGGATCACTCCTCATCATGAGCACCCCGTGGTGGACCATCCTCCCAGCCGCCCGCCTCGCCCAAGTCACACCAAGCCGACTTAGCCGTGAGATCTGCAGACTCGACGGACTCGGTGACGCGTCAGGAAACAAGGCAACGACGCTGGCAGAACGCGAGCACGACCTTAAGGTGCTGCGCCCCAGCCATTCGCGGCTTGCGTGGGCTCTGCTTGCGACATCTGTGGGTATTGTCGTTTTGGGATGGATTATGTTTGGGTTGGGCGTGAGCTGGGGGGTGCATGGGAATGTGGTGAGTGGTAGTGACTCCTCTTTCTTTTGTCTTTGATATACTGTACTGCATCGCTTCCAGATTGCGGGGACCACAGGTGAATAAGCCAGGGATGAATTTGTCCCTCCTGGGCATGGGACGTCGAGGCGGTCAGACATAGAATGTCGATACAATGCTTTCATGCACAAAATTTGGACGCTCCGGACTATGTTTATATTCCAGAGCCCGGACGTTATCGATAGGGCTCGGAAGATGCATGATGTCACAGTAATGTACACCCACTGTTTGACTAGCTTCGAAATTTTCTGTCCCGCTAGAATATATCATCAATGCTGAATTCAAACATGTAAGACCCTTATGTACTTGCCAGGCCAAGCATGGACTCGAAGTGTTGATTAGTGATCCATTTTTGTTTTCTTCACAGTAAATAGGACCGTTCTCACACCCGGCGAATTCCGCACCTGCCCGGCCCGCGTCAGGGAACACACGTGACCTGACGCGTCTGATGAAAACAGCTCTCTCGCCTTGCGCTCTGTCTTCTCTTGTTTCTGTATGTTATTATCACTATACGCTACCTTCCGCAATCGCGTTTCCGCGGGAGTTCTGCTGAACTTCGTCGCTCGCGTAGGCTCGAGTCTAGGGCACGGGGGCAAAGTCAGGAGTTTATAACTTTGGGTTATACACACATTAGTCACACGGCTTATAACGCGTGACTAACCCCGGGGTGGCCTTGCACCTGGTGTTGGGTATGGACGAAAGCTCTATCGGGACGCTTTAAGAGCATGCATTATGACCACGGGAAATGATGGTGATGATGTCGTCAACAGTGAGGACGACGAGGAAATTGAGAGTGACAACGCTTTCGAGGAAAGCGACGAAGACCGCTTTGCTGGGTCTTCATTTTCAAAGAAGGTACCCCGTTTTTATTTTGTATTCAATGTTTCTGTAATACCTATTTCGCTACAGACTGTCGGAAAACCCGATCTTGACCTTCAGCATTGACCACAAATGTGCGCCTCGCCGAAGTAGACCTGGATGAACATGCCCTCGAGCGCCAGTCTGGTCAGGATCCTGACGTCGATGCTGATAGTGAAGAGCTCTATGGGAATAGCGACGAATTTATGGATGTTCTGGACGGTTGAGGGGAGCCGGATTTTGGCGACGAAACGGAAGGCCATATGGATACAAAAGATGCGCCAAGCCAGTCAGCAGAGGAAAACGAAGTGGTGAAGTGATACAGCTTTGCACCAGATCTGCACTCAAATACTCTTGCAGCTATGTTGTTATCCTTTACCCACACCCTTGAAGAGGATATAGATAAGGAGGTGGCTCTTGAGAATTTCGGCGCCATTGTTTCCAAGCTCGAGCCCGGCAAGAAACGCAAAGCCCAAGACGAGGCAGGTGAAGCCGCGGTGAGCGAACATATAGCTCCTGGCCGAAAGCGTCGAATGCTCGAGGAACGCACCGAAGCAGGCGTCGAGAGTGAACTTGAGGACCACGCTGGTTCAACAAAAGTGCATCCACCCAGCCACCAAATTCAAAGTGCGTATGTCTCGTGCTGAATCCGTGGAAGCTCCTGACTCCGTGGACCTCAATGCCATCTACAGAACTCGACCGCAGTCGATGAACTTCTCTCCGGCGCAGATGAGAGATGAGGCGAATATGACAAAGACCGAACTGAAACTGAACCACCTCTATGTGGAGGTGAGGGTGATCGACACTCTCCAGGGAAGACGTCAAAGTTTGGACGTGGCAAAGCGAACAGGGAAATGTGATGCGTACATTCCATGAACTTTCGGCCTTCTACCTAATCAACGACACCGTCCTGCCTTCGCAAGAACAATTTAATCATGGAATATGTTTCCAGCATGGCCGATGCTCTCGGGGCAATCATAAAGATAGCAACCTAAGCAGGCCAAGCCGACAGCAAAGGATAGCACACCTTCAGACTCTTGCGAATTTCTCCGCTTTGTAAACGGACTTGCGCATACGCGTCCTTTTGTCACGGGCATCTACAATGCTACGAACCCGCGGAACGTATGAGAGCCATCTTTTTCAGTCACGGTGCGACGAGCGGAGCTGCGGAAGATGTGGGAACTCATGTTCTGCACGGATGGCAAGGTGAAGCGGGTCGCGAAGATCAAGAGCAGACTTATCGAAAAATGCAAAGGAAAGGTCGTGAGAAGATCAAAGGATTGATAAAAGAGGCTGAAGGTCTCGATGGCGTGGAAGATGGGGAGAAGGAGAGGATGAAGCGTGAGGTGGAGCGAGCGACCTTGTGACGAGGACGACAGTGGTATGTGTTTGACTCGATTTATATCCCGGAGCTTTTGCTGTTACTGATCGATCATAGCCGTCGTCTGCTGTGACTTGTTTTATCCAACCGTCCTGGGGTTCCTCTTTCCCCAGTTTACGCTGCTGTGGTCGCCACTCTACTACCTGGCGCAGCTTCCCGATGTCATGGCTAGATTGCGCTGCTCCCCTTCTCCCGGCCCCTGGCTTGATCGAGGAGACTTCTATGGAGTCATCATGCTGCCCACTGCTCGTGATTAATACTACTCATGGTTCATCTGGCGCTGCAATCGTTAAATGCCTATACTCGATTACTGCAAGGCGCCCATTGGTGCGTCTATTCCGGATCAGGAGTTGTATGTTTACTGGTATAGGACGACGCTGCGTGGGTGTGAAGGGTCTGTTGTCCGCTTTTCCCTGTTCCTCCTCCTGTGCTCGGGCCCTTGAGCCTCGCCCTTATTGTACCATATACTGCATTCCCATTGGATGTACTTGATGAAAGTTATACTGCTTCACCTTTTGGAGCCCGGCTGGCTTCTGTTCTCCTGTGATTCAACTAGCATGCTAGGTACACTTGGAGCTTCTAGCTAGTCGACCTCCCTTGTATCCGTGCTCCCTCCAGCCGCATTCTTAGTCACCTATGTGGGCCCGGATATGGAACATGCATATACTATACTTGACATGATCAATCGCCGCACCGTTCCGATGGCGGAAACTGTCTGTGGGGTGGGTCGCTGTGTCGAGCGACATGCAAGCATCTTGCACATCGTCGTACACGACGAGCTCATCATGCAGCAATGTTGTGTCTAAATATAGAAGACGACATGCACGACATCGTCTCCGTGCGCGGTATCTCCGCCGCCAACTCCGTATACGATCGACGCAGATCCCTCCACACTCAATTCCCGTTCAGCAACTCCGCTTGCCCCAACGGTGACCTTCCATCCCCATCCAAACCTGTATAAAGTCTGCCCTCGCTCCCTCCAAAAATGCCCACGAGTCCTCCATTCCAAATCCCCACCATCCTTACATTCTAAATATCTCAATCTCTGACGTCGCCTGTCAACCTAAAATCTCGTATGGGTGACAGGGTAGTGCCGCTATGAAGGTGCGTGCTCGCTGTCTGCGGCGATGAGCAGCGCTGGTTGCTCGTCGTTCGTCACAGGCTGAGCAGCAGAAGTGTATGGTGGAGCAGGCCAATGATACAGTGAAGGGAATGGCGGACTCGGCAGCGTCCACCGTGCAGCCCGAGGTACCCGTACGTGCATATATTGCGCTGACTTGATGCAGCGAGCCGTTGCGCGCAGCACGACTCGGCCAAGCATGGTGAGCAGCGGCCTCTCTACGGATATCATGAATGGAGAGTCGTGAGGAGAAGATACAAGGCATCGTCTCACGGGTGAGCTTCTGTCCGTATCTCGCTGCGTCAGCCTCCTGCCGTGGCAAGGAAGGTGAGCAGACACAGGGATATGCTTGTTGTTGGGAGGATGTTGGCGCGTCGCTACAGTATGTAAACCATCTTCACATCGTCCACCACGCCAGTAGCGTAGGTTACCAGAAGGTTCCGGGATGGGATGGGATGGCTGTCGCCGTTATGTAAGTACTCCGCGTGGTGTCACAGTCACGGCAAACAAAACACCCACGGGACAGCGAATACTACGCTCTCGACTGTTGACATCCCCCACTTTATCGTTTCAGTCATCACTACGGTACCGAACAAGGAGTTATTTCGCGTCTCTCAAGGTGATGAGCATATCCAGAGTTCTACTACTGCTCAACCCACGAACCTTTCTGAACTCGCGGGAAAGACCATAGCTGTAGATGCGTATGTCCGGCTGGATTGTGTTACGTACGTCTGTGCGGCTGAGCTCGTCACTGGCGTGCCAACGACAACGTGAGCGCAAATTGGCACCGATCAGTTCTGATTGGAGAATTTCAAGCGATGCTTACCCTCTTGACAGATATGTTGACTATGCTATGCATTGTGTGTGATTGTTGGGTTATCACGAGATGACGCCATATGTAGTCTTTGATGGAAGCCCCCTACCACCGAAGGAAGGGACAGAGGTGGAACGTAAACGGTACGGGATATCTTCGCTTTGAACTTCACACGCCTAGTAAACCTAATGAGAACGTTAGAGCGACAAGAATACTGGTAAATTGGCGAAAGCATTGAAGGGGATGGGGAAGTTGAGTGTTGATCAAAGAAGTGAAATTGAGGAGATGCTGGAGAGAGGGGAGGTGCTGAGAGGGAAAATACAGGGAGATAATGGAAGTGATGACGACGATGACGATGACGTCACCGACGGGGGCATGGAAGACATCGCAGGAAGGCCAAGCCTTCGAGGAATTGTGGTATTTGGAAGGCGACGAGGATACTGATCCCATAAGGAGGTGGAGTCAGGCAGGATGCGATGGCACCTGATGCGCAGCGTGTCATCGAAGCCGCAGATGAGTTCCGGGATGCAATAACGCGGCTTGGAGAGAGCAAGGAAGATGCGGGTGGCAGGTATGACGGTGCTACTGATGCTGGCAACATTCGGATCCAGGGTGCTGGGACGAGGCTGTCGCTTTCGGCCTGGCCAGACAGCGGTTTGTCGTGTTTATATTCCCGGAGTTGTGGGGACATTCTGACCATGGTGTGATTTAGGTTAAACTTAGGGCCCGTTGCACCACCGGATAGCTCTAGGACATTGAAGTCGTCGGAAGCAGCACCCACGGGGCGGCTCCCGCATGAGCTGGAGATCGCCGCACACAGTGGCGTCCTGCGACGACCCGATGCCCGCCCTCGCCATCTACGCGCGGACGTCTACTCTCTCCTACGGTTGCCTCTGTGCGGATGATTCGTTCTTCCTCGCAGGTCCAGCCCGATGATTCTGAAAGGGTGATTCTCCTTCTCCTCCTGCCATGCCGCGCATAGAGAGCGTAAATGTCAACCCATGGCTTCAGCCGCACACATCCACACAGTCACAGCGGAAGAACAAGATTCTCGTTAGCAAAGACAGCGCTGGAGGGATAGGTTGAAAAATCAAATGAAGAAGCATCTGAAGAGGGGGTTGAGGGGCATCAGAAAACTAGGGACAATGCCGTCGTTGAGATCTCGATGGACGATGTGCTGGAGTTACCCAGCGAGCCAAGTACTCGAGATGCAGAGTCAGGCGCCTAAGGAACCCACATGCAAGGCTTAAGCTACGCCAAATAGGAAGCAAGTCGACGCTGCGCTCGAAGACTCGGATGCAGACACTGCGATCGAGGGCCAACAACAGCACCTGAAGGCGAAGCGAAATGCCCACGGTGTCAAGGCGTTACAGCAGTGGGTCCTTGTCGCCCTTCAAGTTGCATTTGCGGGAGTTCATGTTATGCCAGTGCGACCAGTGAGTTCACGCGCTACATCGTGCAACTGCTAACCAAGGAACCTTTGAAGGATTCCGTGACACTGAAATCGAAGCAGATGCTCCTCATGAAGGTCATAGACTTCCCGGCTGGGTTTGTCTGTTGTGTTTAATCCAGGAAACGCTTGCTCACGGTTGAATTATTCGGATAGACCCTAAGGCGCATGCAGACCGATAAACAGGCAAGACGCAGTTCGAGAAAATCATGGGAATACCACTTGGAACAGAGTGGAATACTTGGAGAGTGGGATTCCAGGGACAGACACTTCATTGGGTTGTTAGAATGGTGTGTACTGCCAGTGGATTCCGAGCTGTTTCTCACGATGTATGCTTGGCAGATGGACACGGTCATCGATCCAATTGGAAAATTGTTTTAATCGAGTATTGTGGATTTATCACGTGCTATTATTGCTGGACTATAATTCATCAGATTTATTTTTTTCTTATTTCGATTTGCGTCTGGACCGAAAATAGCTTCCCTAATCTCAAAGATACGGCTCAACATTGACCCCTACGGCCGGGGCATTCCCTTCCGTCAGAAAGCAGGGCCGAACGTGATTTCAAGGTGCAGCGGCTGATTGTCTAATCGGACCCTGGTACATGACACTATCCAAATCACGAGGGACACAATTAAACCGCGGAATCAGAGGCGCCGCACCACTCTCATGGAAGCGATCGTGCCCGGTCCTCAGCAGCCTCTGCACCTGTGGCTGAGGGGTCAGAACGATCAGGTACCTGATGCTTTGTCTCGCTATGCGCATATGTGTCAGGGCTGGAGTCGTCACTCGAAAGATGACATTGGCTCCTCTCTGTCTACGGATCTGCTTGTGGCCGCTGTGTACCATTACTCACGTTTTCTTAGCACGCGGAATCAGCCTCCAGTAGTAGCGCACTCTGTTTCAGAGGTTTCCGTACCCGACCAGACGGCCGTTGCAGAGCCTTCGGTGGCCAGCCACGACATGACCATAGCCGTCTCAGGAGAGCGGCACGCCCCCCGTCTCAGTTAGGATGAAGAAACGATCGGATGGATGTCGACGAAGAATAGGAATTTTCCCCCATTCCTCCTTGTCTTCCGCTGATGACGACGTCTCATGACCTCACAGTCGGAGCCCACCCACACGGTCTCGTGTCATGGACTTGGAAACGGCATGCTCTTGTTCCAATCGCGTTGGTGATCAATAGATATAATCATTTCATGCACTCTAAGACGGAGTCTAACTTCATTCAAAGGCCCCAGGGCTTAGCCAGCCTCGGGAGCGACCATCGATACACCTTCCCACTACAAGAGTCGATGGAGCAAACTACCCGACTAGACCAATGCTCGCGCCCGCTGTCGGCAAGTGACAGCAACTACAATCGGCAAACAATCGGCAATACACCAGTCGGCGGTTGGGGACGCCATTTCACCCGCGTATGGCCTGGTTAGGCAGCGTCCGAGACTGCGAGTGGATATACGGATCTCTTTCCTAAGTCTATCATGTGCTGCCTCGTCGGAACACGCCCTGAGCTCTCTGCGTTCCTGTTCTTCTCTTTCCTCCTTCAGCTCAGCAGCAGCAATGGCTTGCGAGCGCTGGATCGCTTTGTTGTGATCATCCGTACTCCGGATTATCGACGATAAGAAGCATTTGTTTGCGCGCGGAACATTACGGTCCGTTCTTTGCATTGGAGGAGATACATTTAATGTCATGGACTCAACATATCATACAAGCAGATAAGCGCGTATGCCATCCTGTTTGTATCGTTCCGCTTTCTGTTTCGCTTCTCTGAGAATAATCTCACCAATGTCGAGTTCTTCGTCAGTGACCGTCTTGGGTCTTGGGAACTGCAGCACCCATGGAAGCTCTCTCTAAATTAGACACGACCCTAGGCAACGAGGAGCTAGACATTAGAGACAGTTTTTGTGGTGATGGTTTTTGTGGCGTTTTTGTGGCGATGGTCCCCTGTGGGCGTATGCATAGCCGCCTTGACTCTCATTGTCCTCCCTCGACGATCGATGCTCACAAAAGGGCATTACTGTCAAGCCTGGCCAGAATCTGCCAGCTCAGTCCTTCCCACACTCTACTAGTACAAATGGAGAAGTCCTCTCGACCCTGGCAGCTATTCTGTCATTCAGGCTGTGCGATTTATTACCATTTCCAGCAAACACTCCTGCATAAGGCTAATTGGCGCTGGTGAAAATTTTTCTATTAAATGATCAAATGATCATCACGTTAGGTGAAAAGCCTGTTCTACTCTTACCTCAGAGGCTGGTAGGGTGTGGTGGCAGAGCGTCATCCATTCATCAGGTGCGCTGATATGCCTTTGTCTTCTGGGTAGCGCAGTTACGAGCCGCACTTAGGGCTTGGCGTCACCGCTGACTACATGACAATGACAAGGACAAGTCAGCTGTTATCTGCTTTCAATTGCATTTGATGTCGCGTGTATTAGCGAAGCCTTAAAGAACTGATGGACATGGGCGCTAGTATTTAAAATGGCCGCGGAATCAGAAATTGTGGAGTTATCTCCGTCAGCGGAGCTCAATAGGTATATGGAACCGTCTTTCGCAGTTGATTTGGGTGGCCTACTCCGGCGCACGTTATAGAATCAGTGTGTCTGTCCTTTAGGCTTTCGAGTGAGTGGGATATCGACGGAGATTGCAGGGAATCTAGATATATGGAACTGTTCAACCGTCTTTCGTAGTTGATTTGGGTGACCTACTCCGGCGCACGTTATGGAATCAGTGTCTGTCCTTGATGCTTTTGAATGAGTTGGATATCGACGCAGATTTCGGGGAATCTGGCCGCCTATAAAAGTCAGTCCGGGGATTGCCGAGTCGCTTACCCTTTCTTTTTGCTACCACGCACTTCCCACCTACTCCATCCTCCCCAAGATGAAAGATCTTTCCCAACTCTCCAGAAACAGCTGGAACTTTCTGCGAGGCACATGTGCGCTGTACTCCAGCCAACTCTTAGCTCGCCACACTGTAAGTACCCGCCGCTCGATCACTTACGCTAGTTTTGCCATTCTCACCTTGATCAACACATTCAGCCATCCCCAACAACATCTTTCCAAAGCTCTTCGGACGACCACAACACAATGATGGTCAGTTACAGTCCTATCCATATCGCCTTCGTCCATGCCACCCGCTGCCACTGCCACCGCACATCATCTCATCTGAACTTTCTCTCAGAAGAAATTAGCTTCATTTGCGGCGTCTCTGACTGAAGAAAAGCACACTGGACAGGTATGTGCTTACTTATGACCGTCAAAGAGAATGATTTTCTTAATGGCACCCTATTAGCACCCTGTGGCATCGTCCTCAAAGTCCGCAGTGAAGGCGCCGCCTGAGGCGCTGGAGGCACTGTTTTCCTCAAAATCTAATCCCACACGGCCACCTGGTAAGTCGTCGTTGGGAGACCTTTGCGTCGAAACTAACATAGCATCATCTATTTCAGGCAGCGCCTCGGCCAGACGTGCAAAGCCTTCTAAGCATAAAGCATCATTGGTGGATGTCCTGTGCGTTGTTTTATTATGGTGATTTGCCTCAGCTCACATCTTCGTATGACAGCCATCACCACCCGTCAAAGACACCACGGCCGTCGCATCAGGAGCCACGTAGGACGCTCGATCATGTCGGCTCGCCACACAAAAAACACCCTACCGTGCCAACCGACACCACGATCGCGAGTAAGCCAGAAGGCAAGCCTACTTCTCTCCTAGAGCAGACATCGAAGCCCGACAAAGGCAAGGGCGTGGACCCTCTCGAGAGAGGGTGGCCACGCATGTTTAAGGATGGGCTTCTGAACTCCCAGGTACGCCATGCTTGTCCCCACTATGCGCATACGGGCCAGGGATGGCGTTGTCACTCGAAAGAGGACATCGGCTCCTCTCTGTCTACGGATCTGCTTGTGGTTGCTGTGTACCATTACTTACGTGCTCTGATGTCTAGCTCACCCCGCCCCGCCACAAGACGAAGCCCGACAAAGGCAAGGGCGTTGATCCTCTCGAGAGAGGTTGGCCCAGAATGTTCCAGGATGGCCTTCTGAATGCGCAGGTACGCAATGCTTTTCCCCACTCTGCGCATTCGGGCCAGGGATGGAGTCGTCCCTCGAAAGAGGACATCGGCGCCTCTCTGTCTACGGATCTGCTTGTAACCGCTGTGTACCATTACTTACGTTTTCTGATGTCTAGCACGCTGACGTAGCCTCCAAAGCTGAGGCGCCGCGGCACTCTCCTCGAAGTGATGGTGCCGGGTCCTTGTCGGCCCCAGTCGCACAACCCTCTGTGCGCAACCAGACCGCCGTTGAAGAGCCTTCGGTGGCCCGCAATGACGTGGCCACGGCGGTCTCAGAAGACTTGCAGGCCCCCCTGACTGCCCAGGATGAAGGCGATATGGACGTCGATGAATGGGAAGGTTCCTCTAAGGCGCCGCGGCACTCTCCTCGAAGTTGCGATGGTGCCGGGTCCTTGTCGGCCCCAGTTGCACAATACTCGGTGGTCAACCAGACCGCAGTTGCAGAGCCTTCGGTGGCCGGCAACGATGTGACTACGGCGGTCTCAGGAGAGCTGCACGCCCCCCCGACTGAGCAGGGTGAAGAAGGCGGTCCGATGGACGTCGATTGGGAAGGTTCCTCCCATTCCTCCTTGTCTTCCGCTGATGAGGACGACGACAATCCCATGGAAGTCGATGATGAGGATGTCCCAATGACGGACATGACCCCAGAGTCGCAGCCCAACCACACGGTCTCGTGTTATGGACCTTGCAACGGCATAACACTTTTCCAGGCGTATTGTTGATCACAAGGTATAATCATTTTATGCACTGAAAGACCGAGTCTAACTTCATTCAAAGTCCTCAGGGCTTTACCGGGAATCGCGCAAGGCTGGATTGTCACTGTCCGGCGCTTAGGCGAGACCATCAATACATCCCCCGCTACAGGAGTCGATGGAGAAAAATACCCGACTATACCAATGCTCGCGCACTGCTGTCGTCAAGTGACAGCAACTGCAATCGGCGGTACACAAGCAGAAGTCTGGTCGGGGATGGTTGGGGACGCATTCACCCGCCTATAGTCAGGCAACGTCCGGGTTGCGACTGCGGGTGGGTGTACGGATTTCTTATCGTTTGGGAAATCAAGAAAACTACTGGTCGAAGAGAAGTCGATCGTGGACGTCACCCTCCCGGGTGTTTTGCTAATTTGCTTTTGTTTTTGCTTTTTCCTTGTATTTGCTTTTTTTTTGTGTCTGCTTTGTTTAGTGTTTGCTTTGTGTTTCGTTCGTGCTATCGGTCTGTAATGTGCTTTCTTGTCTTGTCCTGTGTTCCGAGGTCTATAAAGTCATATCATTTGTCGGGCATTCCGGTGCGGTTGAAAAGCTGGAATACATCGATTGGCTACCGGGGACGAATAGTATTGTATCGGGGGCGAACATATCGGAGAAAAATTCAAACGTGTCGAGGACATATCACATTTCATCAATCACCTATATTAGGGATATTCAGAGGTAGGTAACTGGGTTCCTTCGCGTGAGGAAAACAAACCATCCCGATTATCCCAGGTATCGTCGGAGATCATCTCAAAGAGCTTCGAGACGACGCTCAGATCCACGTTGCCACCGCTAAACACGATACCGACGTTCAGTACTCCTCTCGCGTGAGTGCTCGCCTTTTTGTGCATCGCTTCCTTGAAGCCTTTCGAGAATAGAGCGATTGCGAGAGGGACTGCCGCCGAAGGCTCAATCACTAGCTTCATTCGCTCCCAGACAAACTTCATAGCGCGGCTACAAGCGGCATTCGTAACAAATATTGAACGCTCAACTTTGGTGAGCGGCTTACATACATAATTTGTTCATCGGTGACTGTGTAGATGGCATCCACATGCTCCAAGATGAGCGGAAAGGTAATTTCGCCTGTCGAGGTCAGCAGCCCGTCTGCTATTGTCTTCGGGTTCACAGACGGCTGGAATGTCCTGCTTGTGAAAGATCGAAAAGCATCGTCTGCTCCAGTAGGCTCCGCACCAACGACCCACACGTCCGGGCTGAGAGCCTTTGTGGCAAGGGCGACTCCAGATAGCATGCCACCTCCTCCCACTGGCGCGATCAGGACGTCAAGGGGTCGACCAAGATCCCGGGCTTGCTCGAGCAATTCTACAGCTAAGGTGCCTTGACCTGCAATTATTCGCACTGGGGAGGGATGAAACTATGGAGCTCAAGCGACATGCTGGGACATACACACCGTCATCGTAGGGCGGCACAAACTCAACCTTTCTCTCGGGATCTTGGGCTCTCTCTTTTTCGATGACTGCGCTGGCTGCATCCTCTCGTGCCTGTAATGTCGGGATGCACTCTGTAACTATCGCCCCATAGCCTCTGACGGCAGCCTTCTTGACAGGTGATGCGGTATTTGGCATGACAACGTGTGCGCGCACGCCGAGCTGTTTTGCAGCCAGGGCGAGCGCTTGTGCATGATTTCCAGATGAGTGAGTAACAACGGTGAGCTTCGATGGAGCGGTGTCTCGCAGAATGGAGCGAATAGCATTGGTAGCGCCTCGAATCTTAAAAGCTGGGTCCCACACAGTAGCTCCTAGATAAAGCGAGTCGTTTTGAAATAATACGAAATTTGCGTACCGCCAACTTTTTGTAAGTTCTCACATTTCATGACCAACCGAAGAACTACGCGTTCATCAGATGAGAGGCAGTCTGCGGTAGCTGATGTGATAGCAGGAGTGCGATGGATGAAGGGCTTGATTTCATCTGCTGCCTTGAGAACGTCCTCTATGGATATGAGCGGCTTATTCGAATCCATTTTTCTCTAGCAGGACGTTGAACTGAGTAGACAACAGCTTGAGAAGCCCATGAACACCCATCCGGGCACCCGAAATAAGTCGGCACATGCCACTGGCAGTGTGTGACGGTTGCGACTGATGTAGAATGTGACGCTGCAAAGCACATCGCACACATCTTTCGTCGTATATTTGCAACGGAATCCGTAGACGAGGATGCTGCATTTGGATCCGGATCAACTCGTGTAACTGTCTCAGAATTTGCCGCCAAGGTATTAACTGCGTCTATCTGTCAATCAGGCAGGTCGTAATCTACAACTGGTTTGTACTCCGCACGCAGTTTCTGACCACCCCTTAAGACTTTCGTCACCTACCAGCACGACTAGTAAATCATGTCCTACAATGGAGAGATGAAAGCGGCAGGCCCGGCAGCCAATACCTACTACGGACAGCAGGCAGCTAACCCATCGAATCTACCCTCATACAACGCAGGTGCCGCAGGCCCACAGCCTACACAGTGGCAGTCACCTCCGCAGCCGCAAGGCTCGCCTTATCCCGCTCCGTCGGCCGCAGGCACACAGCCTACAGAGTGGAAGTCACCTCCCCAGCAGCAAGGCTCGCCTTATCCTGCTCCGCCAGGAGGGCAATATCCACAGGGCTACCCGCAGACGGTTGTTGTCCATCACACGGCGCAGCCACAGGTGCAGGCTGCGCAGCCCCAAGGTGAGGGTATCCCGCACCGACGATTGCAAGCCGTGACTCACCTCTGCATCACAGTGCTCGTGGTGTCGGGGACTGGTTGTGCACAGGGTCAGCACTACTTCACGAACCACTACGGAACCTGCGGTATTATTGCTGCGATCCTTCTGTTCCCCATAGGCTTGATCTTCCTTTTGTGCGTCGTCCGGTTCTGCATGTCTTGTTTTCCGGATCCCGTCTGACTCTTTATTCAGCGTGGATCAAGAAAGAAGATGTGATCGGTGCGGTATACGCGTATGATCCTGTATTTGTGCTCTGTTCCTAGGTGGCCGTTGCTCGATGTTACGGTTGCTTTAATCATGCTCACGTTCGTTTTCCTGGGTTTCCCGCTTGTGTAGGGTATTGGCTGGTTATTTATATATATGTAACATATTGCGGATTTGCACTTTGCACTTTGGAGCAGGCAATATATGCGGACGTCTCGCATCTTGCATTCCCCATCCGAAATAGTGACATCGTAGGGCAGTTGGCGAATGACATCATCCGTTGCGGTATGCGTCATATGTCTGCAGTACTTCGGACTAGGTTGCCGCCATTGCGCTGACAGGGGCACATAGAAGCTGGCTGATGAATATTTCTTACTACATACAATCAAGGCTGTATCAAAGGCACCTCCCAGTTCTCGCCCCCAAAGTCCAAAACATGAACGTCCGTGTCTCCAGTAGTCCCTACACAAAGTTTTCCAACGCTCTCATCAAACGCTAGTGACGTCGTGCCGTGCATCATTTTCCACGCAATGTCGCTCGGAATGTCCGGAATGCAGAGTGATCGTTTCCCTACCGCCATCGGTTCAACAACAGGGGCAGGCTGATCCTCTTCGACCTGCATTGCATCGGGGTCATTCTTCGGCTCTTCCTCGGAAAAATTCGCTAGGGTACGTGGCGTAGCGAACTTGTCATACCCCTCAGCCTTGGTTGCAAAGGTGCAGAAACGCAGAACCTCCATGGCGCCCGCTGTCACGTCGCCCTCCTTTTGGAGCTCTGGTCTGAGGTGCGGACGCATCAAGACGAGGGAACGATAGGCACCCGGTAAGATCACGGGTCGCGCATACTCGTCTCCCCATGTGTGCCTCTCCACCTTGGCAGCGGGAAGCTGGTAACAGTAACGATTCGCCCAACCCCTTCCGTGAGGTAACTTTACTACTTCATTGGGCACCGGAACAGGTGGTAACAAACAGTGGAGGAACCCTCGCGGGTTCCTTGTGGTGAGGAAGATGGACTGTGGAATCAGCGTGAGCGACGAGAGATGGTGTCGTTGAACCTTTGAAGACCATACTCACGAGGGGGGGCGGCTGAAAATTTCCAGGGACGGGTAGTAAACCATCCCGGCAGTGCATGCTGTTGAACCACGACGTTTCGAGGTCGGAGAAATAGAAGCCGTCCACGTGCAGGCCACTGATAACTTGCCGTCCAATGTTCATGGGGTGCTTGTATGACGACCCTGGTCCGGGAAGCATGAAGAGGTCGAGCACGAAGAGTGTGCTGTCCATGTTGACGCCGACTTCGATCAGCACTCGGCTGACAAGAACGGAGTTCTGGCCAGGCATAAGTTTCACAGACCATATGGAGTGTCGCTGGAAGCATACTGGTCAGTGGCTAGATAGACCCAAGACAAGCGCGCACATACCAGAGGGGTATAGGGATGGACTGGACCCAAGAGAAGGTTACCACGTTTGCCAGATTCGAGGTAATGAAACACGAGTGCACGCGGACGATGCACGACAAGTAAAACCAGCTGACTCTGCATGCATTCAAGCGCAAGCTGCCCAACATCGCAAGTCGTCCAAGATTCGTGAAGCACGTGGAAGGGCAGTTCCAGCGATTCGTCAAATAAGTCCGACCCCCCTGGGAGTCCAGATAAGTCTTCGAGGACTGTTAGGGGAGCACAGACGACACGGACTTGTGTGGAATCACTATGGTGGCTCATGAGCATAGCTACACGTCTGATGACCATTGGTCACTCACACGTTGTCTTTCTTGACAGGTGGCTTTGCGTATGCGATGACAATGCACATGAATCCCTTGACCGCCGCATACTTGACCTCGAGTTTCAGGAAGGGGGTGGTCGACATTGCGCCGGTCAAAGGGACGCGAGCGCCTGCATGGTCCAAGTCCCACAGGACGAGTGTGTACTTATCCAACTCAAGGTTCTTGATCACGCTGACCATGTACTTTCCACCTGGAAGCATCTTCAGGACAACGGGGCGCCCAAGCGTCTGAAAACGACTGTGACTGCCGACGGGGTTCTGTCGACGCCAATTTTGCTCCAAGTAGAGAGCGCGTCTCATGAGCCACTCATACGTCTCTGGCAGAATCACGCCAAAACGGTAGCGAGATGTGGCGGGAAGGATAGGTAGTGGAACCCTTAGCTTTCGGAGAAAAAATAGCCAGATGTTAGGTATATGTGTGCTCTGTATGATGGACTTGTTTGTCTGAAAGGTGTCAGTTGGTCGCCACAGAAACGATGAAAGTATTTGCGACGTACCATCCGCAAGGCGAGGATGTCCCTTACACTGAGCCACTCGCAGATGTTCATGAAGACATCCTGAGGCATGTCGAGGAAGGTTGCCGCGGGCGGCCCACCGCTGAGGCTGTCCCAATTCTTGCGTGCAGTATGGAACATCCAATTGTAGAGTTCGGACATGGCAGAGAGAGAAAGAAGACAATGTGGAAGATGGAATTACATGCGCCATTTTATCTAGGCAAGTGGAGAGTGAAGAACGCGACCACATGGACCCATATGTAAAATACAAAGGCCCCCCTTGTGCCGTATCCATCTCTTGCATCACTTGAACTTCCGTGAAAGGGCTTATCTCTCGCATCGGGCTGCTGGTTTTAAACTAGCTTCTCAAAGCCAAGGAACAAGCCCTTCGAATCATGCTGTGCGTACTAGTAACCGCCAAAGCTGTACCAAGAAAAATAACGCGTTCAATACAAGGCTAGGTGATGCCAAAGGATATCAAGAGATATATATTGATATCTAACCAGTCGTATGTACCAAATCCCAGTGTATGGCTAGGAGACACCATTCACCGTGTTAATCTGGGGCCAGGGTTTTATAGATATCAAGTTTGGTCTGGCGCATCACCAAAACCTTGGGAAACATCGAATTGTGTCCAGTGCAACGATGCGGATTTTTTGGATTTTTTTGGCAGGCTAAAGGCTGTCGAAACAGTTTTAAGGGACTCTATTTTTCAAAAGTGAACTACGAGCTTACGGAACATCTATGCCGTGATCCGGTGGCTAACGTAACGACCATCTTTACCGATTTGGTTTTCCGCGATGCTGCTGGCGCGATGTTGAACGCCAATTGGCGCTGGCACCGGCCATGTATAACTCCCTAGACATTTTCAACCATGATTCATAGCTGCGTGGCACTTGTTAAAGCTATCATAGGTATTTCTGTTCCAATTGTCACTTGTCAATAAATGAGGTTGACAGACGTGTGAGTACCGGTATACTTCCTATCCGATGCTGTGGCAGCTGCAAGGCGCCGATGATCTTCACGTTGTCACACATCCTGCGCCTCTGCTCCTCTTCACCAACAGTCCCAATTTCGACTTCATCTCAACGCGGGACGTTTTGTTATTTCAATCGCGACATCTAGTCTCGCTTCTTAGTGGTGATGAGTTCCAAACGCTCGTCTGGACTGGATTTCTCGGACAAAGCGCCGGCGTTCGACCACCCCGACATTGCAATTATACCGGATGGTGGTCCCGCTTACCTGCGACGCAACAAAACGGAGCGCAGAAGGCTTCAAGGTCTCATGAGGCCACAACCTCAACAGCCCTTGGCGACTTCGGATAGCCATCACAGCCTTAAATCACAATGGGACCGCTGGATGGTCAATGACGGCGGTGGTCGCATTTTTTTTGCCGTATGGATATTCTTACAACTCATCGTCGGTGTCTTCGGTTTTGCCAATTACCAACTCAAGGACAACTTAGTCAACGCCCGTGCCACTTTTGGCATAACATACCGTGTGTCTTACGGGCTTGAATCACACCCTTGCATGTTCTGATTTACTCGTAGCCATCGCCCGCTCCGCTGCACTGATCCTGCACGTCGACGCTGCGTTTATATTACTCCCTATCTGCCGGAATTTTGTCTCCCTTCTTCGTCGAACCCCTCTCAACCAGATCATTCAGTTTGATAAGAACATTACCTTCCACCAGGCAACGGCCTGGTCCATAGTATTCTGGGCCACTGTCCACATCATCGCCCACATGGTAAACTTCGCCAAACTCGCCCTGGCAGACCCCGACGCGAAAGGTGCAGGTCCTCGTGTCGTCGCCTTCCTGAGCATCAACTTTGCCACCGGACCCGGGATCACTGGCTGGATTATGACCGTCTGCCTCGCTATCATGGTCTTCTTCGCTCTTGAAAGACAACGCCGGGCCCACTTCGAGCGATTCTGGTATTCTCACCACCTTTTCATCGTTTTTTTCGTATGCTGGCAGCTTCACGGTATGTTCTGCATGATTCAACCTGACCGAGCCCCATTTTGCTCCTGGAATCAAATTGGTTTGTTTTGGGTGAGTCATGGTTTATTCCTCCCGTATAGGCCATGTCGTGATATGAACCTCCACAGCGATACTGGCTTGTTGGAGGCGTCATATTTGTCTACGAGCGTGTCCTGCGCGAAGTGCGCTCCCGCCACAGGACGTACATCTCAAAAGTTATTCAGCATCCTTCAAAGGTCATGGAGATCCAAATCAAGAAAGAAAAGATCAGTACACGAGCGGGTCAATATATCTTTCTCTGCTGTCCCGAAATTTCCTACTTCCAGTGGCATCCATTTACCCTTACCTCTGCCCCAGAGGAAGATTATATCTCGGTTCATATCCGCGTTGTCGGTGACTTCACTAGCGCCCTTGCTAGATCCGTGGGCTGTGACTTTGACACCCGAGCAAACAAAGATAGCGGAGGGCATGGCGGTAAGCTTGTCGCCGTGGATGCGGACCCATACCTCAACAGAGTATTACCCCGCGTTATGATTGACGGCCCATTCGGGAGTGCGTCTGAGGATTTTCTAAACTATGAAACCGTGCTTCTTGTTGGCGCTGGTATTGGTGTCACGCCTTTTGCGTCCATCCTCAAGTCCATCTGGTACCGCATGAACAGTTTCAACACTACCAAGCGCACACGTCTCTCCAAGGTGTGTGCGCTCAACTCCTCATCTATATGTTACGCATGGAAGTCCACAGGTCTATTTCACATGGGTGATCCGCGACTTTGGCACCGCCGAGTGGTTTCACTCTCTGCTACATGCGCTCGAGGAGCAGGACACCCTGGGCCGCATTGAGATTAGCATATATCTTACAGCACATGTCAAGGAGGACGACCTGAACAATATCATGCTTCTAGACGTTGGTGCAGAGAAAGATGCAGTCACCACGCTGCGTGCACCCACCCATTTTGGCAGGCCGAACTGGGACAGGGTCTTTACTTCCATCACGGAAAAGCATCACGACACAGATGTCGGTGTGTTCTTTTGTGGTCCCCCCATGTTGTCCCGGACGTGCGTACCCGTATTCACGCTTGGTTTAATATTGACGTGATTTGACTTTACCAATTATAGCCTGCATGAGAAGTGTAACCAATACACCGATCCCACGGGCACCCAATTCTTTTTTGGCAAAGGTGCGTTATGTATCGTGGAATATTCTGCACCACGTCTCACCATCTGATAATACCCAGAGAATTTCTAGAAAGCACGAGCGCTGTGGTGATTATCCACACTCCCCGTCCCCGGTCATGTACAACATAATGATAGAGCATTAAGGGACAAGAAGGGGACGGTGGAGGGGAGAGGATGTAACCTTGCTAGAATTAACAGGACATAAATTTTAATATTAATGGAACATACCTTTGTAGCATCAATTACTTATAAGTAAGGAACCTTGCAACGTTCTTTTGAAGGTGCAAATGGTATATAGGTCGCAGTGGACAGACCTATTGTCATTGAGGTTTTATAGGTATCGGGCCTGCGTGCCCCAGTTCCGATGATGTCGAGCCAGGACCATCTCCCAAAAGCGAATCAAGCCCGGAGCACTGCAAGGGTTTCGGAACAATGCACAGATCCGGACGAAGGGAGTGCAACATAACAGCATCGAAAAGACCCATGAATAAGCCTTTCCTCTGTATGCTGTTTCTGGAATTGGGTGAGGTAAGCAATAGAAAGACCACCCTCACAAGCGCAGAAAGGCTATTATAAACCTAGTGTATTTGTCTGGAATTTGACTGATTTCAAGCCAACATGTTAGATGAGTAGTTGATGGATGGATGGATGGAGAATGTGGTTTCCGTTTTGTAAGTTACGATTACGAAGAATTCCGGGTTGGGATAACTGGCGGAATCCGGATCAGTGATAGGACCTATGTATAGTGTGAAGCTGATGAGCTAGGTGACGTGGAGCATATTGCTAGAATTGTGGATGCCGGCTGCCGTTCAAAGAGAGTCGGCGACGGGCGTCTCACATCGTCTTCTAGAAGCTGAAATGTGCATGGAGAGTTGTCGGCAGAAGAGCACTTTAAGGAATCGTACGCCGTCTGGGAGATTTGGAGCTCAAATGGTAGGGAACAAGGCTTTAGAAGACGAAAGCTACCAGATAACTGGTGAGGTCAACTTCCCTCACACTGCCTAGTCTACGCTGATGGAGACTAAGCGCACCATCAAGGGAGTTGATGTTGTCCAGATAGCGATGCCAGATACGGATCCCGATTGCACATTATCTCCCTAGCAGACACTGAGAATTTTGAACTGAGAGAATCAGTACGCCTCTGCGCAGGGTGGCGGCATGACCACCAAGAGAGGCAGCAAGAGGAGCCTCATCAACGTGACAAGCGAAGGATTCTGAAACAGTTAGCCGAGGTGTAGATGCCACGAACATACAATGTAGGCCGAGCGTCAGAACAGCGCCACAAGGAGCGCCTTTCCAGTCAACCTTAACTTTGCTTCTTCTCTTGGCCAGAGATACTGTGGATGTACAGATATTAGGTCCGACGCCGGGGGTGTCGATGGAGTGAACATTAGTAGGTGTTCGTATCCCGGATCTACGTAGGACCATGAAGACGACTGGGGGTTATGTAACGGGGTCAACTGGCAGGTATAACAGCGAGATAGAAATCGGCAAACCATTGAGTCCACATATATGTTTTGCGTTATAAGTGACCTGAGAAAAACTGCCTTATGCCCCATGCAGATATCCGGGGTTTACCAGTGGCCGACAAAGTATTGGTCTCAGAAACATCATTACATTGGGGACACACAGTCCAGCCGCCCATGAATGCTCGGATCTGAACGACCGCTGAGCGTGATGTCCCCTTTGGGTACTATGGCCTGTTTCCTGTATTTCATCCAAAGGTGCGTCTAGATACTAGTATAAGTAGATCATGATTGATAAGATCAGAATAGAGTAACAATAAGTATATAACCATTTCTCACAGCAAAATAGAATCGAACCTGGTCCTTGATTAGAAGATAGTCGCTCGATCGATGAGGTACGAACTGGAAAACCGTCATAATGCCACGTGCCCGGTGGGATAACACTTCGGTCATATTCTGGCCACGCGACGGTTATAACTTATTACACTCAAAGCAATTACCGCAGTTTGAGGTACAGTCGAGACCACCTACTCGTGCACATGATGGAGAAGCGATTCCATCCGACGATCCGTAGACGTTGGATTGTACTAAGTCAGGGACTGTCAGCGTGTTGGGGCCTTCTATCGGCATAACAAAACAAAAGTGGTGGCCGCCTGATGGCCATCGGGTTTGGAGGGTTTGACGCCCGGCGAAACTCCACCTTGTTCGACGACCTCAAAGGGGAGCCTGAGCCTGGTTTTCGGCCGTAATTACTAATTAGCGCCTCCACCTCAAGGCAATATGGACTCAGCAACTCCGAACTCCCGCATCTGAACGTTGAATGCGTGAAGTGATGAGTTGCCGATCGTTCGAACATGCGTTCACAACCCAATCCCTATTCCTGAACGCCTGTCCCTGACACTCAGACGGTTTAAAATGCCGAGCATCTTGGGCCTGCTAAATGGCATCGCGATGCCTTACTCACCCTTGTTCCCCATGGTGGCTCAGCACTCTCCACACCATCCTCACAACCAGTACAGTTCTAAGCTCTCGGAGCAACTTTCACCTCTCAGTACGGACTTTGACTTTGACTCTGGTATGTCCCGTTGCGAAACTACCACTATGCCCAGTCACTGACGACCTCATTATATCTCTTTGACCATTTTTCCTGCTGGCAACTTTCCTTGGTTCCTGCGCTCCTTCTTGCACAACTTAAGAGCCAGAACTTTGGTCAGGTACGCCGACGAACATCGGCCCAAGAACTCCGCTGATTAATCGCGGCCTCGGTTTAGCGAGCGCCCAGTCTCATTACGATGGATGTTTCGAAGCAGGAACCGGTTCACGCGATGCAAATATGTGTCAGTTAGCATTTCACTACCGCCAGCTCTCCTTTGCTGTAACTTCCCAGGCAAACTCTGATGCACACTTCACCCTCAGTTTCATTACACAATGGGCAGAGTCGACAGCCTGCAGTCGATACTCCTAGCCCCTCCACGACGAACACTGTAGGCGTTGTTCTCGTCGTTCTTCCCAGGAGGCTAACGCAATCTGTCTAGAAAGCTACACAACATGCGTGGATCCAAAGAAGTCAGGTTACATCTAGCAAAGCTCTCAACCATCTAGTCCTGGAATTCTCAAGTGGTGGCATTAAATCGTTCTTCTGTGGCTGGGATGGTTGCAAACACCCTGTCGGGTTTGCTCAAAAGCCTCAACTAATCACACACATCCGATCTGTACATCTTCAAGAGAAACCCTTTCTGTGTACTACGTGGTTCGTCCTTATCCGGAGCTGTAGACAATTGCTCGAAGCTAACTACTACACCTAGTAATACCCTATTTGCGCGAAAGCAAGAAGCTAGTCGTCATGTTATCTCCCTGAACAGCGGTAGGAAGTACAAATGCAGTGGCTGGTTCGTTCCGTGCTATGTTGCCGCGTGAGACCTACTGATATCATGATTAGCCATCAGGCCTTCTCCCGCAAGAACTATAGGGATGCTCACGAGGAGTGTTGTATGTGTGAGATGCCAATGAACACAACCCGTACCCAGCGAACTTTAGATCGGTCAGATCTGTCAGCTCGACCACAAGCACGTCAAAGTATTCCATGACCCGGCGACACACTACTACTTACATCATACCTAATTACTTGTATCTACCAACGTTGTACTCGTCAGCTATTAATTTCAGCAGTCTATCTCAAATCTGAGTCGTTTCTCGATGATTATTGGCCGACTGCGTTTATGTGGTATTCCTTCTTGCGCACGAAGTGGCCTGTTCAATATCAATCACGGTATCAATCACAGTAACCTCAGCTCAGCCGCTTACACTAAACTCTGGCCTCTCTCATGGTACACGTGGCGGAGCGTACACATGTCGAGTCTTTTCAATCCGCGCCGTGAGCTTCGCGGTCCTGCTTCAAGTACACCAACTTCTTACATATGTATGCATATCCATGTGACTCGAGCGTCAGGAATGGTCATAGAGGGGAACCCAATGCACGCATGTGATATATAAGCACACCAGTAATAATATTTCGTCGCCAAGATCCACATCACCTGTCGAAACGGAACACCTCCTCGCACATGTACCACCACTCACCATCTGCACTACCTTTCGCACCCTCCACGAAGCTGTGCTGCATACCGTCCGTCACTTTCCACCATCGCCTCGTCTCCTCGTCCAGGGCGGCACGTTTCATATCGCCGTCAAAATCTTGGCCCATGTACTTGAAAGTTGCGACAAGTAGACCACCGATCTCATCTCCTTCAGATTGCCCCATGATCGCAAACGGAGGCGAAGGAAGAAAATGGATAGAATAGTCGATAATATGAGACCGACGGAGACCGTTCAAAACGGTTTCCCATACGTCTGTATGCATCTATGATAGTACATGGATGAGTCATTCTGGAATCACTATTGCCTGTTTCACCTTCTTGTATTCTTCTAAATATTGTTTCTTTACAGCGATCACCTGGAACAGCCCAGAAAGTCCGACAACGAATTCCCAATCATGCAATCGATGGAGTGCACCCACCTGGCAGATACGCTTTCCCGAATGTGATTTAGAGCTAGACATCTCGGAGACAGGTGCGTTCCGACTAGCAATAATATCGGCTTGTGGTCACGGCTATGTCTTGCAATTCTGGGTCTGTAGCACGGTAAGTAGTCCTCCGGTAGCTGTGAACGGGCCGCGAATGTATCAGCTGACCAGCCCGGCGGACACCAGCAATCAACATTTCAATGGGATCAGATCCCAGGAAAAGACAGCAAGAAGCAAGAAGCCTGTCGTCGGCCTGCGTTGAAAGCATGACAGCTGTACCTGACACTTCCATTAAAGCTGAGTGGGGCTTTTACTGGGATTGACAATAATAAACTTCGTACGCAGCGTTCTAGCGAATTCTGCCTGGTTTGACAGCATCGGGCTACAGCGCAACTAGATCCCAGCATTGCGCTACAACGCTACTCGTCAACTAAAAAGCGGTAGTAGTGACTACCACTCGTAAGGTGTTTTCGACTACAGCACACTGATATTACTTGCTTCAACCTGAAGAGGTATCCTATGTTCAGTCTAGCCAAGAGCCGCTCAACATACACGGAGTACACAATGCCTGTTCACTCCGAACTCGGACAGCAGGTAGTTGCTGAAGTATGCTAGGCAGCGTTAACTCGTGAGGGTGAAGTATGCTTGAAGTATGCTAGGGTGCATTACATATCCAGTCCCACTGCAACAAACAAAGTGGGACTGGGCAACAAAGTGGGACTGGCCGTGTTCGGTACCCATGAACACGTCTACAACAGTGCATGGGCATGGCCAACGGCCCTCACCAGAAGAACATCATATAGACCCCGTCGCTGCTTGTCAGAGCAGGTGATAGAACTGAAGGGAACAGGGTTGCTCTTTGAAACCCAGCAGCTGACCAATCTCTTCGGCTTCCATAACTGAAGATAAGTAATACTTTTTGTTTCCTGCCATCTGGTTTGATTCCGAACTATTCCGTGATTTGAAGGACTTCTTTGCGCTATTATAATCTTATTAGCTGTTTGCTAATAATACATACTATATGTTCTAAGTAATCTGCGTTCAGTAAAACAATGATCTAAATCCGCGCAGGTCTGCTTTTCTCGAAGACTTATTTTAGTAATCGTTCGTACCAACCATTTATACCCTTGCGCTTTTTCGGGTCGCGTTGCTCGACATTTGCGTCAGCAGCAGGTACCAATGCCTAACTATCCTCCGTATCCTCCTCACGCTTCCTCTTTGCTTGAAACGCCTTCCAATTCGGCGGCTCGATGACCTTGAGCTCCGGCATGCCTGGCACATCAGTGATACGAGTATGAGGCGATGGAGTCTGGGCAACAGCCGGGCCGGTAGGTCTTGACGGTCCGGTGGGCATAAGGTATGGGTATTTGCGTGTCGATTTGCCTTCCCACGCCAGAGCTTTGTGAGCATCGTCCATCGCTCTGAGCTGTGCACAGTACGGATGCTCGCATGCAGAGCTACCAGTCCCAGACTGCTCATGGGCCTCTGCGAGCTGGTAGCCTGCCGCGCGATCTTCCTTTGTGACAAGCCTGAGCGCGCGAGGGAGGGTCTCTAAGAGGTGCCAGCTGAACGAACGACGGGGAGTGGTGGGGGCGGCATGGCTTCGCTATCCTTATCTCGCTCCATCTCTAGGCGCCTCTGTAACTTTTGTTTAGAACTCGCTTCGGCTTGCACCTTTTGAGCCTCGAGAAAGCCTTTGTTCGACTGGCGTGAGTACGCCTTCGAGCCACTGCCTTGTGAGGCATCTTCCCTGCCTTCCGGCTGATTCCAGACGTTGAACAGCTCGTTCGACGTCTTAATTGTCAGACGCGTCGGGAAGAAGTCCTAAAAGCGTTCGTGCATCCGGTTGACCCATGTTAGTCCAAATAGTGGTCCGATCCTCTCTAGGCAGCATGAGCATTACACGCAGCAGCTCGGACCGACGCATCTCAAGGTTGTGGTTCTCTTGATTAAGCTGTTTCTCGAGTGGCTGAACACGCGTATTGGCCGTGGTAAAGCGAGCAAATCCTCGCCCAGCCTCCCCACGCAGAAATGCGTGCGCATCTGCACTCAGTTCATACGGCGTAGGGTCCGCCGCATCATCATCTAGAAGCGGGGCCTTCATGATATCGTTCTCATCCGTTTCGCTCGAAGAGGCATTGGACATCGTTGGACAGCTAAAGTCATCGGTGGGCTCCTCCACGACTTGTATAACTGCTGGAGGATTACTGGGCGTCATTGAGCCAAAGTCATGTAGCTCGGTGACCAATGGTTGCTTTACGACTGAGGGATTTAGAGTAGAGGTATGTTTGGCAGACTCTGCCGTAGTCCTCCGACGCTTTCTGGTAGGCTCATTGATATCGTCAGATTCGCGGGCGACCGCCTTTCCCTTCCCGTTGACATTAGCCAGCGCCGTCTCTGATTCTTCTTCGAAGGAACGCTTCCTCGGAGGAGAGCCAAATATCACCGCATTGCAACGCACCAAACGCCCATCATTCGGCTGATTCGTCAGCTGATTCATCTCCTCATCTAGCACCCAAGTGTCTCCACTTGAGCTAGTTGGTGTCGGGGGGGAATCTAATGCACCGGGGTCGATAGCAGGCGTTTGAGTTATAGCCGGACCGGGGTCCACTGCGAGAGCAACCACTGAGGCAACGGGGTCCATCGATTCCCCTGTCGTCTTCTCCGCTGGGATTGATGGGTGCGGTATCAACGTCTCCTTTATCTTTGCCCCCTTGGAGGGGTCATCAATAACTTCAAAGCGGTGAGCTTTCCAGGGATCGCCGGATGACCATTCTGTGACATCAGACAGTCGTAACCCACCATCGGGATGCTGCTCATTGGGTCAGTGGTTAATAACTCATCATACACAGCATACCATGTGAGAACTTACCACTTTTAATTCTTCAGCCATCTCCTTCAGCGCTTCGATTTTCTCGGGCGAATCTTTCTCGCGGTTGTTCCTTCTATCAGTTTCTTCTGTGGCACTGCGAAGCTTGGCAAGACGGAATTCTGTCTCTCTCGAGTCCTTGTAATTCAACAAGAACTTGACTTTGCGCATTTCGTTGCGAAGGCACAAAGGAGAACAACCTTCCAGACCTGCTTTTCGAGCCCACTCGTCCGGTTTCAAGACGCGGCTGAAACCAAAATCTATGATCGTGACTCTGAAAGACGAACCGACGACGCTGTTAAGAAAGAGGCAATTCGAGCTAGCGGCTGGTACTCACTTGCCATCATCGCCTATTAACATATGCCTGTACTCGGCATCCCCATGGAGGATCCCTCGATCGTGTAATTTTTGGTACGCTGCAATTATAGCCTCCTTTTGCGAATCTTCGAGAAACATGTCGGCCTCTCTCCAACCCTTGGGATGAGGCAAATCCTGGGCCACACCAACACATCCACCAGCGCAGTGGCGTACGCCGATAACCCATGGGACACAGTCTCCTTGAAGAGGACGGAGATACTTAGAAGAAGCGAACAAATACAGGGAGGAGAAAAACAATGCCCAATCGTCCCAGACAGAAGTCCTATGCGGAGAAAGCGTGAAGACAGATTCTCGGGAATTGAGATCGAGTGACGTACAACTTGGAGATATAAACAACCTTCTGTTTGTTTATATAGCTGGTCTTTAGGTAAATGTAGCCTTCAAGTCCGCCTGGAAAGAAGGGCGTCACTACGGGGAGAACTAAAGTGGCGAGTAGCACGCGACATACTGCCTAAGCGAGACCCCCGGTCGGGACTGAGGAAATCATGGCCATTCACCCAGGCCCATTTACCATGCGCGGTGTAGAGTTGCTTGCGGTTGAACTTGTAGACTACCCCATCGACTACTCGTTCATTTCGGTCTTTAATGGTGGTCCCTTTAAGTAGCTCAGCAGGCTGGTCATGATCGTCGGGAGATACGGCTATAGGTAGTGGAGCGGCCATTGGAGTTTGCGGGGAGTGGGGTGTATGAAACTGTTATGAAGGTGGTGGCAATCCAGCGACGCTTTATAGCATTGTTCCAAAGGTAAGGCCACGTTTGTGGACATGGCAATGTGGAAACGCCCTTTGTAAGGCCCAAAAAGGCGGCCACCTTGCGCCCACCTTTTCGGCGGCAAAACAAGGGGCGGCGATCAGTCATTGTCCGCTAGTTCAACAAGCGAGCACAGCGCTAAAATATCCTATTATTCTCCAGCAGCTCAAAGGCAATTTCTACGTTACAGTATGCCACGAATAAGGGACTGGCATTGTGATAGGACAAAAAGATCCCGGGACAGAGGCTGTGTGCTCACGTGGGGGTTTGTCTCTGTGACAGTGATGTAGTCGGCGTTCATGGCCATGCACCATCAGACGGTGACATCATCCATAGCACTCTGCCCTCACCATGTCCCCCGTTCCAAAAGCAGTCCCGCAATGAGTGTCTGGGCCTCAGCAGGCCACTTCATAGTTCTGCTCAGTGGTCTTTAAGTAAGCAAGCTTCCTCCAGCTCCAACGCCTCCTTTAACACCGGCATTGACCTTGCTTTTCTTTTTGTCTCAGGTCACGATTTCGATTTTTGACAGGGGCGCAAACCCAGATGAGGCTGCCATAAATTTGACACCGCAGGCTGTACATTTGGACCCAGGGCTTCTCCAACAGAGCCGTGTCCGCATGAACTCACGCCCTTGGTCTGCCTTCTTTGTGACAGTCGATCTACCAGAAGTGGGATGAAAAGCTCGTTCTTGAACCTCTGACTGGTGAGATAGACCCCACGGCCAGCTGCAAAGTCAAAGTGGAAGTACGTGTCGCCACCTCGGGCGACTGCTGATTAATTTGGGAACTGTCCCACAACATAGGCCTACATGGCAACTACGATGGCCTAAAGTAGCATCATCCCCAACAACGTCTGTCGAAGGCTTTTCGGACGACAGCTACACAATGGTGGTCAGTTACAGACCTATCCATATCGCCTTCGTGCACGCCACCCACCACCGTCACCGTGTAAGGATTAATAAACTGTACGAAGCTTTTGCACAAAGGTGTCAAACCACTATATAATCACCTGTACGAAGCTCTACTATAGCGTACAGGTGAGCAAGAGACAATAATGAGAACTAACTGATATCTTATCTCAGCGTTTGCACGGAGGTGTCAAACCACTGAGGAAGAACGACGCAAACTAGCTATACTTATAAAACAATAAGAATTGCATTAAGAGAATAAAGAAATGTCTTGCAACTGCGCAAGACCAGAAACGGTCCTCAAAGTCCGCAGAGAAGGTCTGGCCTGAGTCAAAGGAGGCACTGTTTCCCTCAACGTCGATTTCCGTACGGCCGCCTGGTAAGTCGTCGTCGGGGGACTTTTGCGACGAAGCTAACATGGCATCATCTATTTCAGATGGCGACTTGTACAAACCTGAAAAGCCTTCTCCGAGCAGGGTCAAGGACCCCAGGGAATAGGTCATTCATTGGGGCATGTCCTGTACGCTGTTTCTTTATGGCGATTTGGCTCACTGGTGGCTCCTGATGTGACGGTTGCGGTTTTGACGCATCAAAACCACAACCGTCGCATCAGGAGCCACGTAGGACGCGCGATCACGTCGACTCGCCCCACAAAACACGCCCTACCGTGCCAACCGAGACCTGATGCGGGATGCAGAAGAAGGAAGGAAAGAAAGCAAGAACTGGTGTCATCTTCACCCATTACTATTTAACAATGGTGCGCGAACGACGTGGAAGCAGCTTCTACGTTCGGCCCTGCTCCATCGATCTTTCTTTGTTGTCGTTTGATTCTGTATAACCATCTCTCCGATTAATTGCACTCCATTTCGAACATTCAGCGAATCCGAGTCGAGGAGAGCAAAGCACCAACTTACCAGCCCGGGTGCTAGATCTGTGATCCTAAGGTGAGCAATTATGCGATGATAACTTATGGCTAAACCAAATCGGCAGTGCTCCTCGATAGCGTGTGTCTTTTTGGCATCCATGTCTCAACCAGTCTCCCTAGCATGTTGGATGTCGCTGCGACCATCTATAGACCCATCGGCAAGGCTCAAAGGGGCGTATGAAGCCCTGACTTGGCCTTGGTGCAAACTTCTCCTCTCCGTCCTCGTAGACAAGGCGATGCCCACTGCCAGGCCAAGAAAATACGGAACATGAAATCACTGGGATATTTGAAGGAGTAAGGCGTGATATATCCCGAGCTGACCATTTCTTTCGAGGGGATGTGATCGTTCATCATCATCAATCCGTGTAGAAAATCAGATCCACGTCGTGTTCGCTGATAAATAGGCACTTTCAGTATTCGCCCGTGTATCACTGTTTCGACCTATGACATGGCCCCAAGCATCAGCATGTCCTCGCATGCAGTTTCATCCTCACTCGATCCTGTTGAACGTTGAACTCAAGGTAATGTTCAGAAGCTTATACTTAGTGCCAGTGTACCTAATTTGCTGACGTTGGTGAGTTACTGAGCATAGAGGCTTCGTGAAAGACACTTTGCAGTATCACATGTAACATTATTTGGCCAAATTTATGAAAGCTTTTGTACTACTTGCAAAGGATTTTGCGTTTGCATTAGGGCGTTTCACGAAGGCGAATTCGACGTGAATTCGGTCACGAAATCGGTGTGAATTCGAACGTGAACTCGGGAGTTCAGACACGATTTCATGACCGAATTCACTTCAAATTTGTGTCCTTCGTGAAACCCCTCTCCGTATCTGTGAAATTTAACAGCAAGGCCGGCTTGCGCGGCATACCAACGGCAGGATGGCATGTTGTAGCTGTAATGTTACATTTAGTAATTACATGCCCAATATCTCCCACCGATGTTTCAGGACATCCGTCGTCAGCCTGACGAATTAAGACGAGGTGGTTGGGACATTTGTGTGAACCGGATGGCTCAGGGGGTGGCAGATGGCTCAGAGAGGAGGATATATATGTCATCTATCTCTACCATACCATCTTCAGCATCTCATCTCTCCTCTCTTGTACTCAGCTTCCCTGTCATCTCATATGATCTTGATTAAGAGGAAGAGACAAGGTACTTACTTGCAAAGGCTGCGCACAGCACTGTGGTGTACCGCGCAAAAGGAAAGGATCGAAAGAAGAGGAAAGCAAAGAAAATGGTCTAGTACTAATTAATTTCCATATTGGATGTCAGCTGTATGTGCCGCAGAGCGGCATGCTTGGGACCGAGTTGGGGAGCGAGTTCACGGACGAGTGCGCGAGCGAGTTTGCTGCTTTCGCAAAGTTGCGGAATTCACGAACTCTGCGAGTTGAACTTGCAGAGTTCGTGAATTCCGCAACTCGCCGAGTTCGCGGCGGAGTGCGTACGGTGTCCAGGAAGGACAAGGTCTGTTTTCATTTTACGAAACGCAAATTGCGAATCGCTAATCGCAAATCAAAAATGACACATAGCATTATGTAAAATCAACTAGTTTCGCAAAGCGCTGGCCAACTCATGGACATTGGACCGCAGAGCTGTTGGCTGTTGAAGAACCTATGCGACAGGATCTCAGCCTCAGCATCGGCAGCCTTTTAGCATATCTTTTTTCTGAATAACCTCATGCAGTGACATGGTGATGCTATGATGAGTGTTCCAACCCGTCGCGCGTCTTTTTCGTTCTCAGCAGTGCAACTGTGTTTCATCATTTGTCAGGATCGATAGCTGGGCAGTCTCAGTTGTGAACGATACTTGGCTCTAAAGCCCCGTTCACCACTTGGCTCTAAAGCCCAGGTGCCTCGCGCCTTGCACTTTGCCTGCTGCAGTGTATTTGGGGTGGACTAGGACCGACGTTGCTGTAGTATTTGGAATGCAGCCTGAAATGGTAAGCAGCGCCTGGAGATAACGCATCAGGCCCATGCACGGTTGCTCTCCCAATCTGAAAAGTATATCTTCATGTAAGTTTTCATTTATAGTGATTTCACATTCTGCTCACTGACGTTCACTATGAAGTGCAACACATGTGGATCCGTCTTCCAGCTTTGCGAAGACATTCAAGGTGCCATGTGTTGTAGATGTACCAAGGTTAACGCCGCAACCCTTCCAGCTGAAAAGAAGAAAATACGGGTGCGTAGTATAGCTTGCGTGAAATTTATTTGGCTAGTCTGACTCAATACCTGCTTAGGAGATGCCACAGTGCGAGGGCTGTGGTGTTGTATATCCCCTTTTGCAGGGACTGCTCTGCGGCTCGTGCAAGTTGATTACATGTAAGATGCTTTCTTTTGCTGTCTTGATTCTCTTTACTAAGTTATCAAACATCTCCTCAATTAGGTACAGAGCCAAAGGATAATTTGGCAACAGAGTCCAGTGTCACTAGCGTGATGGACAGCGTGCGTACTCACCAAACACAGGCATTGTAAGGGCAACCCTGGCTGGTTGTGGAGATCACACTACCACACAACTGACAAGGGGAAATCCAAAGTATGTATAAATGAACAGAGTATACAAGAGAGGGGATTCTCACCTGACAAGGGGAAATCCAAAGAGAAAAGTCTAAGGACCCCCAATGTCAGCGAGCCCGTATTATACTACGCTGCGCAGCCAGGGACAACACTTGGCACCTGCCATCAACCCTGCATCCTCCTGACCTCCCTGACCCTTGATCGACCCTTGATGCCACCTATTACGCGAGTTGCTTGATTTCCAACACTGTTCCGAGAGTGGAAGTCGGAAATTGGAGTGGAACTGGCAAGGTGAATAGAACTGGTGGAAGTTCTCCCAGAAGCAGAATCATTTCTGAAAGCGGAGGCGGAGATGGAATCGGAACCGGAAGCGGAGTCGGAAATGGTGTCGGAACTGGGTGTGGTGTCGGAACTGGAAATGGAAAACAGGGTGTCCCCTGACAGGCATCTCAGCACCGCATAAATCGTCCAAGCAAACAACCGCCTAATAAAGGCCTTCAAAATGCTGCGGAAGCTGCTAAGCGTAATCAAGTCCAAAAAGTGTTGAGTCGTCTCAACACCTTTTCACTACTTGGAAATCTCTGGGTCTATCCTGCCAACGGTGGTAGAGCCAAAGTCGTGAGTTTGATATTTTACATCCTTCGTACTTTAACCTAAGACACATTCAGATTCAGCATCCAATGTCGAAGTATACAGGCATATCTAGCATTGCAGCTTCAGAAGCGCTTAATGCATTTACGCTGGAGTTACTGTCTGCGTACAATGGCTTACAAGGGAATGAAATGCCAGGACATGGTAACCTCTTGGCCTTTATTACCCGGTATGTTAAACAGTTACTATCCTTGCTGAAGTCACCTGATTAAGTATGTTATATTGTAGTGAAAAACTCTGCTTTTCAGTTCAGAAAGATGCTAGCACTTTAAGTCCACTCAAACCAACCGGTAGCTTAGCAGATATGCATAGCCAATTGAGTCGGGACAATGAGTTGTCAACTAAGGATGCGAAATCAAATTCTATTACGTTGCGAGCATATGTATGGCAGCCCAAGTCAAGGAAGCGAGGGAGAGAAGGCATTGTGCATGTACGTCTCTCTGCCTTTATTGTATTACTATTCTGATAGGGGCTTTCTGGGATACAGAGTGATGATGACACTGACACAGATGATAACAATGACCAAGGGAAAGATATTGGAGTACCAACATCAAAATGGTGTATTATTGAACGTACTCATGCATCTCATGTGAGTGTGTCTTCTGTACAGCAAGTAGCTACAGTGCGAAGTAGTAGGATCACTCGCCGCAGTGTTAGCAGCCTGTCCGAATCCTCCCTCGGCTCAGTACATTCAAACAAATCTTTGAATATGGCACCAGCTGCATATGTCAGTGCATATCAACCAGCACTGGCAGGTCCTTCGTTGATACAACCCATGTCAACTCTTCGGTTTGATGCCTATCCTTTCCGACGCTCTACATGCACTACACATGAGGATGACATTGTAGAAGTCAACCACCACTCAGGCATAGAAATTATTTTAGTTGCCAATGACTGGCCACGGCACAAGTACCAGGAGAGCCGCCAAGGTGGATATCTAGGTAAGGGACTAGAAAAATATGCATTCCGAGTAAGTAATATGCTATAATGCACGATCCACGAACTGATATATATTTACTATAGGGTAGAGATAAGGACACTGACATTGCATTATTCCAAATGAACCCTGGATGGTCTAAGTGGCCCGTATCAGAAGAGGAGAATGAACGGCTTCTTCTTCAAGGGCTAATTGCGTTGACAACTGCGGATTATTTTATGCAGAGCTTTCATCGCCGTGCAATCCATTACAGCGTGGACTTGCCAAGTATGCTAATGCATGTCTCTGTTTGTTTTAAGAATACTAAGTACTAGGGCTCCAGGTTTGCAGTTTAATTCCAAGGGGGCATTCCTCGGTGTAGTTGAGACAGGAAAGATATCTCCACGCCCAGAGGTTGGACCCGATCATCATACCTTATCAAATTACACTTTCCTTGCCACACCTCTGCTTCCAGGCGACCATAGAAACTTACACAAATATTCCGGCTCACTTGTAGTTGGACATAATGGTAACACTGGGATTGGTGCTGCAATAGATGCTTTTGCACACCATGTCGTTGTTGATAGTAGCAGATCGGTGCTAGTCTGTGATCTTCAAGGTATATTGACAATATAACATACCACACATATATTTACTAATTTCTCTTGCAGGGTTTCTCATAAAAGAGGACTTTCTATTATTTGATCCTCAAGTGCGGAGGTGCGTAATCTGCCTGGTTAAGAATCTAACATATTAATAAGCTCCGAGAGGATTAGTACTGCAGATAGTGTAGAGACTACAACCGTCTCTTTGAGTGCTACCGATGCAATCAAGCAGTTTATTTCCGAGCATGTCTGCAATCCCATTTGTTTGGCACTGCAACTGGGTCCGGCTTCCAGCTTATCTACCGTTACGGCATTAGCACCCACCAAACGAACAGGCCCGCTGTGACATGGCTTCTGACTATTACAAATATTGTAGTATTCTGTAGTCTCCATTACTTGTATTTTCCTTTTAATGAGTGGTGATCATAGGCAGCAAACCGAATATATATATATATATATATGTGTAATGCTGGCATGATACCAAATTTTATACCATATCAAGCCGGATACAAGAGTATTAACATTTCTTGAAATACTAACCAAACGTTGTCCATGGTCAGTATCGTATTCAGAGAGAGAAATACTATGTTTGCCCGAGCCGCATACTTCACATCTACAAAACGAATGAGATCCTCACCACCGAGCTCCTGCTTTAGCTTTCTCACCAGTCCAACATCAACACTTTGAAGGCAATTCATACCACCATACTCTGCTGGAATAGCTATGGCAATGTTCGGTGATATCCCAGATGGATTTCTCTTCTTACGATCTGTGTGCACTACATGGTTGTTAAAACAGTACCTGAGCTCATCAAGTTCCTGCTGGATCAGTTTTGGCCATAGCCACTGGACAAGCTCACTTTATTGCGCAAGAATATCAGTCAATACCGAAGTTGAACGTTGGAGAAACCTTACTATTGATTGTTGTCATTACTGTTGTATTGGTAGATCTCTGACCCTCTCTGCCAAAACACCTTTACGTTATCCCCCCAAGCAAGTCGAACACGAAGCCAACCTCGCTCAATTGTTGTATTATGAATGCTCTTTAGAAATTGGTGGGCCGGCAGCTCAGTGACTGGGAGCTCCGGTGAAAATGCCTCGCTGAATTGAGATAAGCTCTGGAAGGAATTTTAAACTAAAAGATACACATACCAAAGTGCATTTGCAAACCCGTACATTTCCGTAGTTTCTGATCCACAGTCAGTGGTAGATTGCACTGGCATCCCTATTCATTACAGATCAGTGTCAGTATCACGGTCAGTGTAGACATGCGACTTACCACCAAGCTGTTCGACTAAGCTGAGATATACGTACGCAATTGCCAGTTTCTGTCGATTATTTGGCAGGACCCATATACCTAGCCATTTGCCAGACCAGACATCCCGCAGTGCCCAAATCGGAAAACCTATAGCCGCTAGCTTATCATGACCATCACCGCTCCATTCGAAATGTGGCCCTAGAATGACGAGGGGAGTACGGTGAATTTTTTTAGCTGTCGGGTCACGGAGCGCAAATCCATCCAGGTCCTGCTGACGCCTTTCTTTTTCTACAAAGGCACTGAGTGTATTACAAGACATAAGAACACTTCTGCAGAAAGTCACAAGTAGCAAAGCTACTTACCGAGTTAAATGAACCCCAGTCTTTCTAACGATGTCTTCAGTCACTATGCATGGTCCAGTTCGCCTTGTAGGATCTTTGGCCATCTGATCCAGAACGAGCTGCCGCTTAACCTGATCTGGCGTCTTGGTAGTTGCAGTTCGACTACCTTTGAGCCCAATACTTTTACGGCACTTTTGGATGGACACTTGGCTGTGTGGCATAAGATCAGGTTAAGACAAGAGGCCATGTGACATGAACCGACCCAATCTGCATCCCGTGCTCGGCCCTTAGCAACTTACTCAACATGACCCGGTTGGTTACTCCCTGTCGATCATAGTCCCTGAGTAATTTGTGCAGGACAGGGTCATCTTGGGCCGCTAGGTGATATGGTGTTCAGTAGCTAGATACATGAGCAGATGCGTCACACCACTCACGGCAGTTCTTGAACTGATTGTTCCCATGAGGGTTCCGATTGTGAGTCCCAGAACTAGAGCCAATTTCGTTCTGTTCCAAGTCCGGTCACCCATCTTGACCTTCCAAGTCATTGTCGCCATCCATGAGAATAGCGACAAGCAAAAAGACGCGGCGGTGAACGACTGGTTATTAGTAACCACATGTACATATTTGAGTTTGGGTTTGAATTTAGTCATAATGCTATTTGTCATTTTTGATTTGCGATTAGCGATTCGCAATTTGCGTTTCGTAAAATGAAAACAGACCTTGTCCTTCCTGGACACCGTAGTGCGGGACCGATTTCAGTACCGATTTCACGTCGAATTCACTTTCGTGAAACACCCTATTCACCGCGTTTTAGGGGTTGGTAATTGTAGTCTGAGAACCTGAAAATTAGTCAGTTTATGTTGGTGCTCGGCAAAAGAGTAGGTGAGGTACGCAGATCTCCAAATAGGTCTGACCAACCCTAGGATGCGTGCACATTAGATACGCACGTCATTGATCGTGTATCTGAGTGCATCACCTATTCGGATGTGTAAATACCCTAGTGAATCATATTATAAGTGAGCCTCATGGTCAGATGCTGACCTTGCAGGAACAGCCTCACGCATATAGTCTACTTGGAGCACAGTGACCTACAGGCACACCTGCTTGTAACAGGTAATTGTATTCCAAACCAGGATGAGATAATTTAACCCACAGACATATATTAAAATAAACAGAGATAATATTATTTGAAACCAATACAAAAAACAGTCACATACATTCTCAACAGCGTCCCCACTCCCCCTTGTCTCTATATCCCATATATGCGTCGTCTGTGCGCGCACGTCAGCATCAGCGTCCGCGTCATAGCAGCACCGCACCTTATTCCAGGACCAGACATGATAAGCCGCCCATCGCCGGAAAAGTCAAGCGAATAGATTTCCTCTCGAACACGGTGTGGATGGGCTTCTTTGCGACATGCTAGACCTGCGAAAGCAGAAAAAAAAGAGGCAAAGTCAGCACCCATCACCGCACCCCGCCCGCTCCCCCGCCCTCGCGAACACGTCGCGCCACTCATGCGTATCTGTTTATCCTCGGCACCCATCATGAGGAGCTTCCCGCCGGGGCTAAATCGCATGCTGCGGATATATAGGTCCCCGAGCTTCGCGCCGCGGCATCGTCGACCAGCATCTCGAGCGAGGCGACAAAAACCAAAAAACGAATATGAATCTGACCAACACCGCATCAGCCCAACCACACAGAAAGAGAGACACAAAACTGCGGCACACCCTTGTTCCGCACCACGTCTTCGCGCCCGTCTTCGAGTTGTGCGATGCGCGGCGTGTGCATGTGCGCGTAGCACCCTGTGGGTCAGTCAGCATGCGGCGTGGGAGGGCGAGGGACGCACCCTTCACTCGGTTGCCCCCCCTGTTCTCGCGTTGTCACAAGCCTATGGTATCAATTGCCAATGCAGAGTACCGATTGTTGAGCTGACTGACTCTGAGGCAGGGATCAACAGTCGAGAAGGATGTTATTATAGCCGCCAGAGGCACACCGCGAGTGGGTTGTGGTGGTAGGAGTGAAAGCGACGGAGTCTGAAACAAAATGAACTTACAAGTACAAGTAGTACTAGTACTTAGTACTATTAGTATATTAGTACGAGCATCGCTGTTACATAAAAATATTTTCTAAGTTCATTTGGTGAATGTATAGCTCCCCGGATGCATTCTGGGTTGACCTCACATGGTCAAAGCACGTTTGAGAGCAATTGCTAGCAAGCACTCAACCAATTGGCACTAAAGCTTGTCATCGAGGATGGAGGGTGACCAGAATCCGATACCTTCGAGGTAGGACACATGGTCGATTAGATTTGATGTCACTCCCGGGTATTTGGACGTTCACCTTGCCGGGATCATCGTGGAATCTGATTACTAACTAGTACCTTGCTTTATGTAGCCCTGTCTCAAACCATATCGGATCAGGATATGTATTCCGACCACAAACACCAAGCCCTAAAACGCGGTGATTGAAGTTGACGGATCAAATCGTATTTTCAGACTCAGCTTGAGTCTTAGGGCCTTCCCCAAGCTTGGACGATTCACCGTTTTCTCGCCCAGTTTAGTTGGCCTGCAGCCCGGAGGCTCCTTATGGAGTTACAGCCATCAACCTCCAAGCTCGGTGGATATGACTTTTACAGGCAGGTTTTAGGCAGCCCACGATACGTCGTTGCGCCAATGGTTGACCAGAGCGAACTTGTAAGCCATCTTTATCTAAATAATGAGTTCCTATGGACAAAAGTCCTTGAGATAGCCCTGGCGAATACTAGCTCGGAGATATGGTGCGCATGTACGTTCTTGATAAATGTGATGACGGAGACACAAAGTAACGTTTGCGCCATATCAGCTCGTGTATACGCCAATGATCAATGCAAAAGTACATAACAACAATATTCACGTGGCGTGAGGCTCAGCATGCTTCTTTGCAGCTTTTTGTGGATCCCAAGAATCCCAGATACCGTGATGTAAACTTCAACATCCCGAACATGGAAGAAGGTGGCCCTGCCGACCGTCCACTTATCATACAGGTGGGTTGCATCCTTCCACGGAAAGTATACTCTCATCAGCTTGATCTGTTACAGTTCTGTGCCAATGACCCTGACCTATTGCTCCAAGCGGCCAAGCTTGTGGAATCACATTGTGATGCTGTAGACATAAACTTTGGATGTCCACAGGACATAGCCCGTCGAGGAAGATATGGTTGCTTTTTGCAAGATGATTGGGATCTGGTGTTCCGTCTTAGTAAGTGTTTTTATGTCTCCGTATTTTGGGCTTGCCACATTTTATCGAGCTGGGGAGACAGTCGGCATAGTTTTATATATCCAGGGCAACGTTATTGTTCGCCCTGGAAGCTTTTCACATCCTGCTTCTGTGCAATGACTGGTTGGATGATGAGGTTAAATAGTCCTTCGGGCTTCCTCCATCCCATAAACGATTCGCAGAGGAGTCCCTCTTCTTCGTTACCTTAAGACCATGTCCGATGTGGCATTATTACCCAGGCCGCTGATCCTGACTTTTAGTTAACATCCTTCACACGAATCTTAGCATCCCTGTCACTGCCAAGTTTCGAGTCTTTCCTTCGATTCAGAAGACGGTAGAATATGCGCAAATGATGGAGCGTGCAGGAGCGCAGATCCTTACTTGTCACGGTCGGACTCGGGAACAACGTGGTGTAAATAGCGTATGTCCTTTCTGGAACGTGATAGCGGCTCTTTTTCACTTACCTCTTGCATGGGTATCGCTTCCGGTCGTTGCTTCAACTTTAGGGCCTTGCGGATTGGGACACTATTCGCGCCGTAAAACAGGCGGTGAACGTTCCCGTGTTTGCTAATGGCAACATTCTATACGCGTCTGACATTCCACGATGTCTGGCCCACACAGGCGCGGACGCTATCATGAGTGCTGAGGGACATCTGTACAACGCTGCTTTGTTCGCCGCCTTGCCGTCGGGACCATCTCATGACCCCACATCATTGCCCCAGGGCCCTGCCAGCCTCGTCACCCAGTCTGACGCTGCCGACTTTCCCGCGCATGCGACAGAATGTCTCGCGCACCCACCCCATGCTGAGCTAGCATTGGAGTACCTATCCATCGTGCGTGGGCTAAAAACGCCTACCCCTCTCAGCGCTGTCAAGGGCCACCTCTTCAAGATTATGCGTCCGGCGTTGGGCATCGAAAAAGACCTCCGCGATAGACTGGGACGTGCGCGTGGTCCTGGAACATTGGATGAGTACCATGCGATATGCGAGGACATGCGTGAGCGGATGGAGGTACGAGAAGTCATTAAGGTGGTTTATATATTCCCTAATATGATTGTTGGGGTGTATAGAAGGCCGCGGAGGCTGTGAATGGGTTGTCGTTGGGGGATTTGGTTAGAGTGGAAGAGGCCACAGGATCGACAATCCTTCCACATTGGCTGGCACAGCCCTATTTCAGGCCCCTGCCTCCCAGCACACGAGATAAGACCAAAGGTATGTCTAAAGATCTCAGTCGCCGATGTGCAAGACTGACGAAGATCACAGGTGTAAAAGACGTCACAAATGCAGGTCCTGACGCTAATCATGATAACGATGGCGTGAATACGGTCAAACGGCCCCATTCACCAAGCCCCACCCAAGTAGATACTGCGGATGAAGTCAAGCGCACAAAACGATAAGATGTATCCTCCAGCTTTGCCACTGTATCACGCTATATCGTTAGACATACCAACGCCCTATTTTATACACAATAATAATGTCGCATTGTATCGTCTCCATCTCACAACTAGACCTCTATACATGATGGAAGCAGTTTATATCCCTCCGCCAGACAGGATATATTCGATCGCAGAGTGCACATTGCCACCCGTCGCCAGCAACGCACGGACATTTTGCGATGCATTCACAAAACCCATGTCTTGCAGTTGCTGTGAGGCGTAGAATAGTCAGAGACACTCAATGCTCAAGAAGTCTAACCTAACTGACCTGCAGCTGCACCTGGAACCGCTCTTCCGGACTTCTACTGTCAGCTGGCTGCTGAGTAGCACCGAGTCCAGGAAGTCCGCCTCCAGCACCGCTTCCCAGCCCACCAAGAATTTGTTGTATGAGTGCTGGGTCAACGACACCTGTTCCGATTCCAGGCGGCTGTGATCCTGCACCAGTCCCTGTCCCAGTCCCTGTCCCTGTTCCGGCAGCTTGGTTGGGCTGTGGGAATGGCGGCCATAAAGACGGATTGAACGGCGGATTCGCGCTTGAGTTTGGGCCCGGTGGTGGGTTTGCAGGAGGATTAGCGTTCGAAGGAGGTGAACCAAAGAGACCTGCTCCAGGCGCTACACCTGGCATACCGCCAGACTCTCGAAGCATCGACGACATTTGAAGCATTGTCCGCAATGAATCTGGGTTCGCCCTTTCATCAAGCATATATGAGCGTGTGGGAAATGGAGAACAAAAAACAGCTCTCGGGGCGTACATCATCTGCCGAAACTGCTCAGACTGGAAGACTTGTCGAATCTGAGGCCCCATATTTTGTAAATTGGGGTTCGAAGCAATGATTTGGTCGACTATAGCAGGGTTGGACATTAGGCTGGACATCTGTTGAAGAAACTGCGGGGAATCCATCATGCCCTGGAACTGGATAAAAGTGCGTTAACTTCGCAGTTCGTTGCCAGTTGTATTGCAAGAGTAACAGACCATGTTGGGGTCGTTCTGGTTGACTCCGAGTCCCTCAAAAGGGTTGAAACCAGCCATGAGACCATGGCCCATATGGGAGTTCAGAAGGGTAAGTGGATCAGAGGGGTTCTGTCCCGCTTGCATGGCTGGCAACGGCTGTGGCGCAGAGGTAGAGGCTGCGGATGTATTTCTGGCTGCGCCTTTCACCATATGGATGGTATGTGAGGACTGGATCTTGTATAACGATAGGGAGTCGTCATCCTTCATAGGCGGTTAGTCATTGTAATAGGTGGCAGCAGTCACCACACACTTTGAGCACTTTGCCTGTGCAAACGGAACGAGCAATGAGTCCAACCCTAGCACGAAGTCATCGCACTGCTGACCGCTGTATATGAGTCTCTGCCTGTCGGCTTCCACATCAGATTTCTCCGCGATTGCATGTTTGAGGTCGAGGACAGTCTTGTCTGTGGAAATGGTAATCTGGATTTTCAACTCGCTGGGACCTGAAACACTCGTCAGAAGAACACCTCCCAGCACAGGCTTAACACTTGCCTTTGATGTTAATCGATATTTCACTCGTATCAGTGGAGGAAGACATTGTGGGTGGTGGTGATTGCGTAAGCAGGCAGACCAAGCTGCTGGCTATTCCAGCAGTTTCTAAATCTTATTATCCACAGCTTCCATTCACATGCGGTATTCAGCATTAATGAACTGTTATCAGTAGCAGCTGAACACTTTCTGGCTTCAATGCTTACTCGCGTCTGCCAATACCGGTATTACACCACACCACCTTTGCCGCCTCCATTGTACGGTGTGCAACGGTCGGATATGCAACTTGTACGCTCTAATCGTGCTCGCTGTTTGTGATGGTCACCCATTGTTTCCTTATATCTCGGGGTTCCTTATATGCCTATGTGATTCAGCTTGCAAGCTATCCATCATCACACTTAATCGTAACTGAACCTGATTAATTTACGTGGTGAAGGAAGATCGACCAGTCGGCCATAGGAAACAACCGTATCCCACTCATCAATTGGGCCCAGGAGTAATGTTTGCCAAGAAACAAAAACAAATCATGGACAGCCCGACCACGTCAGTGTGGATGCAAGTCAAATATAACAATGTATTCGACAGCTGGATGCTAGGATGCCGACACATGTCTTCTGCTGCGTAACGGTGTCCCCTGTGGCTCCTTTCCCATCACTCACATCTCACTGCAATAGATTTGAACGTTGATTCGTAAAAAAATGGCTGCCACATTCGTGCCATCCCATCATATAAGAGCGTTTATAGATCTGAATCTCGTGAGTATAGAAGACCGTCGCGATGCTACATCAGGGGTGCCGTCTACTTCAACCCAGGGACGCCAGGTAAAAGTGAGCTACTAGATATGGCACGCACCGCCCATCGTTCTTGCTGTACATCTACTCTTTGATGGAATTACCACCCTTATCCTCAACTTCAGCCTGTGGCACGACTTTCTCGTCACGATCATGATGCACGTCTAGTCGACCTGAAGGTTTCCAGCTGTCAGAATTCCATGGGGCAATACGTGCTCGGTACATCTCGTCCACCTGAAAGTGTCATAAGAACGCTTTAGCTTTGGCATTCAATTCATGTCACTGACCTCTTCCAGAGTGAGGCCTTTGGTTTCGGGCACGAACAGGTAAACATAAACGTAACCGAATACAAGCATTCCAAAAAATATGAGCAGGATGAGCGGGCCAATCCTGGACGGTGAGCAACCGTTAGCATCCGGGGTCACTGCCACAATACAGAGCATACTTGGCGGCTATCCGTGGAGCGAAGAACGAGAGAAGAAAATTCCAAATCCAGTCTGAGAAAACTCTGCATGTCAGGCGCGATACCTGCAATAGATTGTCTACTGACTGGTTGCGCTGCCGAGGGCGATAGACTGAAACGCCACGGTGAGACTTCCATCCAAACGAAGGGCAAAATGAAACCATCTGGTACCTTTGCGCGCACACGGAGAGGGAAACTCTCTCCTAAATAAACCCATGGCGTCGGACCCCAAAACATATTGAATGAAAATACGTGAAGCACGGCGAAAGCAATCAGAGTGTTGCCGCCCTGCTTGTTACGCGTCGTGAGCTGTGATATTGGTGTTCCCGGTGGTGCAAGCAGGAAATGGCCAACGAGTCCGGCCTGAAACAACAGGTTAGATCATATGGATAGTAAATGAAGGCGTGGTTGTACAATAATCGAGCAGAGCTGAAGTGGCTGTAAGCTACTTGCAGGCCTGAAGAGTGGTGTACTTACTCCTTCCAGAAAAGCACCAAGTAAGAGAGATTTCCGTCGGCCCAGACTTTCAATGAGATAAAGAGCCTATGGATCACCATGTCAGAAATTATTGCTAACAGCCATCTCAAAAAACCACACCGGAACGGTGCCGACAACAGAAACACCGCCTAAAATGGTCTGGATAACGTATGGCGACAATCTACCAGGACAACATCAGTCCGACCTAGTCCACGAGGATAACATACAACGCACGTGGTACCAGCGCTCTGAAAAAAAGTGTCGCCGTAGTAATCTGCAAACACCTGAGATTACTATTGTCGCCAAATATTTCGGTATTTATACTTACAATAAAAGTTCTGCCCATTCAATTGTTGTATGAACTGCAGCCTTGGGAAGACCAGGAAATTTCAGTATAACCACACACAGAATCTCACCATCTTGAACATACATCATGCCGTTTCCAGTCCGCTTCCAGAGTAGGTTGCGTGTGGAGAAGCATTCCAACCAGGTTGCCTTGCCCCCCTCGTTCTCCTCTCTGATACCAAGCTCGAGTTCTTCTATGAGATCCTGGATGAGTGGATCGTCGCCTGGGACTCCATTAAGATCTGACAAAGCTGCTCGCGCTTCATCGACCTTTTTCAGACCAAGGAGATGACGACTGAAGAAGACAGTCAAATTCGCGCTGACAGTTCCAGTTGCATAAGATGATATACTCACGGAGATTCGGGTAGGAACATGATACCAGAAATGAGGATAACCCCCCATAAGAGTTGTAAGCCGATCTGTACACATGAAGTTAATTGATCCTACTATACCCCACGAGTGTGAAACTTACTGGAATCTAATTACAGGAAAATATCCCATCAAAGTACAACCAGAACAAAAATGAGAACGTTAACCAATTACTTACCTTCCATGAAGCGGTATTCTGAATATTATGGGTCGCCAAGTCCAGAACGTAACTCAAGAAAATGCTGTGAGGATGACGATAAACTATATTCTTACATACATGGCTCAGTCGAAAATATACCCACCCGGTGATGATTTGCAGCTGATAGAGTACCAGCATAGCACCACGGATTTTTTTAGGGGCAGCCTCGCCATTGTATAGCGGTACAATGGCTAATGAAAGGCTCGTCAGTCTTTATTCACATTCCTCTAACACTAGAATCACCTGATAACGCTCCGACACCTAGGCCAGCGACAAAACGACTTCCCATACGAAGTGTGGGCAACATTATCATACATGCTATACGAACACGCTCCAAAGCAAACGCACCCAAATGTGATCTGTGCAACCGAGGTAAGCGTCGCTGTCTGTATTGCGACCCCGACCGTGAAGACGCATGACCATGTGAGGATAGATCCTCTTCTTCCAAAGCGATCTGAGGTGAGGGCTTGGGCAAGCGCGCCGCTGCAGACGTGACAGGTCAGTTTCAGGTAGAAAGCAGCAATTTATTGGATAAGACTGACACGAAGGTGCTACATTTTATTCAGTGTGAATGACACAGATCTATCCGATACCAATAGAGACGTACCCAGCGGAAAGCAGAGAGGTTATAATGGACTGGCGGCTTGCCGATAATGTGCGGGTTCCATCAGGATTTATCAGGTCTCCAAAGCGATTGTTGAAATCTTTCATGATCAGACATCCCTTTCACAATGCTATGTAACCAGGTCTTTGCACCCTTTCAGACACTCACTGAAATTACACCGATATCATACTAACATAAAGGTCAGGATTTAAAATGGTGTTTTGTCGAATAGCCTACCCCAAAAAGGAATCCACCAAAAGCGACAAAGAAACAAAATGCAATAGCTTTTTTGCTGCTCAAGACACGAGGAGGGCCTTCCATGGTAGGGCGAACGGAGGCTGAATGGTAGAGGCTCAGAAGAACTCTTATAAAAAAATAATGAACTATAATATGTCAACTGACCTCCATCATATCGTCACTTCCAGCCTACGGTGCGGCCCGGGTCAACAACGGTTCGTCTCTGCCGGGCTAAAAGTAGCATTACTAACGACGATAGTATCTCTTCAAAGAGAAGTCACTTGAAACGTTTGTCACTTTGTTGCCAAGTAATCGTCAGGATGACTCTAAGGATGCCAACCAAGATAGATCTTACATGCATATTCCCTCGTCCACCTTTTATGATCACTGTATGTAGGCTATGAGCCTTTCTGGTGATACGTGGTTTCCATAACGCGAGGCCTACAAATCCGGAGCCCGTCGGGTGAACGCCAGGGAGAAAGAATACACGGTTCCACTCGGCACATGGATAGAAGTATTTGATCATACAGCCTCCCAATCAACGCTTGGCGCAAACATAGCGCGCAGACCAAATGCTTTTTTTAACCGAAAAAGAAGGAACATGTGACACCGTTGCCAAGTTGCCGGAATTGTCTGTACTTAGAAGACGTGATCAAAGGCTTTACAGTGACCGCAGTTTATAGTGCGCTAGCAAAAATATCAAATCATTTCTTCTGATTATCCTAGGCTGGCATAGAACTTCGTCAGCAAGCGGAGAAACCCGGGGAAAACAGGATTTACATTTCTCACTGGCAGTTCCAACTTCCCACTGTTCCCAGCCCGGCTGATCGACTTGAGGAGCAAGGGAATAACGAGACGGCCTAGAAATTTGCGACAGCAAGACCCTTAACTCAGCCCTGTCTGTTTTCAGGTTGCCAGTCCGCCTGGCAACCTGAGAACGGACAGGACTGAGCCAGGCGGCTGCTGATGTAAGGCCCGGTAACTTATAAGTGGCCATTTTACAGAATTGTCCCATACTGTTCGGACTAGACACTGCTTCTCTGCTGTCCGCTATGGAACTCATGATGCCTACGTCACACGGCAAGTGCCTGCTTTGTTCCCGGCCAGTACTTGGTGGCCTGCTCCAAACATCCTTCAAGCTTCAATCCCAACAAACGCCAGTACAGTATAATCGATGAAGGGTGTCTGATAACGCGAGAAGAATTGAAGTTTCCACAAATTAGGAAGTAAGTAGTACATGACGAGCACACCAGTGAAGCATATTTACTCAAACGCTGCACTTTCTGCAGTGCATATTGTTGCGTGACAATTCGCCCCTTGCAAACACTGGGGCGTATCGTCTTTTCTATTTTACCTTGTCTGTAGAGCAACTGAACGGGCCTCTTGGTCCAGGGGAAGTCATATGATGATCACCGTCGGTGAGCAGCGCATAATCAAGCCATGATATAACCCGGAAATACTTCTGGTCCTTGGACTCAAGTCTCTCCGGTCCAGTGTACATAGGTAGGGTCGTCTGGTCATAATTTTCTCCCTGCACAGCTGGCTCAGGGAATTATCAAATCCAGAGACGCAGAAACCCTAAATATCATGTGGACATCAAATCAGAACGTAGATGATCATTGTCGGTGAGTAGTGCATAATCAAGTCGTGATATATCTTGGAAATATTTCTGGTCCTTGGACTCAAAGCTGTCCGTCCCAGTGTACAAAGGCAGTGGCATCCGGTCATAATGTTTTCCCTGCACAGATGGCTCATGGAATTATCAAATCCAGAGATGCAGAGATCCTGAATATGACCCATACATCCTGCTAATTGGCAATGACATGTCGCGTATCTCCTCTTAGGACCTGTGGCTACAATTTATATAAAGAAGCAGGCGTCGACCAAGATCACCACGAATCGAAGCTATCATGGTGACTTCTTCCCATCGCCTGACCGCTGAAGAGCGCCCCTTGACGAAGTTAGTTCCCTTGCTCCTCGTTAAAATTTATTCTAACTTGAATGAATCCCCGTTGGTTGGTAGCATGATGGAATTTACAGCCTCCCGTTCCCCAGATGCCGATTTCTGGTTCCAGAAGCTACACGGCCACTTCTACAAATTGCTTGTTGCGGGGGATTATACGCCAACCGAACGACAGCGGTATATTGATTGGTTCTCCATTTGGACCAACTTCCTTGGTCCCCGGCCTATGGTAGTAGATGGTCGAGACACTCCAGTCGTGAAGTCGTTCATGTGCGACGACCACGCCCCTATCGAGTTTAGTATGTCATGGAAACCCCCCCACAAGAAGCCCCTGGTCAGATTCGCTATGGAACCAATCCCCCCTACCTCTACCACTGGTACAGACGCGGCAGAAGTAATGGCATATGGCCTCAACGTCATAGGTTCTCTTCATCGTTTCTCTCGATCCAAGGTGGGACACAAGCATCCCACTATTATGGACTCTGGGCTATTCATCCATATCCTGGAGGTTTTTGGCTTCACCCGACTGGACGGTCAATGGAAGGCATCAACCAGCGTCGTCAATATTTTATTAGCGTACGATCTGTTACCAGACTACATCGAGACGAAGGCTTATGCCGTCTTTCGTCCTACACTGAATCGCACTGAAAAGTTAACTCTTCTCTCGGAGGCCATGTCTGGTTCAGGTCGTGAAAAGCCATGGTCCACGGTGGTGAATTATCTCCATTCGAAGCCATTGGACTGGCAGACACGTTTCTCTCCAGATCCCATCTTTGTGGCAGTCGACTGCAAAGATTCCGACGACGCTAGAGTCAAAGTCTATTTCCGATACCAATTTACGGACATAGATTGCTTGGTTGATCAGCTCTCCCTCGGCCGAGCCATCCCATTGTCCGCGGAATACGTCGCATCGCTACGCCAAGTCTTGCTTCAACTAGGCGGAGCCGACTCAAATCCCCTTCAGGACTCCACCCGCGGAATTATAATGTACTACGACTTGAGAGCACACGCCCCTTTGCCTAAGGTCAAATTATACTTGCCAGTGCGCTTGATGGCAGCCAACGATTTTCACGTTGCCAAGGTTTTTTCCGGCCATCTCGAAAGACACGCAAGCTATCTGCAACAAGATTCTCAGATCCTCGAGGATATGCCGAAAATCTGGTGAGTGGTCCTTTGAAGTGCTCAAGCGAGTCCCTGGGCTAACTATGCGGCGAAGGGATGATCGTGATCTGTCTCGGTTTTTAGGGACATTCTCATAGTGCGTAAATATTCTACAATAATATCGCCTGACTGATCTTGGCCTCTATTAGCCTCGGCTTGACGAGTGATGGGGATGCGAGCCTTTATCAGGACCCATGTACATTTTCCAAGCACACTTGTGTCAGAGATGATAATACAGCTGTGAGTGCGTCGTGCGTCGAAAAACTTCAGCTATTTTTATTAATCCACTAAATCTAGTGAATTGAATTTCTCGAGTGCGGCGCGCGGGGCTCAACAAGTCGCGCAGAATGGGTTATAAAGTTCTGCAAGTAGTGAAACCTCGACCGCCTTGGTACAGTTGTAGGGACACTCTTGCGGCTCTTACGACGTGTTTCTCTGTCATCCAGTATTTATACTAGATATTTGTCCTTGCTATGCTATCTAAACGGCCCGCCCTACACCATGACTTACTCTCCTTTGTGACGACTGAAGGGATCAATTCATTCATGTGCCTAGTAGCCAACGCAGATGTCTGATAAATTAACTGATTCCTTCCACAGTAAGTACTACGTACGTACGTGCAGAAAGACCCCCCGGGCATCCGGGTATGCACCTTCTGATGGCTTATCTCACTCAAATCAGCGGGGCAGCGGCTGGGGGAAATACCACCCCACTATCCAACCATTTTTCATTGCTTTCATCCGATCCTTGCCGCGCGCCGCAGAAGATCATCGATGATTTGATGACACGAATTTCACACGAACGGTCTGAGTAGACAATCTCAACTGCTCTATATCACTGCTCTGGGTACTAATGATGGAGAGTGGCAAGAGAATACTGGTGGAGTAGGATATGAATTTAAAAATCAGAAAATCAGATGGCCAACCCTGTACGTGGCCCCTTTTGAGTTGTGGGGTGACACGGAAAAGTTGCTGGAAGTTGTTGGACGAGATATTGTAAATTCATGCTCGCTGGATGTCACCATGTTGGGAAGAGGCTCGGTTCGGGACATAGGTACAACTTAGGGTATGTATACGCTCCAGGTGTACACATGCTCAATCATTGTTTGGACATGCCCGTGCCCGATACCTTTTCTACCGACGCGCGAGTGCATAGTCGATTGTTACGACTCGGCTAAGAAGCACTACAATCAGATCCTGGAGTTTGAAAACACCGGGAGTTTGAAACCCCTTTCCCTGGTCGCCTCACTACACCCGATGTCAATATCAGAAGCTATAAATTGAAGGCTATAGACCCTTTAACAAGATGATAAAAGCAAAGAAATCAGAAATGTTGCTTGTGTAGCAGAGAAGTGGGCCTTTCAACCACTTTGAAGTATTTCTGACATTTTGATAGATATAAATTCTGCAGAGCTTAAATCTTATTCAATTGTGATGAAAAGTGGTTCATTTTGCTAAACCGCTGTATGATAAAGCGGTAAACTGACAACTTGGAGGTAATTCTGAGGTGCAGCATGTCAGGGTTAGATGCGAGCGTATTTTCGAACTCCAGCTGCTGATTGCCATCATCAGAAATTTATAGATGTTTAGAGGAGTGGCTCCGTGGCTCCGCCCGCTGTGGGGACACGGCCGATCTCCGAGTGCTTCTGGTACGGTACTAGAGACCCCAGAGAGCACCGGACCTGCGCTGTCACGTCCGCGCAACAACGCCGGGATATGATATGTACCCACGGTACCGTCATCGACGGTGGTGAGCATAAATTGTGTAAAATGACCTGTAACTCCTATATTTGGGTTTTGTTTATGGAATTTTTTTGTAAACAATTCTTTCATCCGGCGCACGAAGAGAACCGACAATTCACGGCCCTCGCTGCTCGGGGGGGGACCGCAGTGAGCCCGCATGCTCGCACACCGCACCCGTAACCGCATAGGCCCCGTAGCCACGCGACCCCGGCCCCGCACGCACATGCCCAAACCCCAAGCCCCTAACCCCCAACCCCTAACCCCAACCCCGCGACCGAGCTCGTGCCGCTCGCACCGTTCACGCCCCTCTCTCCACTCTCATTTTATTTCATAGCTAGTATGGACAAATGTGGGCAATTTCGAAAGCGTTCTTGGTAATGCCCACAAGTTATAATTTCTACGGGATGCGTTATGGGACCTTCTCATGTTTCGGATCGTCTGCGAACACTACACAGGATGTAAATGGATTTAAGAGAAAAAAAAAAAAAAGAAAAAAAAAGGGGCACCCGGTGGGACTATATCCATCCATGGGTAACTCCAAGTAACCCTAGCAATGATTTCAGTGCCCTGACCACTAGTGGCGAATATTCGGATTTACCGCCCACACAAAGGATTTTTTCGAGCGAATGGATTCCACACCGGAGGTGTCTATCCCCGAAATATCCTGGCGCTAATTGCTCGCTCGAAAAAATCCTCTGTGGGCTGTACATCAAATATTCACCACAGTGCTCCCGGGTGGCCTCTGATCTCTGGGCGAACTAGCACGGGAGTCCCTGTCGATATCTACCCGAGTCGCATCAATCGACTGGTCACTGCCCTAAACAGCCCCTGCCAGTGGGCCATCTATGTGAAGGATGAGGTGTGTCTAATGCGAGAAGAATTCAAGTTTCCACAAGTTAGGAGGTAAGCTGTACATGACAAACATACCAATGGAGCATATTTTTCATGCGCTGCACTTTTTGCAGTGCATATTGTTGCGTGACAATTCACGCCTTACAAACACTAAGGGCGTATCGTTTTTTTATTTCAGGTAAATTTACTTCTTTTAGAGCAACTGAGCCGGTCCATTGGACCAAATGGGGGATTCATACGGACATTACACCAAAGAGTAGATGATCATTGTCCGTGAGTAGTGCATAATCAAGTCATGATATAATTTTGGATGCACTTCTACTCAATTCTCCCCGGCCCAGTGTACAAAGGTGGTCGGGTACGGTCATAAATCTCCTCCCTGCATAGATTTCTATGGAAGCATCAAACCCAGGGATACGGAGGCCCTGGATCGCCCTGTCAAGTGAAAACCATGTCGTGGGGGATTCCCCTCTAAGGGCCTGTCGTTATAATATAAATTAATCAGTACCATCGACCAACGTCTCCACGACTCGAAGCTACCGTCACTAACTTCTTCCCCCGATGGCTAAAGACACCCCCTTGACGAAGTTAGTTTCCTTGCTTCTGGTTAATTTTTTTTTGTGTTGAATTGATCGCAATCCTTGGTTCGTAGCTTAATGCACTTGACGGCCTTCCGCTCTTCGGATGCCGACTTCTGGTCACAGAAGCTACACGGCCATTTCTACAAAATGCTTGTTGCGGCGGATTATACTCCTACCGAACGACAGCTGTATGCTGACTGGTTCTCCATTTGGACCGCCCTCCTTGGTCCGCGGCCTACGATTGTAGATGGTCAAGACACCCCGGTGGTGAAGTCGTTCATGTGCGACGACTTGGGCCCTATCGAGTTAGGGATGGCATGGAAACACCCGCACAAGAAGCCCCTCGTCAAATTCAGCATTGAACCGATCCCTACTACCTCTACCACTTCTACAGACGAGGCAGAAGTAATGGCATATGGCCTCGACGTCATAGATTCTCTTCACCGTCTCTCTCGATCCAGGGGACGCAAGTATCCCATTATTATGGACCCTGGTCTGTTCATCCATTTCCTCGAGGTTTTCGGCTTCACCCGCCTGGACGGTCAATGGAAGGCATCAACCAGCGTCACCAATATTTTTCTGGCGAGCGATCTGTTACCAGATTGCATCGAGACGAAGGCTTATGGCGTCTTTCATTCTTCACTGAATCTCACTGAAAAGTTAACTCTTCTCTCGAAGGCCATGTCTGGTTCAGGTCGTGAAAAGCCATGGTCCACGGTGGTGAATTATCTCAAGTCGAAGCCATCGGACTGGCACACACGTTTCTCTCCAAATCCCACCTTGTTCGCAGTCGATTGCAAAGACTCTGACGACGCTAGAGTCAAAGTCTATGTCCGATATCGATTTACGGACATGGATTGCTTGGTTGATCAGCTCTCCCTCGGCCGAGCCATCCCATTGTCCGCGGCATATGTCACATCGCTACGCGAACTCTTGCTTCAACTAGCGGGAGGCGACTTAAGCGCACTTCAGCGCTCTCCTCGCGGAATTTTATTATATTACGACTTGAGAGCACACGCTCCTTTGCCTAAGGTCAAAATATACATGCCAGTGCGCTTGTTGGCGGCCAACGACTTGCACGTTGTCAAGGTTTTTTCAGCATATCTGGAGAGACACGCGGCCTTTTTGCAGCAGGATTCTCAGGTTCTCGAGGATATGCCGAAAGTCTGGTGAGTGGTCCTGTGAAGTGCTCAAGCGAGTCCCTGGGCTAACTATGCGGCGAAGGGATGATCGAGATTTGTCTCGGTTTTTAGGGTCATTCACATAGTGCGTAAATATTCTATAATAATATCCCCTGACTGATCTTGGCCTCTATTAGCTTCTGCTTGACCAGTGATGGGCACGCCAGCCTTTATCAGGACCCATGTATATTTTCCAAGCACGCTTGTATCAGAGATGATAATATAGCTGTGAGTGCGTCGTGCGTCGAAAAACCTTTCAGCTGTTTTTACTAATTCACTAAATCTAGTGAACTTAAAAATATCGAGTGCGGCGCGCGGGGGCTCAACGAGTTGCGCAGAATTAATGGGTTATGGACTTCTGCAAGCAGCGGAATCTCAGTCACATTGGTACAGTTGTAGCCTGCTGTAGGGGTGTCCACTTTTGCCGCTCTTGGGACTTTTCTCTCTTTCATCCAGTATTTTATAGATTTTATAGACTAAATATGATTTGCCTCGCTCTGCTGTCTAACGGCTCACCCTATACTCAATGAATTAATCACCTTTGTGACCACTGAACTGATCAATTCACTGTCTAGTATATAACCAACACAGATGTGTGGTGGACTGATTTCCCGACTCACTTTAAATTGTATCACACATCCGTGCCCAAAGCCTATACAGCCGTGCCCAAAGCCTATACAGGCCAGCTCCGACTGAACTTATTATAGATTATTCGTAGTTTAAGTAGCGAAGCGTTCTTACACGCGGCGAATTCCGCGCCCGCCTCGCGGTTCACCCGCAGTCCCACGCTGGGCTTCCTACTTTCACTCTTCTGTGTTGGAGTAAAGATAGATAAGCATGGGACGCAGGGCAGCGGCTGGTAACCCGCGACCCGGACTCGTAGTTACATAGGTTGTCTCGGTCGTAGACGACCGAGCTGGTATATCTAGTAAGACTCGTAGGTAGCGGCACCTCAGTGAAGTATCTATTCACTGAGGTACGCACCACCTTTTGTATATCGTCGAGTACGATGCTCACCCCTGTGTAGCCTATACTACACAGGTACAGTAATACATACGAGCTCAGTGAAGTATCTATTCACTGAGCCTATACTACACAGCTACTGCGCAATAACCCTGACATTCTGTTCACCGCTCACTTTGTATTTCTATCTCGACGGTATGCTACCATGTTTCCCTACTCACACTGAAGTTCTCGCTGAACTTCACCGTGCGCGCAGGCTTGAGTCCCACTAGACACGTCAGCGCCCACGTCATGGACTGTCATGCATGTCTCAGTGGGAGAACTACTCCAGCTTATTTAACTTTCTCACCAATCGCCCCTGTGCGCTATCTGCTCGCAGCGCTCCCCATCGCACAGGTAGTCCCGCGCTTGGCTCACTTGCCGCGCTCTTGCTAACATTCGCACAGTTTTCGCCATTGTTTCGCTTCTAATTTTATACACGTTAACATCTAGCCTCTCATGGCTAGCAATGCTCAAGCATCCACTTCCACCACGTCCAACACAACTGGAATTGCCACAGAATGCCTCCGAATCGTCGAACGCAGGCGTTCCGGGGAGATCACCACCACCGACGCATCCTTGCTCTTGTTCAAACTCCTTCCCAATGGCGGACCAGGCCAATCTGCGTACAAGCGATACCTCGACCTTTGCGCCAAAATCGACCGTGAGCATGCCGTTGCCGCCGAGTGAGGAGGAACTGGTTTATCTTTCACGATTAATACACAACGATCAGAGCAACCCCGCAGCGGGAAGCGACCTGCCGAAAACACCCCAGACGAATCATCCTCGGACTCAGACTCCAACCATACGAGCCTGGAAAAGATAAATTTCCTCATACTTTCGTAAGTAATAAAGCTTTATTTAATAGTGTAGAAAAACCAGATATTAAACATTTTGCCATAAACATTACATTTCTCCCTCCCGGGCAAGATTTATTATCATAATTAAATTGTTTTTTAATTTCATTAATAAATTGATCGCAACATAATATTTTAAAGGTTAAACACCGACATCAGGAGCCTGAAGATGAAGATAGTATGGGAAGAGCGCAGAAGAAACTCGATATCTCCAAACTCGCATGGAACCGGCTCCCCGAGTCCATGCTGCTCGTTGACTCATGCGTCGCGAAAACACTGTCTCTCAAAGCCAATCACCTCATTGACCTCAAAGCGGCAAAAAACAATCTTCTCACCCGACTTGATTGCCCGAACCTCCCGGAGTCCTTATGGCTCGACGTCCTCGCTGATCGGTACATCGACTTGGACAAGATCTACTCCGGATACTACACCCTCGAGTCCGATTACCAACTTACAGAATCAGTGGGAAATGTCGACATCACACTGTCATCAGGAAGCGGCGCTGCTAAGCCAACTAGGAAGGTCGAATCCCACGGAGATTGGTCAATCGCTTTCGCAGTCGCCAAGAAGGCCATCCCCTACGTCTATCCACACCGAGCAGATGAATTTGCGCAATACGAAGAGTATATCATCGGGCAGTTCGCCGCAATGCACCACCCTGGAGAGCAACGCAAGGTACTCGACCTGGACAAAGCCATTCGCATTCGAGTCGCCCAAGACAACAAACTGTCCCTCGCCTCCTTCGACAAGTTTGCAGACCTCTCCACCAGGCATTTCGTCTCGCAGCAAGGTACCTATTCGCGAGACATCAAACACACACGACCCGCCATTGGAGGTGTCCCACCTATTTGCAGGTGATTCAACGAGAAGCGGTGCATGAGCGAGTCCTGCAAGTATCGACACGTCTGCTCAATCTGCTCTGGGAGACACCCAGCCAGAGATTGCGCCAACTTTCAGAAAGGGGAATCCATGAAATGAAGCAAAAAACTCCAAGTGGGAGCGACCTAGATGGACTCGTGGTTTTCTGTGGTCCTCACAGCCCGTAGCAGTCTGTCCCTCAGCCACCTCCACAGAGCTAGCTGACCCTTTGCCTTCCATTCCCACGTCAGTCTTGAATGACACCGTGGCTCAACAAACCATTTCTGACAATCCCAACCTTTTCAAAATCGTCTCTCCTATTCACGTTGATCGGTTCGAGACTCTCCTTCACTCGCATCCCAACCGTCCCCTAGTTGATTCCGTGTGTCGAAGCCTCAGGGAAGGGGTCTGGCCTTTCGCCTTTCCCGATGAGTCCGCCCCAGTTACCTTTGATTTTTCTCAGAGGGAGATCAGCGACGCAGGACTCGATTTCTTGCGAGAGCAACGAGACATCGAGATCCACGCCGACCGTTACTCTCCCTCCTTCGGAACTGATCTTTTACCTGGAATGTACAGCACCCCTGTTGGAGTGGTTCCAAAACCCCACTCTGACAAATTTCGACTCGTCAACGACTTGAGCGTGGGACCGCACACCCCCAATTCCTGGATAGCTCGTGACGACTCCTCTGTCCGTTTTGACAATCTACAGGATTTCAGCTCGATCCTGCACAGCGTCCGCATTCGTTACAAGAGGCCCCGTGCCTGGCTTTTCAAAGATGATGTCTCTGGTGCTTACCGCCGCTGGCCCGTCCACCCTTTGTGGCAAATCAAACAGGTCGTCACCATAGATGGGCAGCGTCATGTTGACCGATGCATGGAATTCGGTACCCGCAGCGCCGCCTGCATCTGGTGTCTTTTCATGGGACTCGTCACATGGATCGCTATACACGTGAAAGGCATCGTGGACCTCCTACACTACATGGATGACGCCTGGTCCCACGACCTTGACCCTTCCCTCTACCTGTACGAACCATATGGTGAACACTATCCAGCCAAGCAAGTCCTCCTTCTCTGCTTGTGGGATGAGATTGGCTTGCCACACGAAAAACCCAAGCAAACCTTCAGCGAATTCTTGCACATCATTGGTTTCGACGTCGACCCCCGCGACATGTCAATTTCTTTCCCTACCGACAGTAAAGAAGCACTAGTAGCGGCAATTCGTTCCTTCACGGATGCATCAGTCTCTCGTCGACACCCTCTCGTCCACTGGCAATGACTCTTGGGGTGGATCAACTGGTCCCTCAACGTCTTCCCACTCCTGCATCCTGCCCTGCAATCTTCCTATGCCAAGATCGCAGGCAAGTCCATCCCCAAAGCCACCCTGCATCTCAACCGCGCCGTCATCTCTGACTTGAATTGGCTTGCCGACGCCATCGCCACTTCGAGTGGCATATGCCTCCTTGACGCCATCGCCTGGAGTGCGTCCGATGCAGATCTAACCATCTTCTGCGACGCCTCCCTCAACGGCCTGGGATTCTATATCCCTCAGCTTAGCTTAGCGTTCTTTTCTCCAATTCCTCAACCGCCCCCTTCTTTCCATATCTTCTTTTATGAGGAGTTATCCATCGTCTCTGCTCTTGCTTATGCCATCACGCTACGTCCTGCCCCCCGCCGACTCCTCATCTACACTGACTCCATGAACACTGTTGACATTTTCCACTCCTTGAAAGCCCACGATGAATACAATCGCCTGCTCATGTTCGCCATCCGACTTCTGCTCCCCCAAACAACCTCTCTCAGAGTCTTCCACATCGCAGGCGCTGACAACACTGTTGCCGACGCCTTGTCCCGTGGACTTTTTCACATCGTGTCGGCCATCCACCCTGACCTGCGCATCCACCCTTTCAAACCCCCTCGGGATGCGATGGGGGCAGCCAAGTGATGCTACAACCAATAACGCGGAACCGGCAACCCTTTTGGGTTGCCTGGTCCCAGGAGAAACTCTTTCACGAGTGTGCCATCGCACTTGGCCACTCCATAGAGCTCTCCACCGTCCACACCTATAGTTCCCATTTGCAGTCCTTGTCAGGGGACACCCTGTTTTCCATTTCCAGTTCTGACTCCATTTCTGACTCCGGTTCCGGTTCCGATTCCATCTCCACCTCCGCTTTCGGAAATGATTCTGCTTCTGGGAGAACTTCCACCAGTTCTGTTCACCTTGCCAGTTCCACTCCAATTTCCGACTTCCACTCTCGGAACAGTGTCGGAAATCAAGCGACTCGCGTAATAGGTGGCATCAAGGGTCGATCAAGGGTCAGGGAGGTCAGGAGGATGCAGGGTTGATGGCGGGTGCCAAGTGTTGTCCCTGGCTGCGCAGCGTAGTATAATACGGGCTCGCTGACATTGGGGGTCCTTAGACTTTTCTCTTTGGATTTCCCCTTGTCAGGTGAGAATCCCCTCTCTTGTATACTCTGTTCATTAATACGGACTTTGGATTTCCCCTTGTCAGTTGTGTGGTAGTGTGATCTCCACAACCAGCCAGGGTTGCCCTTACAGTCCTATCTCAGCTTTTGTAAACTTCACAATTTCCCTGTCGAACCCACTTCCGACACCCTCAGCTACTTTGTCACGTTCTTGTCCCACCATATCAAGCCTTCCTCCGTTGCTGCCTACCTCTCTGGTATCTGCAACTGTCTTCAACCTCACTACCCTGATGTCCGCGCCGCTCGCAATTCTGCTATTGTCGCACACTCCCTAGCCGGCTTGAAAAAATGTCGTGCTTCCCCCCCTCCATGCCAAAAACGCGCTCTATCTTCTGAAGACCTCTCCACTCTCCTTTGCACTTACCAATCCGGCTCACATGACAACCTACTATTTCTATCCATGCTACTTACAGGCTTCTCCGCCCTTCTTCGCCTTGGCGAATGACCATGTCGAACTCCCCAGCCAAATGCTCATCAAAAAAAAATTACCGCCCGCCACACCCTTTCTCTCCAGCACGACCAGTTCTCTTTTCAACTCCCCTATCACAAAGCCGACAGATTCTACCAGGGCAGCACCATAATCGTCCTAGCCAAACCTACTTCGCCTCTCTATCCCCTGCCCCTCATGTCCCACTACCTAGCCTCCCGCAACTCCCTCTTTCCTTTCCACCCCGAGTTGTGGCTCACCTCTGCCGGTTTCTCCCCCACCTCCTCCTGGTTCACTTCCTGCCTTCGCGCCATCCTTGGTCCCGACTTCGGCGGCCACTCTCTGCATTCAGGAGGCGCCACTGCCCTCACCCTCGACGGTGTGCCTGATAACATCATTCAAGGTATGGGCCGTTGGTCCTCCGACACCTTCAAAGTATATATTCGCAAGCACCCCATCATCCTTCACACTCTCATCCACAGCCCGCCCTCCATTCATCCTTTGTAAACAACTCTACATCATCATCATTTTCTACCTCAATATGTGTCTTCAATCCATGTCTCCCTTGCGGTGCCTCGCTCGGCACCGGCATCCCTAGTCTGAGCTGCCTCCAGGGCATACCGGAATTCATGGTAGTTTAAGTAGCGAAGCGTTCTTACACGCGGCGAATTCCACGCCCGCCTCGCGGTTCATCCACAGTCCCACGCTGAGCTTCCAACTTTCACTCTTCTGTTCACCGCTCACTTTGTATTTCTATCTCGACGGTACGCTACCATGTTTCCCTACTCACACTGAAGTTCTCGCTGAACTTCACCGTGCGCGCAGGCTTGAGTCCCACTAGACACGTCAGCGCCCACGTCATGGACTGTCATGCATGTCTCAGTGGGAGAACTACTCCAGCTTATTTAACTTTCTCACCAATCGCCCCTGTGCGCTATCTGCTCGCAGCGCTCCCCATCGCACAGGTAGTCCCACACTTGGCTCACTTGCCATGCTCTCGCTAACATTCGCACAGTTTTTCACCATTGTTTCACTTCCCCTCCCTCCCTCTCCCTTGTATTACAGCGTATCATGCAGGCTTTTTCCCTACGGGTTTTTACCGCTGCATGCCATCCCCACTTTCTCTTCTATTCTCGTAGCCATACATATTGATTACCCTGTACAATAACATGTCTTCAATCCATGTCTCCCGAGCGAGGCACCGGCATCCCTAGTCTGAGCCGCCTCCAGGGCCTACTGGAATTCGCGAATCCTTGGGCCCGAGCCAGGTGGGCTTATAGCGAGATATAGTGTGCCGGCGCCTAGCGAGGTCGCCACGGCAGAAAAGATTTTGAGAGACGTGTACGGTACAAGTATCAGACTTCTATTAAGCATACGACACGTATCGCTTTGTCCTTCTTTGTCCATGTTTGAGACGGTCTCGCCTAGCCTTTCATGCCCCTTTCTTTTCCTTTTTCTTCTTTTGTCTCTTTCTCGGTTTCCCTCCTGCACTCGTCGTGTCTTCGTGGGCGTAGTGGGGGGTAACATGCAACCTTTAGCAGGATACAGCATACGGTTGGGTTTGTAAACGACTAAAGCCGAGTAAACGACTAAAGCCGAGTAAACGACTAAAGCCGAGTAAACGACTAAAGCCGAGTAAACGACTAAAGCCGACTCCGTGTCTGTCTGCGCTGTTGTCCTGGCATGCGTTCTCCTTTTTCTTTCCCTCCCCTTGCCTTTTCTCCTGTCTGTCCGTGCCGTTGTCCTGGCCTGCGTTCTCCTTTCTTTCTTTCCCTCCGATTGCCCTCGGTTTTCCTCCTGTCTCTCACTTGCCTTGATGTCATATTCGCTATATACTTCAACTTATAAGCAGCTGATGTTGTGTTTTTTGGTTTGTCTCTTTCAAATGTCTGCCATTACCTTGGCTGCTAATGTTTGTCTTCGAGGTGGTTGTCGTCAGACGACTACGCCCACTTACTATTGTTTTTATGACACTGTGCCTCTCGAGATGAGGCTTCACAGTCCCCCCAGGGAGATGTTCACAATGGCACTAAGTCTTTCGTGTTGGAGTGCGTCTGCGTTCCTTGCTTTGTTATAGTACCCTCACCTTGTCGTCTTTGTTAGTTGTTTACAAACCCGACCGTACGCTGTATCCTGCTAAAGGTTGCATGTTACCCCCACTATGCCCACGAAGACACGGTGAGTGCAGAAGGGAAACCGAGGTCTCGCCTAGCCTTTCATGCCCCTTTCTTTTCCTTCTTCTTCTTTTGCCTCTTTCTCGGTTTCCCTCCTGTCTCTGACATTGTCGCTGTGTATCTCAACTTATAAGGTGGTGAGCGTGGTCTTTTCCCATTTGTCTCTTCCAAATGTCTACCATTACCTTGGCTGCTAATGTGTGTCTTTGAGGTGGTCATCGTCAGATGACTTCACTGACTTACTTACAACACCATCGTCCAGGGGTTTGCTGACACTGCCTTAAAAAGTCTGCACTTCGACATGTTTCCTTTTTTGGTCATCGCCTGACTTCGGGTTTAAGACAGTGTCTTATTGTTCTTTCCCTATCCCCTTTCAAGTTTCTCATCTTTGCTATACCTCCCAGAATCGCTCGTCCCATGATCCTTCGCCGTACTTACCACGCCCGTCCCCACCGACATTTAGTGGACCTGTACCAATGTAATATATCCCCTTTAACTTTTTTTCTTCCCATCTATGTCTGCCAACCCAATGTGTACCTCCTCCCACATGTGCTTTATAACATGGACTGGGTGAGTCACGTGCAGGAGGTATTATGGGTGCATATGGTGTGGTCCATCAATGGTATCAAGAGTAGTTTCAATAGTTCAAACCCTACGGTGTCCGATTCTGAGTAGATCAGTTTTTACTGTAACTCCATAAGTAGTATACTTGCAAAATAATTTCTATTCTTCCCACGTAATAACCATCCGCCAAAGCGAAGTGCAGGCGAGGCTTGTATAAGGGAAAAGGGGAAGGCGAGTAGTACAGGGGGAGGGAGGGAGAAAAAACCTGACGGCGGCAGATGGCAGTAAAAAACCCGGTGGGAAAAAGCCTAAGAGCTGCGCAGGGATACGAACAGGAGAGAGGGAGGGAGGGAGAGCGAAAAAACTGCAAATAGACTGCGCGGCGTTAGAGCGAGCGTGGCGAGCGAGCCAAAGTGCGAGGCAGCGTGGTGCGCGCGGGCACCAAAAAAACCGGGCGAGGCCGCTAAATAAGATAGAATGGTCCCCCCGCTGAGACACGTATGACGGCTCGCTGACGAGTGTCTGACGTGAGCGCGGACGCGCTCAGCGGGATTCTATCACAAGCGTGCGGCTACGATTCAGCGGCACTAGCGGCGCTGGGGAAGAGAGGTGATACATACCTTAATGCACAAGACAAGTCGGGAATGAGAGAGGCAGGTTGAGGCTAAGAAACTGGGAGGCGAAGGAGCGTCACGTGCGACGACTAAGCCGCGAGCTCGGCAAGGGATTCGTCTGGTGTAAGATAGAAGTCATCTTAAACTGGCACCCCTTACGTAAGCTGAGCACAGTCCAACGGCGAGCTCAATAACACTCGAAGGCAAACACTTTTTGCCAAATGGCTTCCTAGAGTCTCTTTGGGACATGTCTACCTACAATCCTTAGGAGAGACTTAGGATATATCTATATTTATTGAGGAGATATATAGCATCCAAAATGTGACATAGAAAAAATACCAAATTATTTTTCTGATGTCCTAGAATGATTTCCTGCAATTTCGGTTTTTGGACCGATGGAATTTGGCGGTCACGTGACCTATTTGTCAGCCTTTCGAACCTTTGGACGACGCACGAAAAAAGCTTCAAACCACTCTGGGGCCCTTGCTACACATTTCTACTGCTTAAATCAGGGTTTAGGTAGGTACAACCTTACACTAGGTGAGTTCCACTGCAGGCCGCTTGCTTAGTCGTCACTTTGACCGCCCGGCAGGTTGTGCTTGACCCCATTCACACATTCAGGCCTCAGGGATTGCGGCTGTCTAGATGATGTCCCCTTTGTACAGATTCAGAGGTGTGTGAGAATTGTTTCCTATCAGCAGATTCTAACTCCTCAACAGGGATGCTAATAGGTTGGCCCGATTTATAGATGCCTACAAAAAAGGGTTGAATGGGGCACAAGCTGTCTGGGAAAACCGTAAATACCATGCCCATCGTACTTTACCTCCAAACATTATGTCTGAGTTGGACAAGGAATTCATGTAATATAATTCAATGTCACTAATTATATTATAGAACATGTCATTGCACCAAGGTGCCTTCTGAAAGGGGAAAAAAAAAAAAAAAAATCCCCAAGGCGAGGATTTGGCGCATCACGTGACCTAAGCGCCCGCTTACATAAAGGTGCCAGTTTAAGATGACTTCTATCTTAAGTGCGTTCCTACTTAAACCCTGATTAATGATACGAATTTCACACAACCGTCTGAGTGGACATCCCCAACTGCTCTATATCACTGTTTTAGGTACTAGCTAGAGACTGGCAAGAAGAATAGTGGTGGTGTAAGATATGAATCTAAAAAATTAGAAAACCCTGTACGAGGCCGCGGTCTATTTTGTGTCATACCCCTCTGGGTTTTTCGACTGCCAGTTCCACAAATCACGACACATGACCTCCAAAGGCTGCGGGGCACTGAATCCCAGCTCCTTCCCCGCCAATGTAGGATCTGCCGTCAAGTCCGGTACATCTCCCAGCCTGCGCCCAAACGACAATTATTCAGAACGTACAGTTACTGCCGTGGTAGACCTTACCGTCTGCCAATGATCTCCGTCTCAAACATCTTCCCGGTGGTTTTACGCATCGCCTCCACAATCTCGAGGACACTCTGGCCCCGGCCTGTGCCGAGGTTGAATGCTCTGAACTTGCCTTCCTTTTCGCCAAGGCCCGCGAAAACGTCATGTCGCTGAGCAGCGGCTGGAGTCTTTAACCCCGGCGCAGCATCTAGCCCGGGTATAGACGCCCAAGAGGCTTTGTCAATGGAGCCGGGCTCGAGCGCGTCCAATGCGAGCAAATGGCCGGCGGCAAGGTCCATGACGTGTAAATAATCACGTACACAGGTGCCATCCCTGTGGCATGATTAGCGGGTAGGCGCCTGTCGACGGGTGAGCACACCTAGTAGGATAATCGTTTCCGAAGACTTTAAGCACGGTGTCTTTGACTCGGCCAACTGCCATTTGCGACAGCAGCGGCAGAAGGTTGCCAGGTCGACCACGAGGGTCTTCACCGATAAGACCGGAAGGATGTGCACCAGCTGGACTGCGAAGGGATGAGTACTGCAGGGAGCATTTATTTATAACAAAGCCGCACTTGAAATACCGCAGAGAAATGGCTCTCCACGTGTCAGGTCGCGCTGCGGCCGTTTTAGTCTGTCTGTCGCGGGCATGGTCTTTATGCAAGATGACATACATAGGCAAAGATCATAAAGAACACCCTCAGAGACAATCTTGGTTCGGCCATAACAGCTCTCAGACTTTAGGGGACTGGTTTCTGGGATAGGGATAAGTGGTGGGATGCCATAGACCGTGGCGGAGGACGAGTAGACGAATCGAGTGCACCCATAGGCGTCCATGATCTGGAGCAGCGAGATTGTTGCACAGACGTTGTTTTGGTAATAGACCAGTGGGATCTCCCCTGATTCGCCGACAGCTTTATACGCCTACGGCGAATGCATCACGGGTGCAACGGTCCACGAACGAACGTCACTCACTGCGACGTGGATAACGCCCCATATGGCGCCCTTGCCGTACTGCTCGAACACCCTGGACACATCCTCGACGCGTGTAAGATTGCCCTGGTGCACATCTACCTGTGCGCTGCTTTTGTCCTGCTCGGACGCATCTGGCGGCAAGGCGTCGGACGCGATCTTGGACACGCGCGATAGCGCGAGCGGGTGCGAGTTGTGGTTGTTGTCTATGGATATGACCTTGAACCGCCGTGTCAACAGCAGAGTAAGGACAATATGGGAGCCTGCGCTGGAAGGCTCAGGACCAGTACGGGATATGCGTATTCCACGCACCAATATAGCCAGCACCGCCGGTGACAATTACAAGCTATCCATACACTTCAGAGATGCTAAGAAATGTGAATGTTTGAGACCCACACGCAGAGGCTCTTGTGAGGGCATGGTCGGGCTAGCTGGTAAAGGTCGTGATATGAAAGGAACAGCCCGCTTCGAGGATTAATTAGGCTTTATGTAACTTAGACAAAGAGTGGGTTAGAGCGTGCATACGATTAGTCCGCACACTCACAACCTTGCTATACTTACCCGGAGGTTCTTGCCACAGTATAGACATACAAAATTTTTCTGTCCCGCGAAAATTGTGGGAAAGTTCCCAAGTTGGGGCCGCTTCGAGATTTGCCCAAGTATCGTGCACTATGTCAGACTTTCGTCACATTTCCGGCGTGTTTCAAGTTGCAACTTCTGCATTTACGTAATTTGCGCCACCGGTCGGTCCCATGTGGCACATTATAGAAAGGAAGCCGTGGGCTGTCCTCTGCAATGACCATCCCGTCGCTCCCAAGTGAAATTATTCTTCAGGTTCTCGAGGCTGGCTATTTCAACCACAAGTTTCGACCAGATCGCAGCTACCTCAACACCTGCTGTCGGGTGTGTCGAGCATGGGCTGCGCAGGCTCAGCCATTGCTCTTTCGACATGTCGAGGTCCGCACACCGTCCAGCCTGCCTGGATTGAAGGAGGCCTTGACACGCCCCAGCCACAGAAGAAGCGCATTGAAAGATGTTGTATTGTGGTTGAAGGTTTGGATTGGCACCACACCCACTGTCTCGAGTCCAGCGGATCTCTCATCGCTGCTCTCCATTTGTTCAAACCTGTATGGGCTCTCTGTGACCTTTCGCAACATGTGGACACTCCCCGAAGTGCCGGTCATACTTCCCCCAAACGTCTCGGCTCTGGAATGCTGCGACTGGGAAGGTGAACTCGGTGTTGAGATTACCCGCATTCTTGTGCGCAGTGGATGGGCCTCCCTTCGAATTCTCGTTCTTCGGGGCTGTCCACCCATATGTCAAATCTCCCCCAATCTCACTGAGCTGAGGATCGAATGTCATAGTACCTTCCTACACGAGCCATGGAACACTCGCAAGCCAAAACTCAACTTGCGCATCCTAGATGTGTCCCAGCACACGATCTGTCACTGCCTCTTAGAATTCTCTCGGCACTCGTTGGAATCGGTTATAATGCCATGGTGGCTTTCCCCGTTGGCTTTGAAAGATTGCCTTCGACTCCGGGAGTTCAAGACCGAGACTTTTATCTCTCAAGAACTCTCCCAGGTACTCCGAGACTTACCCCTGGAACACTTGGCGTATGCCGTGATACCTACTTGCCGCGTAGAGGATTTTTCGGTACAATGTGTCTCCTTGTCCCCGAGGCTCCAGGTGGTGTCCTGCTTGACTTCAGTTCGCCCATGGGATGAAAGGATGACGAACTATATTGACGAGCTGGAACAACTTTGCCACAGAAAACAAGTCAGGCTGGATTGCTATACGACTCTTAGGTCGTTCCGTGCGCTCACAGTATGACCTTTTACCCTCTGATGCCAATATATGCTAACACAATGCATTTCAGAGAGGATCCCTTGCCCCGACGGACACTTACCCTCGTGGACTCGTAGTTCCAAATTTTGCGCGACTACGGCTATAATACTATCTTGACATCTCTGGAATGTTTTTGGCAGCTATGATATATGAGGCCTGGCAGTATGGCTCTGGATTCTGAGGACGCTGTAGTAGGGTGTGCGATGTGGTTTATTGTGCAGGTCGGTCTCCTGGACGTGGCCCGACACTTACAAGCATAGACTTATAGGCCAAGTTTCCAGCGGAGAAAAATATAAGGAGGTTACATCTGTACAGAAATAGGTTTTTACGTGACGCCTGATTGACCACGGTCACAAAGGGTGGCACTGAAGGCGTTGGGACGGTGTTAGGGTATATTCAAGGGTACCGTTTCCACAATTTTCTATATCCCAATGAATTGTTTCATGAAACATTTGCGCAACTCCTCAGATACATGACGCGGAAACCGCACTTTGAAAATTTTAAGCGTTCCCACACACGATTGCGCGTACCGTCCTGCGTGAACTAGACTCGAACCCAGTCCTATAAAGGTATACGGTCGGAGATAGTCGTTCGAATGTCTATTTTCGTGTAACGATTATACGTAGAGACTGGCTCAAGTTGGCGATTGATCTGCTTAATAACCCGCTCACAGTCAGTCACGCATGTTACCTAGGGCTGGCATTGGTAATTTGGGGCCAATTGATGTGCATCGGCAGGGAACGTGAGTTTGACTCACTAACCCCACAATAATCACTCGCTTCGCTTGATCATGTCTTCACCTCCCTCGACGCCGTCATCATGCCCTCCAACATATCAAGCTCTAAGTCAAACTGCTTTGGCAACCTCATCAGCACCCTCTACTCCATTTCAACGCAGGCCAGCATCTAGATCTTTCAGAACTGCTAAGGCTGGTGATGAATCAGCTCTACTTAAGCAACAGATCTACCGCCCATTTCTCGAGTCTATCGACGATGCATTTAAAAGTGGGTGGCTACTTGACTGGAAAAAAAAAAGTGCGGAGCCATCACTCTGGCCATGGTACGTTAAACATACGCCGGCAGATGAACAAGGAAAGCCCTACCATCCCACACTGTTCAACAAGGCCTTCAAACTCTTCGACAGACCCATGCCGTGTTGCCCGTCTGAGACGCAAGAAAATCAGACAACCCGGCGGCACTTTGTATGCATTTGGGTGGTAAGCAGCCCTGAATCATCCTATCACGGTGAGGTTGCAATGGCATGCCACAGATGGCTGTGTGGTTTTTGGAGTATGTTTTCTCCTTTTAATGCTGCATGTGCAACACACCTAACACTTCTACAGAGTCCTTATCGTCACTCTATGCTCACCCGGACCTGGTAACGACCCAGTATCAGCGGCGAGATGTCCCTGGGCCAGGTATGCACACTTTTTCTGTCTTTTATGGTATCTCATAACCCACCTCACTAGGGATATTTGGATTTGATAGCTATGGAATGCTAGAGGAATTGCCTGTGCTCGAAGGTAGCCCAGTCCGACCTCCATCCTCGTTTGTCAACTCCACTCGTAAGGGTGGATTTGGAGCAGGCAAGACAAAGCGCAGGAAGACAGGTAAGATTTGACTACATGTATATATTTGTCTCATGTGTGGCTAGGATCTCTTACCTCTGAGATAGCTCGTGTGTCAGCAGCGAGGGACTGGGATTCCTTGGATAACTACGTTCCCTCTAAAGAGAAGACACTTGATGGTAAGTTACAAGTTCTAGGAAGCCTACTTTACTGCTGATACCGTCAGTTCTAGGTTTGAGCTGCTCAGATTCCATGCCCTCGACACCTGCACCGACACCTGCACCTGAGATGGTCCCCTCGGGCTCAGATCCGATCCCCTCGACGCCTGCACCGATACCTGCACCTGCGATGGTCCCCTTACATTTGTATAAGGCTGTGGAGAAGGAAGCAGCCGGAAACTTCTTACAGGCCGAATACCTTTCTGGGTGTAAGTTTTCAGTATTTATGATTACTTACATATCTTATTGATCAGACGTCAGAGATATGCAAGCCGCCTGGGGATAGGCTGTGGGGTGAGACGGCGTGCCTGATGGTACTGCCTGAATCCCAGGAGATGTGGACATACAACCGGCACATACCTCCCATTCAAGGCACGCAGCTCCAGGCAGCATTTCATGCGCTATCATCCAATGATGGGCTTGACCCTGAGGTGTTCTGGCGTTGTGTAGATCAATGCAATTGCGGCCGCTGGTTCACAAAAGCCTACCTCAATACGGTGCATGGGCCTGGTTGCTTGGCTTGGCCATACGATGACACAGCACAGCATAGGGAGTTGCGACCGTCAGCCTCGCATGCCCCACCTGAACAGGCCCCTTGGTGGCAAGCGACCCAGGCTCCCCCTGCGCACACACTGTTTGCATCAGCCAGCAACCTACCGTTCAGTGACACCTCAGCCCACTATGGATTTGAAGGAAATCATGCGTAGGAAATAGATGTATATTCCAACAAAGAAACTACGCACTTTTGCGTGTATTTGACATCTGAACGAGCATCATCGGCCACATTTTCTCCCTATATATTGCGCTTTGCACAGTCCGCCGTCATCATCGCAAGCTTCTGCCGCAAGTCATTGGACACCCTCGTCTGTTAGGCAGAACGCGTCTGCGCCTCGGCCAGTGCATTCTGCTGGTTCTCCATGTCAGCCAGGAGTTGCGCCTCCCGGTCCTCAAGCGTGCTCGTGGTGTGGAGTTCGACCTCCAGCTGGTCGACACGCTTCTTCTCCTCAGCTGCCTGCCCATGAATGTCGCGCAGCTGACGCTCGGTCTCGGCTTGCTTGCAGTAGGTGCCGGTATTCACTAAACCGTCGCTCTTGTTCCCCCTTTGCATCCTGCAGCTCTTGTAGCTGCACCATGAGCTCTTGGAACTCGCCGTCAGTTGATCAGTGGCTTCGTTGACGTATCAGTATAGCCACACAATGAATAGACAATGCAACACACATGTTGTCCTAGGTAAGGCAACTCGTGAAGCAGAGGCGACTTGATGAAGCCCCTTATCGAAATTGCCTCGTATTGGGGTGTTCATGGGCACCGTGTTTGAGGGCAACCAAGGCAAAGATGGTCAAGCCCATAAGAGCCCATGTTCCCAGGAGAATCAGGAGCTTGCATACTATAGTGAGCATCCTGAGATTTTATCTGCTGCTTTGCCCTGTTGAAGAAATCTGAGGATTCAGCAAGGGTTGACGGGACAGTCGGTGCGTCCCGACGCGCATGAATTCATGCCAAATGCCAAACTTGACGACAAGCAGGACAACAGCTCGAATGGACAAAAGTCTCAAATTTTGACACGTCCTTGTTTTCTCGGCCATCTTGTCAAATGTCGCCTCCAAGCCATCCATACGATTGATAAGCTTCTCCAAAGCAGATCGCGTGTCCCTCGATGGTCTGGGGTCGAAACCTCCGCTCTGCCTGCTCAGTCCATGGGACTGTTCTATGTGCGACACGGGCGAGTGGCTCGTCCCGAGCGGCGAGGGCGGGGCTGCCCGTGACGTGTTGGGTGATATGGGGCGCGTGTACGACGTCGCGCCGAGCAGCGGCGACGGCGACGTGCTCTCCGTCCCCTGCGCCACCAGCAGTGTGAGGGACGATGCATGCGGCGCGGGTGCCGAGTGTGTCCGCTGCCGCGGGACGAAATGTCGTGCCACTGGAACTGGCATTTCCAGCCCCGGGAGTGCCATGGGTGCCGACGTCTGTGGGAACTACACTGCACGAGGCTCAGGTACGACGTCCCAATGACCACACAGGTGCTCACCATTGAATGCCACCCAGGGCTCAAAGTAGAATTTTGCGTGGGTAAAAAAAGGGCCAAATCTCCCTTTGCGAAGTTCCGGAATGATATTTTCCCTTTTGCCCTATCATGGTACTCCTTGCACTGCTTCTGCCACTTCCATATCGTAGTCCCCATCTTTGCAATCACATCATGGAATGTTTAAAGTCGTCGTACTCCGACAGAATGCGCAGCGCTTGCGACCGGCTCCATGTAAGACTTGAACAACGTCGCCGAGTCTGCCAGGTTCGCGACAGACTTCGATGTCGACGACGACGTCTGTGCCGCAGTGAAAGCCTTGCAATGCGAGTCTCGGAACGCGGTTGCCGCCTGCAAAAACCCCTTCGCCAACCGTTCAGAGTCCTCCAGGCATGTCTTGTACCCAGAGATTCCCCCTTTCATGGTCCCTAGATCATCGTTAAGAATGCCCTCGACAGCCCGTGCGTTCTGCAGCTCCTCGTGCAGCCCCGCAACGTCCGCGTTCAGTACATCCAGCCCCGCTTTCGTCTCCTTGAGCTGCCGCTCTGTAAAGATGTCTATCTTAAGCCTTAGGTCACAAGAGCACGACAGAATTTGACCAATGTGTGGTATTCTGATGCTACGTAGTGACAGTGTAAGGGTAAGATGCGATGGGGACCGCTAGCCGGTTCCCACGCATAAACTATACAGTGGGTCCCTAAGGGGCCCACTGGGATTATGTAATAACTAATGTACATGTAGATACACGGGTTATTTACACGCTCTGTGTCTTGCACAACGGCTCTCATCCCAAACAACTGGTGCTTGAGCACTGCGTGGTCCCCATCAGCCTCCACGATCACATCCCGGAGCACCCTGTCAGCCTCCGCCGCCTCCGCCTTAAGCTGACGATCCATCTCCTCGTGTGCCTCGTGCAATTCGCGCTTGCCCGACTCGAGCTCCTCACGCGCTGCTGAGAGCTGACTCTCCAGGTCCCTCTCTCGTGTGCATGCGTCCTCCAAGCTTCGCGACAGCATTTCTTTCTCTGAAATAACGCCCATCAGCTGTCCCAAGGCCTCCATCTCAAGCCGTCTCGCCTCCTGACAGTCCACCGTCATCGTCACAAGCTTCTGCCACAAGTCGTCAGACACCCTCGTCTGCTTGGCAGAATGTGTCTGCGCTGAGGTAACTTCACGAGGTCATTGTTGAGGTGAGAGATGTGCCTCAACGCTCGTATGCATAATGCCGTGGACTTGTTCTATAAAAATAAGAGCAGGTCAAGACAATCGCCTTGATTTGTATCCATTTGCATACCTTGAGGTCCGCAATAAAATGGACCTCGTCGCGGAGAACCACGTCAAGCTTGCCGGGCTCTGGGGAAGGCACGTGGGTCACAAGCCAGAGACAGAGGTATCTCACTGACTGGTCAACAGTTCATCTTCATCTGTCCGTGGTTCTGTTATGAGAGAGATAGACTGCTAGCCTTGCGATACATAGGAGGGGGACGTGCACCTCGGGGTTCGGTGAGGAACGGTGATCCGTCCGTGTCTCAGGAGTCAGCAGCTATCATCTAGCTACATGGCTAACCAAGCCTTGAATGTCATTTGTATTCTGTCAGACTTGTTACACTTGCTATATGTGAGACTATTGGGCTTCCCTGGTGTTCTCAGCGGGTTTCACAAGAATGATGCCGTTTCTGACTGGTCTCCGGCGAGGGGGGCAGTAAATGTTTCCCTGCGCGAGTACCGCCTTCGGGCACGGTCTGACAAAGGCAGTAACCAATGGAAGACTCAGTGAAGCAACATAACAAGGTGGGAACTTACCGTAGCATAGCATATGCCCCAGGGGTGTGGGCCCGATGAAATTGACGTTGTGTTGACAACCTCAAAGCCGACGGCCGCATATGTCGGAAGGTATGAAAGTCTTCAATCAGAGTCAAGAACTCTGCCATTTCCTCGCTCTCTTCAAGACTTGTCTGTTCCATTAGAGACTTGACACCGTGCAGACGAGGTAAAAGGGCCTTGAGATCATGCCAAAGCTTGTCATTGACTTGGTGATGAATTGCCTCACCATTAAGATCATGTCCTGGGTGCTATCGGAGGTCAGGCCAACAATCCAATATCTGCGACCCCAAATGACAAACACCCACATCGGAAATACCTCCCGACTTGTTTGCATTCCCGGTATCATCCTCGCTTTCATTCCCAGTATCATCCTCACTCAACTCAACAGGATCTCTGTCTTTTCTCTCATGACACTCGACATGCTGGAGAATCTCTGAGGCATGTGTCCCTATGGTGAGCAAATTGGTTATAGGGGGGAGTGGAGGGGGCCTCGGTTTTGCAAACAGCGATGTGTGAATTTCTCGTGCTTCGGCTTCGGTGTCCGGATATCTGAAAGACAGGGGGCAGCCAAGCTTAGGAACCAAGAGATGAACCGTGTAGAGGTGTTTGCAAGCCCCGTTATGTCCTTGAAAACTAGGACACATGCAGAAGCTCCAGCCAAACACATTCAGATGCACGACATATTTTTGGTGTCCAGGCAATCAGATATCTGCAGTACTGCTAGCCACAGTACAGGCGATGGTATACCTGTCGGGCCACTGGAACCCTGAGATTCGTCCATTGTTAGCAATATGAGATGCTTCCTCCAGGTGTTTGGCCTCCAGGGCCGGTGTCCACCAACCGACAGGTGTCTTCGTAGCCATGAGAGTGGGAGACAGCATTGGCTTACGAGACCAGGCCAGATCTGCCCCTCCTGCTTGTGCTCTAAACCACTCAGACAACCAACCTGCGTAATCCAGTTCAGCATCACGTTGTTGGAATATCCTGGGGAGAATCTGTGGTGAGCAGATATATCAACAAATCAAACCGAACCCGTTTGCCACCTCGCTGCCACCTCGCAATATGTTTGCGCTTGAGTATCCCATTGAAAGATTCCAGGTGATTGGTCATTGGGAGCACTCCCTCGACAGGAATATCAAGGAGGACCGAGGCCTGCTGTCAGCCTCGGGCTGACCAGCTCTGCCATAGTGCATGACTCATCCAGGTGTCTGTGAGGTAATCCAGATAGTGAATACCAGCCCTTGCTGCTACCACAAATCTTGGTGTTGGGTGCATTGATGCTCCTGCACCAAAATCAAGCATAATATATCCAATTTGTTGTGTGCTTTCTCAATTTCTTCTCATGTTGTTCTTGTATCATGCATCCATTTCTCTGGTGATTTTCGAAATTTTCCACTCACTCCCTGTCTCTTTATTTCATTTTGTTATTCCTACTTTCACAAGCGGCTGCACCCAGCGGAGTCTGAAATGACTTCGACGCGCGAGTTCTTGGGCGCTAAAGGGCCGGATAGTAGTACATGCGCAGTGAAACAATTTCCCCCTCTCTCAGTGACAACTAAATTCACTGAGAGAGGCAAGTAAATTAGTCTAGCATTCTTTCGATTTATTGACCTAGAAATCCTCTGTAGTGAATTAATTTCTAGGTAGTGTATAATATATTTATAGTGACAACTAAATTCACTGAGAGAGTGAATTAATTTCTAGTCTATTCTTTTGAGCAACAAGTCCATACCTACTGCCTATAATTCCTGTCCTCTACAGGGTTATGGGCCCCAGAGACACTTCTGAGAAGCTATTGGGTGTTGAGAAGCTTGCTACTGATGGTAGTAATTGGCCATTGTGGCGAGCCACTCTCATCAGCTATTTCGAGTCCAAAAATCTACTCAAGCATGTAGAAGGGAGAGTCACTCGACCTCCTGATTGTCAGGGGACACCCTGTTTTCCATTTCCAGTTCCGACACCACACCCAGTTCCGACTCCATTTCCGACTCCGCTTCCGGTTCCGATTCCATCTCCGCATCCGCTTTCGGGAACGATTCCGCTTCTGGGAGAACTTCCACCAGTTCCGTTCGCCTTGCCAGTTCCACTCCAATTTCCGACTTCCGCCCCGGAACAGTGTCGGAAATCAAGCGACTCGCATAATAGGTGGCATCAAGGGTCGATCAAGGGTCAGGGGGATGCAGGGTTGATGGCGGGTGCCAAGCGTTGTCCCTGGCTGCGCAGCGTAGTATAATACGGGCTCGCTGACATTGGGGGTCCTTAGACTTTTCTCTTTGGATTTCCCCTTGTCAGGTGAGAACCCCCTCTCTTGTATGCTCTGTTCATTTATACATACTTTGGATTTCCCCTTGTCAGTTGTGTGGTAGTGTGATCTCCACAACTAGCCAGGGTTGCCCTTACAGCAGAAAAGTCTCTCCCATAGAGGACCGGCGGTCGTACTGCGTGTCGCAGCCGCCATAGGTGCGTTCGGAATCGGAGACAGCGACTCGGAGATCGCAACCTCTTCCGCACACACAGCGTACGACAGCCCTTCTTCTTACGTCGAGCTCCCAACCCCGGAAATCCCGTCCCACATTTCTCCTTCCGACATGGATCCGGACGATCGTCTTCGGAATATGGAGGAGGAATTGACGCGGAACCGGATGAAGACCGACGCGATTGAAACAGCCTTACAAGCGATTTTGGCTAAGTTAGATATTCCACAAGGTGGTGGAAATGAAATGTTGGATGATCTGGATTTCGGAAAAGCGGAACTAGCAGAGGAGAGAAAGTCCGCGAAGTTAGCAAAGGTCAAACCCGCAACTCCGGCGGACTTTGACGGAGATCGGGAGAAGGGACGCGCATTCTTCAACACATGCAGCATCTACTTCGCAATTGTCGGAGACCTCTTTCCGAACGACCAGGCTCGGATTCACTGGGCATTGTCCTTTTTCAAGTCGGACCGCGCATCCCGTTTTGCAAACAAGGTGATCCGACATGAAGCAAAGGGCAAGGGGAACTACTTCCGAGACTGGGACGCCTTCGAGAAAACATTTTCCGACCAGTTCTGCCCAAAAAATGAGCAGCTCACAGCCCTTACGAAGCTCGAGGGGACCAGCTGGTACCAGGCCAAGGATCCGGTCGATGACTATATCGATCGCTTCCAGGAGCTCATCGACCTTGCGGAGTATGATGACGACAAGACGATCCTCATCAAATTCTGACGAGGACTCGATCCGACACTCCAGAACCAAGTTGCGCTGCTTGGGGATGGAGCTCCGGACTTTGATGACCCGGAAGGGTGGTACCAAGCTGCACAGAGGGTGTCCCGGAACAGGGAAGCAAATGAGGCCTTCGTGGAGACGAGCCGGAATATGACGCGCAGTTCCACTCGTCCTACTCCACCTGTGCCAAAATCCGGAAGCGCATTCATTCCCATGCGGAAAGTATTTCCGACGCTTTCTCCGCCCGCTCCTATTAGGAACCATAGCCCTCCTCCCTGAAGAGTGGCCCTGCCCCGATGGATGTTGACCGCATGCGCGGAAAAGGCCGCGGAACTATCACCTGCTTCCGATGTCAACAACCAGGCCACTATGCCCGCGAGTGCCCCCAAGCATTTGACATCCGGCTTATGACCACGGAGGAGAAACTCGAGCTCCTTCCAGAGTTCCTCGCACTTGCGGACATAAGCGGAGTGCCTACTGCGGAAGGAGTTTCCGAAAATGCGGAACATGGCGCATCGGAAGCGGAAGATGCGTCGGATTTTGTGACGCGCAGCGGGTGAGATGTGTGCCCCTGCTGCCTGTACATAACCGGTTTGCCTGTCTTGAAGTAGAGAATGAAAAGCCCCGACTCCCCTCACTTCATACAGACCCACCGGATAAAGTCACACAAAAGCCAAATCCGACACCCCGTCTATCCCGCATCCGCCCTTGGGAGAGACGCCTTCCGAAGCGCTATGTCGTTGCTGCCACCCCTGGCCCCAAGTCACTAGTCATTAAGGTAGAGATCCAGACGACAGATACGGCGGAAGTCAAATCCGGACCCGCCCTTGTCGATTGCGGGGCCACTGGTCAGTTTATGGACCGGGACTATGTGGAACGGAACCGACTGACGACGCGGAAGTTGCAACGTGCAATCCCGGTGTTCAATGTGGATGGAAGCCCCAATGAGGCAGGGTCCATCACGGAGATAGTGGACACAATTCTCCGCTACGATGGGCACTCGGAACGCACTTCCTTCGCTGTCACCAGCCTGGGGAAGCAAGACATCATCCTTGGGTTTACCTGGCTTCAAGAGCACAACCCGGAGATCAATTGGCAGACTCGGAAGGTACTGATGAGTCGATGTCCAGCCAAGTGTCACATGTGCCGGTCGGAAGTGCGGAAGGAGCACCAGGAGCAGCGGAAGACCGAACGGCTCATACAGACATGTCGTTCCGGCCCCCATCCACTGCTTGCAGAAGAAGACTCGGAAGCGGAATTTGACCCGGATCCCCCTTCCAATTCCGATTCCGACGTCATCCGACTCGGCCTGGAAGACGCTCTGACGGAAGGGGAGCGCTTGCTGTACGTAAACCTTCCGCCGGAGGCGGAACACATCCGCGCCACCGGAAATATTTCGCAACGCCTTGCTGAAGCCTCTAAGAGGTATGATAGAGTGGAGGCGGAAATTCCGGAGTACCTGCGGGAGTTTGAGGACGTCTTCTCCAAGGAGTCGTTTGATGCCCTGCCTCCGCGGAAACTGTGGGACCATGCCATCGAGTTGGAGCCTGGGTCGAAGCCCACCAACTGCAAGGTCTACCCGCTGTCACCCAAGGAGCAGGTAGAGCTCGATGCATTCCTTGCGGAAAATCTCCGTACAGGGAGGATCCGCCCCTCCAAGTCACCCATGGCATCTCCGGTGTTCTTCATCAAGAAGAAGGACGGCTCGCTCAGACTTGTGCAGGATTACCGGGCCTTGAATGCGATCACGATCAAGAACCGGTACCCCATTCCGCTCATTTCCGAATTGATCACACAACTCCGCGGGGCGAAGTACTTCACCAAGCTGGATGTCCGCTGGGGCTTCAATAATGTCCGGATCCGGGAGGGAGATGAGTGGAAGGCCGCATTCCGCACCAACCGAGGACTCTTTGAGCCACAGGTCATGTTCTTTGGCCTCACCAACAGTCCTGCCACGTTCCAGACAATGATGAATGACATTTTCCGTGACATGATAGCAGAAGGGGTTGTCTGCGTCTACCTCGATGACATCCTCATCTTCACAAAAACAATGTCCGAACATCGGGAAGTCGTGCGGAGAGTGCTGGAACGACTCCGGGAGTACAATCTGTGTCTCAAGCCGGAAAAGTGCGAATTTGAGCGGACGCGGATAGAGTATCTTGGGGTGATCGTGTCGGAAGGAAAGGTGGAAATGGACCCCGTCAAGGTTTCCGGTGTGTCGGATTGGCCGGTGCCGCGGAACAAGAAGGAAGTCCAGTCCTTCATTGGGTTTGTCAATTTCTACCGGCGGTTCATCAAGGACTTCTCCTGCCACGCCCGTGCCCTCTTCGACCTCACCAAGAAGGAGGTTGGATGGCGGTGGGGAGAGCCGGAACGGGCCTCCTTTGACAAACTCAAAGAGCTGATCACTTCCGCCCCGGTCCTGATCTTTCCCGACGACTCTCGCCCTTACCGAGTGGAGGCGGATTCTTCCGACGCAGCTACCGGAGCGGTCTTGTCGCAACAGTCATCGGAAGAAGGTGGGGGGTGGCATCCGATTGCCTTCTTCTCTAAGAGTCTCAGTCCGGTCGAGCGGAACTACGAGATCCATGACAAGGAGATGCTGGCAATCATCCGAGCGCTAGAGGAGTGGCGACACTTCCTCGAGGGTGCTCTATGCCCATTTGAGATCTGGACAGACCACAAGAACCTTGAGTATTTCCGCACGTCTAAGAAGTTGAACCGACGACAAGCACGGTGGTCCCTACACCTGTCCCGGTTTGACTTCATGCTCCACCACCGCCCCGGCCGCACCATGGGCAAGCCCGATGCCCTATCCCGCCGCGCGGATCACGGAAGCGGAAGTGGAGACAACGCGGATATGACACTGCTCCGCCCAAGTCTCTTTGCAATCCGTGCCCTAGAAGGAGTAACTGCAATTGGGGCGGAAGCGGAAATGCTCCGGGATATCCAGAGGCAGTACCGGAATGGAGAGAAGGAGGAGTCGGTGGTGAAGGCAGTGGAGGAACTCCGGAAGGGGCACTCACGGTCTGTACGGGCAGCGGAATGGTCGGAACGTGATGGACTGCTCCACTTCAGAGGCAAGGTCTATGTTCCGGGTGGGGTGGACCTCCGCCGTCGCATCGTGTCCCAGCACCATGACACACGGGTCGCTGGGCATGCTGGCAGGTGGAAGACGCTGGAGTTAGTGGCTCGGAATTACTGGTGGCCTCAGATGTCCCGCTACATCGGACAGTACGTGAAGATGTGTGACCTTTGTCTCCGAACCAAAGCGCAACGACGTCCGCCCGTCGGAGAACTTGTTCCGCTCCCGATTCCCGAATCCCGCTGGGACACCATCAGTGTCGACTTCATCGTTGAACTCCCAGAGTCTCATGGCTACGACGCGATCATGAACGTCGTGGATTCGGTGAGCAAGGTGTCCCACTTCATTCCGACGCACACGACGATCACAGCCCTCGGAGCGGCCCGCCTGTTCCTTGCACATGTCTGGAAGTTGCATGGGCTCCCGAAGCAAGTCGTTTCCGACCGAGGTCCGCAGTTTGTCGCGGAACTGACTCGGGAGCTCTACCGCCTGCTCGGCATAAAGCTGGCTACCACCACAGCGTACCATCCGCAGGGTGACGGACAGACGGAACGGGTCAATCAGGAGTTGGAGCAATATCTCCGCCTCTTTGTCAATGAGAGGCAGGATGACTGGGATGAGTTACTTCCGCTGGCGGAATTCCAATACAACAACCATGTCCATTCCGCCACGCAACAGACTCCCTTCATGCTTGACTCCGGACGACACCCGCGGATGGGCTTCGAACCACGCCAGGCTGACTCCCGACTCGAGACGGTCAATGAGTTCCGAGACCGCATGGACTCCACCCTTTCGGAAGCCAAGTCGGCCCTTGCGAAGGCCAAGGATGACATGGCAAGGTACTACAACCGACGCCGGGTTCCTGCCCCAGAGTACCAAGTTGGAGACAAGGTGTACCTAGATGCAAGTGACATCCGCACCACACGCCCTTCGCAGAAGCTTGCCCACCGCTACCTTGGGCCCTTCACAGTGACGCGGAGGGTTGGACGGAATGCATACCGCCTCCGACTTCCGATGTCCATGTCCCGCCTCCACCCCGTCTTCAACGTGGTGAAGTTACTCCCTATGCTTGAGGACCCAATTCCACGTCGGAAGGCTCATCCGCCACCTCCGCCAGAAATTGTAGATGGGGAAGAGCACTACGTGGTAGAACGGATCCTGGACAGCCGGTTTGTGCGAGGACGACTCCAATTCCTCGTGAAATGGGAAGGGTATGGGTACGAGGAGAATTCGTGGGTCCCGGAGCAAGATGTTTCCGCTCCTGACAAACTCCGGGAGTTCTACAGGACACATCCAGGTGCCCCTCGCCGAATCCGCTCGCTGGCATTTCAATCCCTTGTGTCCCGCGCTTCGAGGACGCAGCACGCTAGAGGGGGGGTGATGTCAGGGGACACCCTGTTTTCCATTTCCAGTTCCGACACCACACCCAGTTCCGACTCCATTTCCGACTCCGCTTCCGGTTCCGATTCCATCTCCGCATCCGCTTTCGGGAACGATTCCGCTTCTGGGAGAACTTCCACCAGTTCCGTTCGCCTTGCCAGTTCCACTCCAATTTCCGACTTCCGCCCCGGAACAGTGTCGGAAATCAAGCGACTCGCATAATAGGTGGCATCAAGGGTCGATCAAGGGTCAGGGGGATGCAGGGTTGATGGCGGGTGCCAAGCGTTGTCCCTGGCTGCGCAGCATAGTATAATACGGGCTCGCTGACATTGGGGGTCCTTAGACTTTTCTCTTTGGATTTCCCCTTGTCAGGTGAGAACCCCCTCTCTTGTATGCTCTGTTCATTTATACATACTTTGGATTTCCCCTTGTCAGTTGTGTGGTAGTGTGATCTCCACAACTAGCCAGGGTTGCCCTTACACTGATCCTCCAGTTATGCCCCCAGGCCATATTCTTACTGAAGCTGAGGAAACTCAGATGGATAAGGCTGAGGAGAAGCTGGAGAGATACCTTGCTAGAGAAGGACAAGCCAAGACCCAAATCATCGTCTCAGTGTCAGAGTCATTAGCCCTGATGCTACAGAAGCAGAAGACAGCAAAAGAGACTTGGGATGCATTGGTCAATGAGATGACCAAAAAGCCCAAGATGGTCCTCACCAGCCTGCAGCGACAACTCCGTAGTATGAGATGTCCTGAGGATGGAGACTTGAGAGATCATTTGGACAAGGCCCAAGACCTATATGCTCGTCTTAATGAGATGGGAGCCAGAGTTTCCGAAGAAGAATTTATGGACATCATCCTTGCATCACTTCCACCATCCTATGAGGCAGTCATGAACGCCCTTACCACTTCGCTTGAAGAATGCGGGATGCCATTGGTCCCTGATAATATTATTAGGGTACTAAAGGCTCAGTATGACAGGAAGAAAACACTCCCACAAGAAGAGCAGGTGTTTATTGGTTCATCTACTAAGAAGGACCAGAAGGGGCAGAAGGCGCATGTATGCACCAACTGCAAAAAGCCTGGACATTCCATCGAAAATTGCTGGGCTAAAGGAGGTGGTAAAGAAGGTCAAGGACCACGTCAGAAGAAAAAAGCCAAAGCCAAGAAGAAGAAGAAGGGTAAAGCAAAAGCGAATGTTGCCGAAGAAGAGTCCTCTTCTGAGGAAAGTGGTGATGGACATCTTGCCTTCACCAATTTTGACGAGTGCTCTAATTTCAATTTGAGCACATCCTCAGGAGTTATAGTTATACTCGACACCGGAACGACATCGCATATGACTCCTCACAAAAATTTATTGAGGAACTACTGTCAATTCTCACAGCCGAGGACTATCCGAGCAGCCAAAAAAGGCACTTTTGATGCCTTCGGTTCAGGACTGCTTGTATTATCCAACAAGGTTGGAGATAAAACAGTAGAAGTCATGTTGCAAGATACATATTATGCTCCAAAAATTGCTGCTACCCTCGTCTCGATCGGTCGGTGCGATGATGCTGGCTACGACATTCGACTCGGTGGCCAGAAATGCACAATATCTAACGCTACTGGAAAGGTATTGATGCAAGCACCGAAGGTCAATGGTTTATATCGGCTAGACCTCCAGTCACCAAGTGCTCAAGCCCATATGTGTTTGTCTGCCATGGAAATTCATCAAAAAATGGGGCACATCTCACAGAAGTCCCTACAACATCTATTAAATCATGGCATGATATTGGGCATTGAACTGAGCTCCACAGGCGATAGAATTGTCTGCGATGCGTGTATTCAGGCCAAGATTACACGCAAACCTCTTCCTCGAGAACCCAGAGACCGAACATCAAAATTCGGTGACAGAATTTATTCTGATGTCTGGGGACCTGCAAGGCACCTCACAATCGATAAGAAGTCATATTATGTCTCCTTTATCGATGATTACTCAAGAGAATCGGTGATCTATCTCATGGCGAACAAATCAGAAGCATTCTCAAAGTACAAGCTCTATGAGGCTTTAATGCTTCGACAGAGAAATGTGCACATCAAGGCACTTGTTTCTGATCGAGGGGGCGAGTATACGAGCTCTGAATTCGAACAGCATCTAGCCAAACAAGGCACGAAGCATCAGTTGACGGTACACGACACACCAGAGTCTAATGGTGTTGCCGAACGTCTGAACCGAACTCTCACTGAGAGAACTCGTGCCATGCTGTTAGAATCAGGCCTTCCTAAGATATTATGGGGCTATGCAATACAGCATGCCAATTGTCTTAGGAACAGGACGCACACAAGAGCTCTACCGGATAAAACGCCCTACGAGATGATCCACCATGAGAAACCGAATCTCAAAGACATTCACGCGTGGGGAACTGAAGTCTATGTTAAGGTCACTCAGGGAGATAAATTAGAAGCTCGTGCCAAGAGAGCTCGGTGGATAGGAATTTCTGCGCAGAGCCATGGTCATTATATTTATTGGCCTGACTCGCACAAAGTTTCTGTCGAGCGGAACATTGTGTTTGATTCAGAGATGAAGAAGGGAAAGGTCCCAATCATTTCTATTGAGGAATCCAAGCTACCTACGTCTAGAGAGGAGAAGAAGGCCATTCCGGCATCAGTGCCTGTACCCGGCCGCTTAGTCAGCGAAGAGGCAAAGATCGAAGAAATTGATGAAAATGCACCAGAGGAATATCTTGAAAAGCTGCAACCTATTCAGGGAGTTGATGACAGACCTAGAGAAGCTGAACCGATAAGGAGAAGCGAAAGGATCCGTCAACAACAAGTGCAGCCGGCCCCATCAGGTCCCGTAACAAGATCTCAAACCCAGAGACAAGCTGGCGCACATATAACTACGCTAGCTTACGAGGACGTTGAGGACCATAAAGAAGTTTTATTCGACCAAGAATTATCCTCCGAGATTGATGGCATCAGTAGCTATGAGTGTGCCATCAGTGCGTTTCTAACCGATGGTCAAAACAATAACAAGGCGCCGGATTTGAGTCAAATTGAACCTAGCAATGCAGACGAAGCTCTGAATAATCCTATATGGAAGAAATCAATGGACAAAGAGTATGAGGCCCTAATCGACAAGGGAGTGTGGGAACGAGCCAAACCACCTCCTGGAGCCAATATTGTCGGTAATAAATGGGTCTACCTTTGGAAGCGTAATCCAGAAGGGAAACCAATAATGCCTAAATCGAGAATGGTCGCCCAAGGCTTCACACAGAAGTTTGGAGTCGACTATGATGAGACATACTCACCTGTTGCTCGGTTATCCTCCCTACGGATCATATGCGCCATTGCTGCTAGGAATGACTGGCCTATCCATCAAATGGACGTGGACTATGCATACCTCAATGCTACACTGCCTGAACCTATTTACATGAAGCAGCCGTATGGATATGAGTCTGGAGACAAAGACGAAGTGCTACTTTTGAAGAAAGCACTTTATGGCCTCAAACAATCTGGAAGGGAATGGTACAAACGTCTAAGTGGTGAATTCCACAAATTAGGATTCACTACGTCAGCCACAGATGGGGCTGTATTTTATAGACGTGGCGGAAAAGGGCATGTGATCATTGCAACAGCTGTGGATGATCTCACCATCACAGCTGAGAATCAGTCAGTCCTGGACGAAGTCAAATGAGATCTTGCTCAGGTCTTCAGTATGAAAGATCTAGGCGAGATTCATTGGCTATTGAATCTCAAAATCGAAAGAGACTGGCAGAAGAAAACTATTGCAATTTCACAACCTGCATACATCGAGAAGATCATCAAGAAATTCAATCTCGAAGATGCAAAGACTTATGCTACGCCCCTTGATCCAGCTGTTAAATTATCTAAAGACCAATGTCCTTCTACAGAGAGAGGCAAGAAAGCCATGTCGAAGTTTCCGTACAGGCAAGCCATAGGATCACTGATGTGGGCAGCTGTAGCCACTCGACCTGACATTGCATTTGCGGTGTCATTGCTTTCGCAATTCCTCGAAAATCCAGGTGGCACACATTGGAATGCAGTCAAACGTGTCTTCAAATATTTGAAAGGCACGAAGCATTACAAGCTCACACTTGGAAGAAATCGAGACGGCTTGATGGGGTACTCAGATGCAGATTGGGGTTCACAGAGTCATAGGCGTTCGTATTCGGCATACTTATTTCAGATTGATGGAGGCACTGTTTCATGGAGTTGCCAGAAACAGTCGATAGTAGCCCTCTCATCAACTTGGGTCGTGATCAAATACTCAACAGGGGCGAATCGGCAACTTACCTTGATTTTGCCTCCTCGTTGCAAAGTCAGAGCTTGTGGAGCCGGGGGGATACATGTCAGGCCCAACTGATAATATATAAGTGTAAAACTACATATCGTTAAGTAGGGTGAAACATCGAACCTTGGCCAAGGTTGCTCACATCCATGGGTCTGCGTGCAATTATTGACCTGGCTCCGGAGGCTCAGCGTCAGTAAATGACTTAAATGTGAATATTCTAGTTTGGCTTTGTGAACAGTGTTAAATACCTACGTACCTTGGTACTGCTCATAGGCTTGACAAGGTTAACGGTGGCGATGAGTTCGAGTCCATCCTAGAGACAAGGGGGCAGAGCGATGTGAGAGGTCTGGCAATGTCGCAAAAGGGCCCAAAGGAATCAATCCCACCCACACAAATGCAATAGCATTGCCGTTCCGATGTTGCGGAAAAGTAGCTGTGGATCCGCTGAAGAAAGTGCCTGGGACGTATAGAAGGAAAAGAATAGTACTCATATTAGCAATAAAAGGAATGGAACTCACTCTTTTCCAAAGCCGCATCAAACACTTCCAGGTCGTCCTGGATTAAAGAATCATCCACGAATGTGCATGTAGCTGCGCTTTTGGACGGCGGGATCTTGCGGATTACCAAGCTGCTTGTTTGGGCTCCACATCCCAGTTAAACAGTTGCCGCGGCTGGGCTTCGGCTGCGCACTGAGCCAAGCTACTGGTAGTCGGCTCGCTTTGCGATGGCTTCAAGCCGATCATTTTTGCTGAAGAGGGGCTTGCATACGATCTTCAGAATGTATTTTCCAGTGAGAACTAGTTTTTGCTATATCAAAGCTACCTAGGGTGGAACATTTTCATGTAATATCCCGGACTCACTGTTAGCGTTAGTGTTAGTAAGCAGAGAATGCACGGACCATGATGCTATTATATAAGCTCGGTAGAACATCGTCTCACCTCAGTGAAACAGCCATTCACTGAGGTGAGACTTACCTGTCGTTGGACAGACAGTTTACTTACAATATCCCCATAGATAACTGTCTTTAGGTACTTAACTATATACTTAGTGAAACAGCCGTTCACTGAGATAACTGTCTTTAGCTGCGCAAAGACATTTTCAGGTTACGGGCCCCGCTGATAGTATAGTACCTACCAGCAGCGCAAAGTCCTTCGCAGTTCCCAAGCTCGCCCGGGATAGGTCGAACTGGGTAACATGGAAGATACAGACGAGGGCTACCCTCGCGGCAAACAAGGGTGTGCTACGACACCTCGATGGCACAGCTCGGATACCAGCCCCGATCCCGACGTACCCTCCGAACCAGGTCCTGGATGAGGACGATGAGCAGGCACTCGAGAGGGCAGAGAAGCGTTGGGATGAATATCACCAACGCGAGGCCTTAATTACTGCACAGATCTTCACAACAATACTGGACTCACTCTTGATAGAGGTTCGGAAGCTCAGTTCAGCGAAGGAAATCTGGGAGGCGATATGTGCAAAGCACGAGAGTAGAGCTCTCACGGTCAAGGTCGATATACGGCGCAGGATGTACGAGATGAAGTGTGAGGACGAGTCAAATGTTCGCACCCACCTCGAAGCTCTCATGAAAATGCAAGAGCAGTTAGCTGGAATGGATGCAGGCCTTACCGACGACGACCTCGTCACCGTGATTCTAGGATCGTTTCCAAAAGGGTACTGACCACTCATCAATGCTATCTCGCTGTCAGCTACGCACGCGCAAGTCACACTCACACCCGATACGGTCATTCAGAGTCTACTGGACGAATTCGAGCAGCTCAAGATCGAGGAACGGCAGCTCAAGGCTACCGAGAGCGCACTCACAGCCGCGAAGGGTCGCGGGAAAGGGAGACAGACACACCGACAGCTCTAACAATGCTGGGAAGTCTGATATTGAGTGCTGGAAATGCGGGAAAAAGGGGCATATAAAAGCTGATTGTAGATCAAAAGGGAAAAAGGAGAGGGACGGCGATAAAAAGAAGGGGAGCGAGTCAGTAAATGCCGTGACCGAAGACAGCGAGTGGGCCTTCACCACCACATTCGCCGGTCACATACTCTCTCGGGAGAGTAGCAAGCACAAAGGAACCGAAGTCGATGTCTACGACTCGGGAGCCTCGACTCACATGTCCCCAGATCGCCATCGGTTCACCACCTTCAAAGAGATCCCACCCCGTAGAATTGCCGCAGCTAAACAGACGATCTTCACCGCGACCGGTGTTGGAGACATGCGCGTGGTCATCCCGAATGGAAAAACAATGACGCACATAACGCTGAAGGACGTACTTTACTGCCAGGACTTGGCATTCACATTGATATCGCTAGTGCGATGTGATAAAGCCGGATTCGCCGTATTGCTACGCGATCAACACTGCACAATCCGAGACCCGAAAGGCACAACTGTGGGCAAGATACCGCTCAGAGATGGACTGTACAAGGTGGAACACGCACCACCTACAGAATCGGCTAACGCCGTGCAGAAGGTCCTCACCATCGACGAGCTCCATCGCCGGATGGGTCACATCTCCCCACGCGCTATAAAAAGCCTCGTGGTTAAAGGCGTTATCACCGGCATCGAAGTAGACAAGAAGAGCGTACCTACGTTCTGCACGTCATGCGCGCAAGGGAAAATGACGCGCAAACTGATTCCTAGGGAAAGGATAGGGCCGCGAGCTACAAAGCTCGGCGAAAAGATACACAGCGATGTATGGGGACCTACCACACCTCAGAGCTACGACGGGAGGGAATACTTCGTCAGTTTTACTGACGACTTCACTCGTTGGTCACCCATCGAACCAATGAAAAGAAAAAGCGAAGTACTCACTTGCTACAAGCAGTACGAGGCGTGGATAGAGACACAGCATGGCGGGAAAGTCAAACGACTTCAAAGCGACCGAGGGGGAGAATATCTATCCGAGGAGTTCGATCAGCATTTGAAGTCGAAAGGTATAATACGAAGCCTTACCGTCCATGATACGCCCGAACAGAACGGCATAGCGGAACGCCTGAACCGCACATTGATCGAGCATGCACGCGCCATGCACTACGCAGCCGATCTACCCAAGTTTCTATGGCCGGAGTCAATTCAGCATGCGGTTTGGCTCAAAAACCGCACATCCACATACCAATTGGATGGGAAAACCCCCTATGAGCTCATGTTCAACAAAAAACCGGATTTATCTAACTTACCGGAATGGGGCGCCAAGGTCTGGGTGCTGAAGGAGGATCGTGGGAAACTTGACGCGAAGGCGGACGAAGGACGCTGGGTTGGGTATAGCAGGCAAAGTCTAGCTCACCGAGTCTATTGGCCGGGGAAACAACGAGTGACAGACGAACGCAATATTGTGTTCGATAATAACGTCACCGTTGGTCCGAGTGATGTATCGGCCGAGAACGAGGGGGAGAGCACACAGCGCAGTCAGCGCGATGCTCCAAACCAAAGTCACGACTTACCCCAAGAAGATACCAGCGAAGAGCTACCTCCGCATCCGCAAACACCGCAAGCAGACCCACTCGAAGGTTTCGAGGCGCCTGAACCTGCAACGGAACCCGAGCAAGGGCGCGGACATAGAATACCCAAACTGTCAGCGTATGTCCGCGATATCGCTCAGGGCCAGGGCACAAGCTCCGGACGTGCAAACGCACCTGCGTATCCGCGTGGCATGCCGATCCCACCCCAAGACTCCAGGGAGACCGCTGCCATCGCAGCCCTCCATGATTCCGAGTGCACCGTCGATTCGGACTGTGACGACGCCGAACTCGAGGGGGAGTATATGGAGTACGCGATGATGGCAGCACAGAGCGCAGGAAACGACCCCAAGAACGTCGAAGAAGCTAGAAAACTCGACGACTGGCTAGAATGGGACACGTCAATAAAAAAGGAGCTGAAACAGCACGAAGATGTTGGCACCTGGGTACTGGTAGAGCCACCTAAGGACGCGAACATCGTTGGAAGTCGGATCGTCCTCCACTATAAACACGACGCGAGCGGCAACCTTGTCAGCCGCAAAAGCAGAGTCATCACCCAAGGGTTCACGCAAGTCGAAGGCCTAGACTACAATGAGACCTTCACGCCGACAGCGAAGCTCTCAGCGATTCGGATCATCGCGGCCCTGGTGGTCAGAAATGACTGGGAATTGGAGCAGACAGATGTAGAAGGAGCATACCTCAATGCACGGCTGAGGGAGACCATCTACATGCGCCAGCCCAGAGGATACGAGGTTCAAGGTAAAGAGAACCACATATGCCTCTTAAAACGGGCGATCTACGGACTGAGACAGTCCGGGCATGAGTGGTACGACCACCTGTGCGCAATCATGTTCAAACTCCGGTTTAGGAGATGCTGGGTTGAACATGCTGTATTCCTTAAGCAGGAAGACAATAGCACACTACTCGTCGCTGCAGATGTCGATGACATGACTATTGCCGGAAGCACGAGAGAAATAATCCGCAAGTTTAAGTGGGAGCTTAGCCAGGAGCTCAAAATCAAAGATCTAGGCGACCTACATTGGATGCTTGGCATCGAAGTCGCAAGGGACAGGAAGGCTCGAACGATATCATTTTCGCAGCACGCGTATATCACAAAGATACTTGAAAGATTCGGACTACAAGATGCAAAGGGCCTGTCGACCCCACTTGACCCGCATCACAAGTTGAGCCTAGCCCAATGCCCTGTAACGCCGCGCCACTACGAAGCCGTCCAGGGAGTCCCATACCACGAAGCCATCGGATCCCTAATGTATGCAGCTCTAGGGACGAGGCCGGACATCATGTTTGCCATCACATTTCTGTCACAGTTCATGCAGAATCCGGGACGGCCTCATTGGGAAGAGGTGAAGCGAGTTTTTCGTTACCTGAAAGGAACGATCAACCAGAAGCTGGTGATCGGTGTCAGGAATCGGTGGACATGGGCGAAACCAGGAAAACAAGAACGCACCGGACTCGAAGGGTTTTCGGATGCCGATGGAGCCTCACAGCACCATCGATATTCGATATCCGGCTACGTGTTCACCATAGACGGAGGTGCCGTTTCCTGGAGCTCGAAGAAGCAGTCAGTTGTCGCGTTATCCACAACGGAAGCAGAATACATAGCTGCCACTCACGCAATGAAAGGAAGCCTGTGGATTTGCATGTTCATCGCTGAAATTGCCCGTCCTCTCACACAGCCCGTCACCATGTACTGCAATAACCAGTCAGCGATATCAGTCTCGAAAAACGATCAGTTCAAGGCACGCACCAAACATATCGACGTACGATACCATTTCATACGCGATGTGGTCAAACGCGGCCTGATCTCCATCAACTACTGCCCTACCGCTGACATGCCGGTGGACATGCTCACGAAGGCCCTGCCGGCTCCACAGCTCGCTCACCTTCGAATGTCCGTTGGAGTGCGTTCAGCTTAAGGGGGAGTGTTAGTGTTAGTGTTAGTAAGCAGAGAACGCACGGACCATGATGCTATTATATAAGCTCGGTAGAACATCGTCTCACCTCAGTGAAACAGCCATTCACTGAGGTGAGACTTACCTGTCGTTGGACAGACAGTTTACTTACAATATCCCCATATATAACTGTCTTTAGGTACTTAACTATATACTTAGTGAAACAGCCGTTCACTGAGATAACTGTCTTTAGCGCAAAGACATTTTCACTCACCGTTACAGCCTGGAAGATGGGGGCGAGAAACTGAAATAGGACCGTAGAATCGCCACGGCATCGCAGATTAGAAGTTAAATTTGGGTATTCCTATAGGTGAAAGCAGCACGGTGGGAGGTTGTGGGCGCGCTGACCAATGCTTGGTCATTAGTTTGTCAGCGGAGCGCGCGAGCGGCGCAGCCGCGAGCCAAGAACGCTGTGCAGCATGGTCACGTGACCGTTTGTGTTCCAAATTAGGTCAGCGGCGAGCGGCGCAGCCGCGAGAGAACGCTGCGCAGTGGTCACGTGACCCGTTCGCGACCAGAGCGCGCATACGCGAGTGTGGTCCGTGCACGACACGCGCGCACGGTATAAAGGCCGAACGGTAAGGACATAACGCCAGGAACCTGCCCAACCGGCGATTCCTCTGTCTGCTGTCTGCTATGTGCTCTGTCTGCTCTGTGCTCTGTGCTTTGTGCTGTCTGCTCTGTGCTCTGTCCGCTGTCTGCTCTGTGCTCTGTCTGCTCTGGGTGCTGTCTGCTGTCTGCTCTGTCTGCTGTCAGCTCTGTCTGCTGTCAGCTCTGTCTGCTGTCTCCTCCTGTAGCTGGCTGGCTGTCTATTGCTTTGGCTGGCTGGCTATCTATTGGTAGGTAATATCTTTTTGTTAATGCATTGGCATGTATTTTATTTTATTGGTGTTGGTAATTTTATTGGTTCCTTTTTTTTTTTATCATATAGTATGGTCACATGTGTATTATATTTTTGTGATTTTTTTCGAAAATACATTTAAATAACATCCAAAGACTGCTGAAAAAAAAAGTTTTAATATCAATATTTTTTGGGTTTTTTTCAAAAATTGACATCAATAAGTTTCCTCTAAAATTAATGACAATATGTTCTACATTTAAATGTGGTTTGTTTTATTGTTTTATTTACTGTAAAGCTGCTTACCAGCCACTCCTCTCTGGCTATACTGGTGGCTGGCTTACTATGGCTTTGGCTGGGCTCTGGGTTTCTCTGTCAGTCTCTGGGCTTCTCTGGCTTTGGCTGGGCATTAATCACAGCTTCTGCTTCAATGTACAGTGCTTTTTTGACATTTTTTTGCAAATAGATATCAATAAATTATCCTGACTTTGTGAAGATTGACAACAGCTCCAGGTTAAATGTACAGTGCATTTTTTTGACATTTTTCGAAAAATAGATAATCCTAACTTTGCTAAAATTAATAACAGCTTCAGCTTACATGTACTGGACATTTTCTTGACATTTTTTCGCAAAATAGATAATCCTGACTTTGCTAAAAATTAATGACAGCAGCTGCTTAAATATGGTTTCCTTGACTATTTTATTTATGTCTGTATATGTCACAAAATAGATATTGATACATGTCCCTGAGTTTGCTAAAAGTTAATAAGTAGTAACAGCCTCTGCTTGCTTCACTTTGAGGCCCTTGGGGATATGCTACGCATGCTATACTTGAGGGGCATGCTACACACACTATGCATGGGGACACGCATGTTATGTGTGGAGACATGTTATGCATGGAGACACGCATGCTATGCTTGGGGACACGCATGCTATGTGTGGAGACACTCATGTTATGCAGGGAGACACACATGTTATGCATGGGGTGTCTATGCTTGGGGACACGCACGCTATGCTTGGGGACACGCATGTTGTGCTTGGAGACACATGTTATGCGTGGGGACATGCACCCTATGCTTGCTTGGGGACATGTATGCTATGCATGGGGACATGCATGCTACATGTGGGGACACACTATTCTTGGGGACAGACAGGCTATGCATGGGGACACACACGCTATGCGTGGAGACACGCATGTTATGTGTGGGGACACGCACGCTATGCTTGGGGACATGCATGTTATGCGTGGATACACGCATGTTATGCATGGGGACACACACGCTATGCTTGGGGACACCCATGTTATGCGTGGAGACACGCATGTTATGCATGGGGACAAGCATGCTATGCATGGGGATGTGCACACTATATGTGGGGACACACTATGGTTGGGGGACACGGTACAAACAAGGGACACACTACAGGGGAAAACACTACAAACAAGGGACATTCTACACATGCTATACTTGGGGGACACACTACAAACAAAGGACATGCTATGCACACTATACTTGGGGGACATGTTATGCATTGGGGACACACTTTGCACACTATACTTGAGGGAGATGCTACACACACTACATGTAGGGACATGCTACACATGTGGACATGCTATGCATGGGGGACACACATGCTATAATTTAGGGACATGCTACAAACCAGGGACATGCTACAAACCAGGGACATGCTACAAACCAGGGACATGCTACAAACCAGGGACATGCTACAAACCAGGGACATGCTACAAACCAGGGACATGCTACAAACCAGGGACATGCTACAAACCAGGGACATGCTACAAACCAGGGACATGCTACACACAAAATACTTGAGGGACATGCCATGCACACTGTACTTGGGGACATGCTGCATGTAGGGACACACTATGCACACTATACTTAGGGACACGTTACAAACAAGTGACACACTACACACACTATACTTGAGGGACACACTATGCACACTATACTTGGGGACACAGTACACGTGGGGACATGCCACCTGTGAGGACACACTACGTGTGAGGATGGACACACTATGCACACTATACTTGGGGACACAGTACACGTGGGGACATGCCACCTGTGAGGACACACTACATGTGAGGATGCGATATGTGTGAGGACAGATGAAGTGTGATGACACACTACAGGTGAGGACATGCTAACGTGAGGTAGGGGACACACAGATATGGGAGAAATGTGTAGAGTCATTACCTGTTATGTATCGGGTTTGGCTCTAAAAGGACTGCAGCTTCAACTTATCTGTTGCGCCCCCAACTATCATCCTAAGTATTTTGGAGATTGGAGATCAGAAGTTGGAGGAGGTCAAGTATTATAACTGAAGAGGTAAGGGTTCAAGAATTAAGTGAAGCTGGATATCAGAAATCGAGTTGGAAGACGGAGGTCAGAGAGACAGAGGTCTTGCAAGTACTTGCTCTGCTAAGAATAGGAAACAGTGCAAAGGGAGTCACATATTAAAGTTGATTATCTAATTGTAGAACAGAGGCATACGTGACTGGGTTTTATACAAAGAGCTGAGACAACATGTCAGAAGGTAGAGAGGTAAGCAATTCCAGTGCAAGCGAAAGTCACTAGGATAAATGGAGTAAGTAACTAATATGGAACAAGGGGAACTACAAGGGGGTGCCGGGTAGAACTAAGAACAATCAATAGGCAAAAGAACAAGGGGAATGTGGGTCTAATTGATAGTGGAACAAATGGATCTCCTGATGCTCCAGACTTGCTATGCTAAGGGTCAAGTAGGGAAGGCCGGTGAATAGAGTCAAAAGGGGAAGTATGTGAATAGTAAAGAACAAGGGGATCAAAAGGTCAAAGTGTGGACGTTGCAGAAAAGTTTGATTTACCCAAGGTGTTTGACCTTACCGATGCGTTTGACCTTACCGAGGCGTTTGACTTGCACCCCCGCGCGAAGCGCAGGTATCCACCTAGTCTAAGAGTTAAACGAGCACGGTGGGTTGTGGGCGCACCGCTGACAAATAATGTTACGTAAAAATTAGGTCAGCGGAGCGAGCGGCGCAGCCGCGAGCCCTAGGCCCCTGGCCCAGGCCAGACCATTGACGCTGCGCAGCAGCGTCCCAGGTCACATGACCGGTTCGCAGTCATCGTGACCATACGCGAGGGTGGTCCGTGCACGACCCTTCGCTCGGTATAAAGAGAGCGATGCTGCATCACCGCACTCCCCACTGGTGTCTTCCTGTGTTCTGGCTGTACTGGTGGGCTTACTATTGCTTTGGCTGGGCTCTGGGTGTCTTTGTGTGTGTCTCTGGGTGTCTCTGGGCTTCTCTGGCTGTGAATTGACACCAGCTTCTGCTTCAATGTCCTGTATATTTTTTTGATATTTTTTCGCAAATAGACATCAATAAATCTAACTTGCTAACCTTAATCACTGCCAACTTAAATATCCTGTACATTTTTTTTGATATTTTTTCGCAAATAGACATCAATAAATCTAACTGGCTAACCTCAGCCACCTTAACTATCCTGTAAATTCTTTTGACATTTTTTCGCAAATGGATATCAATAACTTATACTGACTTTGCTAAAGTTAATAACAACTTCTGTTTTAATGTAGTATGTTTTTTTATTATCTTTTTTTGAATGATAAATATAGATATCAATGAATTATCCTGACTTTGCTAAAATTAATACCAGCTTCAGCTTAAATGTACTCTACATTTTTTGAACATTTTTTCAAAAGGTAGATGTCAATAAATTATCCTGACTTTGCTAAAATTAATGACAACAGCTGCTTAAATGTGGTTTCTTTTGCTATTTTATATATGTCACAAAATAGATACTGATACATGTCCCTGATATGTGTGGGGACACGCTACCTGTGAGGACACATTATGTGTGGGGACATGCTACCTGTGAGGACACGTTACGTGTGGGGACACCTTTCATGTGAGGACACATTATGTGTGGGACACGTTACGTGTGGGGACACGCTACCTGTGAGGACACGTTACATGTGAGGACACATTACGTTTGGGGACACGCTACCTGTGAGGACACATTACGTGTGAGGACATGCTACCTGTGTGGACACGTTATGTGTGAGGACATGCCACCTGTGAGGACACGTTATGTGTGGGGACATGCTACCTGTGAGGACACGCTACCTGTGGGGATACACTACCTGTGAGGACACGTTATGTGTGGAGACACGCTACCTGTGTGGACACGTTACATTTTGGGTCTTCCCCCATTTCTAATTTTGGTATTGTTTCTGGTTCTGTGAGAGTGTCACCGGAGGATCAGCTGGCATATCGATATAACCACATTGTCACAATTCAGGATCCCCAAGATCACTATTGGATCTATTTCACAATGCACAAGCTTTGAAACCTGTGGATTATGACAATAGGCGCAATCTTATAATCTCTGATGATTCAGTCAAGACCATTACCACATTCATGTCTAGAGTCGCTGGGAGGCCCATCCCAGAGGTCGAGAGAGAGCTCTGCATGTTCGGCTGTTCCATGGGTGCATACATGATTCATGATACTATATGATCAGGGATATATTTTGGATGATGCTATTTACCCCAATCCACTTGACCTTACTGATTCACTTGACCTTACTGATGCGTTTGACCTTACTGATGCGTTTGACCTTACCGAGGCGTTTGACCTACACCCCCGCGCGAAGCGCGGGTACCCACCTAGTGGCAGGGGGGTGAGGGAGGGTGCTGTTTCTTTGTTACATAAACTTTCACGTAGGGTTATTATGGCCATAGAGCCCGTTGCAATCCAACAGAGAAAGTCGAGACCGACGGCCAGGGAGGCTGACTCATGATACTCAGCTAGCGGGTGAGGACAATGGGCCTGAAGCCCGCCACAACCGACGTGCTGAAAAAAACCCTGATGTCGACGGCGTTTTGTTTTCGTCCGACAGGGATGTGGCAGGCTCACTCTGAAGCCCGCGCGTGGCAGGCGTGCCAATAAAAAAAAAGGAGGGGGGGATAATCTGATTAGGTCATACTAGCAGAAGTGTCGTTTCGTCGGACAGGGACTGGGCAACCTGAGTGAACGGCGTACTCACGCACCCGGCGCCACCCCAAAAAAAGACGAGGCATGATTTAATGACGACGACGGTTTCGTCGGAACTGGCCAAATGTCTTTGTCCTAGCATTTCGGCAGTGAACCAATGTTATTGTTTCTCCAATGGACAGAGACCGATCAGTCGATCATCGATCACACTTGAGACTCCGCTCCACTGTGGCGGCCGCGTGTCAAATATTACTTCATGCCTTTTTGAGCGTATTTTGTACAGTATACTTACATAATCATGTATGACGGCAATATATGGCAGCACATCGAATTAATGAAGAAATATGATAGCAAAACGTGATAAATATATAGCAAATTGTATTGGAATATTTAGTGCAATTCTACTTCCAGATATCTAGTTGGACATGGTGCTAGAGCGATACGCCGGTATTGCCAATGGCCTGACACAACAACTCCACAGAAAATATATCTATCATCTCAAAACTTGAATACCTGATAAGACGGTGAGTTGTGACTATGTCGAGAAAACGTTCCACTCACTTGGTCACTGGTATATCCCAACTCCTTGAGAATGCCGTCTACTTCGCCCTGCTTCCCGCCCTCCTTCTTGCCTGCTATTGCGGCTACTTGTGCGGGAGGGCCTACAGGCAGACATCGCGTTCAGAACGAGACCGGTAACAGCCGAAAGGCACATACCACACACGAAGACTTTGACTTTCTCGCCCAGGCTTGGAGGTGCGACGAAATTTTTTAACATTTCCTTCGTAATGTAGCCTGACCCGCCTGTGCAGACAGTTCACCTAACAAGTGTGTCTCGCGGTAGTGACTGGCGCACCTTTCCAGTTTTTATCCGCCTTTGAAAGCACGTAAACGATATCGAAAGTGTCTGGGTACTTTCTTTTAAGCTCGTCCAACTGTTCCCGCAGAAGGATGTCCTTCTCCGTTACATTGCCGAATAACAACTTGAACTTTGTTTTGTTATTCTTGTCGGGGAGAGCATAGCTCAGAATTTGATACAATGGTGTGCTGATAAAACATTAAGTTTCGCGATGCCATACAACACGGCAACTCACATCCCGCTTCCACCACCAATCAGGACGACCTCTTCGAACTCATTGACTATCCACAGAGGTGAGCACCAGGCTCACAAAACTGAGGGAAAAAAATTTCAGCACCATTAAAGGGGTATTTGGGTATGGGTCCTTTGATGGCCAAGTTGTCCCCTTCTTTTAATGAGTGAATGTACTTTGACGCGTTACCAGCATCGTATTTCTTGATGAGGAAATGTAACTCCCCTGGAAGATCCGGATGGGAGACAGGTGTATAAGGCCGTATAATAGGCTTCCCCTTCGCATCCTTGAGCGCATCAGGATCGGAGGCTTTCACAATTACACAGGATGCAACAGGTAGCATCGACGCCTGACCATCCGGGAGTTCGAAGACAAATCTACAACAGGTCCAACAGTGTTGTGACAATGCAAGGTAGCACCTACGTCGAAGTGTTGTGGTTATACGGCACGACCTTCTGCAGTCGGAAGTTCTGAAATTGCTCAGGGTCCAGTGGGCTCTTCACTTGAACCTTCACCGCGGGCGATTCTGCACTGGGATGGAGAACATGGAAATAATAATAATATCCACCAGCTCCCGCAGCGGCAGCTACAGCCGCAGCAACCGGAAGCTTGGACTTGGAAGTTGCTTCTGCCTGGGTGGAGTAACGTCGCGATACGGCAGACTACCGATTACAAGGGCGTCAACATTGGAGACGGGATGCCAGGGATGCCAAGACATCTTAACTCACAACAGAGCGGGTAATTGAAGTTCGCAGCATCGCTGAACAGTAAGTATAAGATTATGACGACAATTATTACAAATACATTTGCGACGCGTACCCAGAGGTACATATGCGCACACACGCGCATACAAAACGAAACAAATAGGCTACACATGTATGTTTGTTGAGAGAATGCCGCGAAATGCATGGTATGGAACGATGAAGCATAATGCAGGGAATCAAAAGGAACGAATCTCTACATGGTCCTATACTCAAGCGCCAGGGATCGTCCCTATATCCGCCCGTTTGACGGTGTGTACCATATCCATCCCCTTGCGCGCATATACAAGCTGAGTGAATGTACGTCAGTGCTCGGGAAACGCTCGAATACACAAAAAGACAAACAAGATAAGGATTGGCGGTCGACCCGGTAGTATCAGCCAGCACTTCATCCTTTCGGACGTGTGTCACTTCGGAGTCGTTGTACTTGAACCACGAGTCAGGCTTGTCTGGCAAGCATCGGGAATAGAAAAAGTAGTGGCCCCATGACGCCGAAGAACCCCTGTGAACGAAAACAGACGTGAGCTCATACTCCGCCCGGTTTTCATCGCGCCAAATGGTCTCCAGTTCTTCTTTGAGGCGGGCAGCCTTCGTCCTTAGATCTGATAGTTCGGCTTGGAGCGCAATGTGTTCGGCTTGAAGATGCCCAAGCAGGTCTTCATCGGCGCCAGAGAGTGTCACGACATCTTGGTTCGACAGAAAGTCGAACGTGCGTGACAAGCTATCGATAAACGAGGCACCCTGAAACAACATGCTATAAGCGTTTACTCCGGATAGAGTACTTCGAGCATAGTACTTTGTCACGCGTGAGTGCATGTATTCGATCTCGACAGGCGTTCAAATCCGACTGCACAGACTTGGACTGTGCACGCTTTGCCGGGTCTGCACTATCCAAGAAACGGTCCATATGCAACGTTTCGCCAAAACGGACGTATGCATGCGACTTATACGGCTGGAGGGTATCCCGGTTAAATTGAACTCGCTGCAACCGGGAGTCAATCCAAAAAAAAAAAAGGAAATTCTTTGATGCGTCCCACTAACCTGCAACTGTATCTGAAGCATTGGCGGCAGGTCGACCAAAGAGACTTCCATCTTCGCCTTCTTGCCCTGGAATTCGACAGTATCGTCGAAGTACCCGCTTAATCCGTCATAAATGTCGAAGCTCTCTTCAGATACGTTGACGGGCAGGTGAGAGAACATGTCCTCTTTCTCGTGGGCAGAATATCCACGACCATCGGGTTCCAGCAGTAGGGGACGGATGCGTTGTCGAATCGTCCCATAGAACAACCTGCACGTGACAATCGCCATGAGAACATTGTAGTATAGGGAACAAGAAATCAACGGCCACCTTTTTACGACACTTGTTTTGTCTTTGTCCGTACCTGCCATGCCCTCGAATCGAAGCAACGCAGTCTCAATTTGAAACATGCAGTTGTCCATACATTCAGCAACATCATGCTGTTTGCCTGTCGAAGCTGTGGGTAACGATAAGAACCTTTAATTCACGAGACCTACCGAACATCATGACAGACTCTGAGGTGACTTCTGGCTTGCGTCGTGGAGGGAGAGGTGGGGGTTTGTTTACCTTGTCCTCCGCTACACCCATATCAACGTCCTTGCTTGCTGAAGTCTTGTCGCCACCATCCGCCTTAGGCTCAGACGTACCGCGCTGGTGCTCAATTGCAGTTACGCTTGAAGAAGTGACCTTTGGGACGAGGATAAAGCCGTCTCGGTCGTTATCGCTGTTTCCATCGACATCCATCGATGGTACCGATCGTGCTCTACGTTGTCTCTTGCCCAACACAGATGGCGATGGCGACATTGGCGACGAGACTGGAGACGCTGGCAGTGCCAGGGAAGCAGGTGCGAGCGCAGGTCCCATTGGTACAGGCTCGTCAACCAACGTTGCATCGGTGCTAGCAGAGGAATCTGTGCCAATGTCATTTCGACCATGTTCGTCATCCTCCTCGTCTTTTGATGTCACGAGAGCGAGCTTAGCTAGCTCGAGGTCGGGAGTAACCGCTGGTGTCTCGGAGTATTCAAGCTCCCAAAAGAGGCTGCCTAAAGCTGCCACAACTGGGCGTGCAATGACGTCAGCTCGCGCTGTTGGAAAAGCCATAGCACGAACATTTCCTAGAGCGCACAATCTCCTTCCTGGTGACAAGCCGACCGCCCACGCGATGGCGTTTTAGATCGTCATCACTTAGTTTCGCGTCATCAATCAAATGGGCAGGCGTTAATGCTTCTCGTAGATCTTTGATGGTGTAGAAATACTGCTCGGTATGATGAGCATATCGGAAACCCACAAAGAAGACAATAAGACAAACTTGGAGCAAAGAGTTAAGATAGCATGTGTTCCCGAGCTGATTAAGACCTCGTGGCCATTCAGGGTGGGAAATTTGTACTGCTTCCCCGGCTACAGTGTGAGAGTGTAAACATGTTGCAAGTTCGTTTTATGAAACTACGCACGATCCTGTCCTGTCTCCACAAATGCTCGCAATCGTGCGCTATCCTTCCACTGCGCAATTACAGCCAGCGCATCCCGCATTCTGTCAAGGTGAGAAGGCTGATCGTCAACCTGATGGTCAATAAAGCTGTCAATGACAAGTTGAGACTAAAATAACAGATTACCCACCCGCATTTTGTAAACCGTGAGTAGCATCTCTTCATCAACGTCTGACGGTACTTCCAAAGTCTGATACGCCCTTTCGGGAGTCAAAGCCGTTTTGCTGTCTTGCGCCTTCAGCTTTAGAAATCGACTGCCTCGTGCTTCCGCAATAATATTCAGGGCACGAGTTAAATCTTTACGGCGTGCGGTGCCTCCGTCGGGGTCTTTCCATGCGCGGATCATTGCATCACTCCATGCACGGAAGATGAACTCTTCCTCCGACTCCTCGAGCTCAACCTTGAGTGCGTTAGATCGCCCAAAACCCAACATCAGTGCCGCGTTCTCGTAGTCCACTAGAGGCCATCGTCCACGAGCGACCTCATCTGCCATGAGTGTGTCCAGCTCCACCGGGAAAGAGATGGACGTAGCACGTATGATCATGGCGAGAGTAGTCAGATCATTTAGATACTTGATCGTCCTCGCTGGGTCGCAGCGACACTGCGCGCGATAAGCAAACTCGAGTAAATCTGAACCAAGGTGAGCCCATCTGATCATAGGACTCAAAAAGAAGTGAGACATTACCTGGAGAATATGCCGTGGGGGTGAAGCCTAGTCGTCCGACAGCATCCAAAGGATACTCGAATTCACGAAGGCCGGGTAGTGACTGCCTAATGACTGTGACTTGATCAGCCCCACATTAACAAAGATTATATTATATTCTTACTCTGGTTGGGGTGTGCTCCAATATCTTGCTGATATTGCTCACGTGCATTTTCAATCGTGATCCAGGGTTTCGGCTGGGTCGCGTTTCTGTTGCTCGGGGCTGCGTGCCCTCAGAAATAAGACATTGCAAGCCCAAAGGAGACACTTACGAAATCGCTTTCGGTAGTCCTGTAACCAGGCCCCTAGCTCGACCCATGCCCTAAGCAGGCGTAGGCGATCGCGATCAGTCTTCAGAGCAGGAGGGGCAATGGTCGCCTTGGCAGAGGGAATTGGAAGGGAAGTGGGCTCCGGATCTACAACAGTAAAACCTAATCTTTGATAAATGTGAAGGCTATAACAAAGACGGTGAGTATAAAGCGAGGCTGGCAATCGAAATTATAGACACACGCGGGGGAAGATAAGCCGACCTTATTAACAAAGGATTTTCCGGGACCAATGGGGAGCGCACGCGTTTCGTTCTTCCAAAGGATGTTTTCCAGGATTCTGTAGACGTGTAAGAGGTTGTATGCAACAATGCAAATTTTCTGTACTTCATGGTGGTATCCAGGGCAACGATAGCAGCATCAGAACCCGACTGTCCAGGGATTGGGTTCTCAGCACGTTCTCGCACAAGCTCCTCCAAATGTCGTGCGGGGACAATGCCGGGTATCAAATCCGAACACACGACGTAGACAGAGCACTGGCAACACACGTACAGATCGAGGAGAGCACCCTCGGCTGCAGACTCATTAGCTGCCGTGGACTCTATCCCCTCCATCTGGTCCTCCTCCTCCTCTTCCTGAATGGACTGAAGATGGCTGGGCACATCTTCCTTCTTTTCCCAAGGAGCATAGTCAAAGGCGGGGTTCAATGAGAGTGATGAGACGGCCTTAGGATAACAATGGAAGTGATGGGTGAGATTTACAGAACGGAACGGGTTTCCATCCGTCTCATCGAGGCATGTGGTATTTTTGTGTCGGAATGTGTGAGGGAATAGTACACCAGGACTGGTCTCTTGAAATGAAGCAGCGAGAGGAGGTAACTCGCTGGAAAAACGACGCAAAAAGAGTATCCATCCGTTGTCTCTGCGACAATAGAGTGCGTTAGGATGTGGGACAGCCTCGTGGACCTGGTCAGGGGTAGGAGGATGAAATGGCGGTTGAGAAGAGACAGACGGGGAGGCGGACTGTAGAGGGGGCGCAATATCCGGCGGGTTAACGGTTACAGAAAAGAGGGAATGGTCGGAATCGTGCAGCTTCTCGGCGAGTAATGTGGGGAGGATTCCCGGACCTGGACGTGCGGCACGCAGTCGCACATCGGGATCCCACCAGTTCAACTCTTCGAATGTGTTGCATCCGTCGATGTTAGATTGCATACTTGGGACACCCGTTACCCAATCTACGGTGCCGCCAGGTGCCCAGGAGTTGAGGTCGGGAATGGTTGGTGAGGGGCGATGCAAAGATGTACTCCAATCTGGCATATCTGTAGAGACGAGCTCCGGGATATCATCGTCCGGTAGTTCCACCTCCTGCACAAGCTCTGGAGACCGCCACTTGGCATCGCTGAGGGTAGAGGTGAATGGGGAAGCATCGTATGGGGGCGGCGAGGGTGGCTTGAGGGCAGCTGGTTGGTATGGAGGGATGTAATGATAGTTCGTATGAGCCGAGCCTGGACTCTGGACCGGGCGAAGTGGTGGTAGTGGCGGTGGTGCGTCATTATAGAAAGTAGAGGCAGGGATTGTTTGTACAGTGTCTGGTTGTGGAGTATCCGGCGCTGGCGATGTGCTGGGAGTTGGAAGAGATTGCCTCTTAATGCTGGACTGTCTGTCAGTCTCCATTATCTGGCCGGACGTGTCGCCGGAGGGTCAGCCAAGCAAAACGGGGGCTTTATAAAGGCCTCACGAAAATAAAAATGCCAGAAGTGGCCCAGACGCGTGTACGCGTATAGATGCTTAGACCGAGTTCAGACAAAGGCCCAGCGGCTGGGTTTTCCTGCGTTGGACGCGACGACAATGAAAGTCAGAGTCGGAGTGCGAAATGCAAGAGCGCGTAAGCAGCGCAGTCAAAGATTCGCAATATATGTAGCTCAACGGCGATGGACAGTCACCGAGGACACCGACGGTCATGTTGGTCTGAGTCGGCCCACATTGATTCTCATGGGACCGGCTGGTTGCTGTGTCGACGAGCCAGACTTGCGCGGACACTTCAAAGGCTCTCGAGGCAGCTGGTGAATTTACTGAATCTTTAACAACAGTACCGTAAGCTGGTCCACTACGGTACGACTGAATCGATAGGTAGAAATTTCATCTGAGGAGCTTGCGCAAAGCTTCACGAGGACCTGGTCTATGGCATGTCTGTAACAATGCGTATATTTCAGGTCCAAGCATCTTACACCGTCGCTCGTCAAAGGGTACTTCTATAAGGATCATCTGAAGTCTCCATCATGTATGCCGCGACTCAGTTGTACCAGTCTCGGATCCATTTTCTGGTCGAGTCTCTCGCACGCCCTAAGATGAATATCGTCCTCAGCAACCACCTCTTACAGTAAAGAAGTGTGCTTTTAACTTGCCTCCAATCCTTCAAGCAGTCCCTCTAGATTCCCAAGAAGCTGGTCCAGCTTACTTTCGACTCCTTGAGCAACACCGTTCGCCGCGTCCAACTGCTTCAACAGCGCAGAAATATCGCTTTCTGTCACGTCTTCCTCATTTGGCTCAGGAGATGAGATGATTTCCTGAAGAAAAGCTATGCCACTGAGGAATGCGTCAGATGGAGCGTCTGTATTGGCGTCGTTTGTAACGCAGGACTCGGATTGGGACGTTTTCGAGCTGTTGGCCATGCTCGTTCTCGGCAAGGTCCGCGGCGGCGTCTACACGTTTCTGTGAGTGGCTCAGAAGACTCACAAGTTACCCTGGCATTTGTAGACTTATACGCTGTGCTCTCCGTTCCTCGTGATGCGCCCACCCTGGACATAAAGCAGGCTTACCACCGTATTCTGCTTACCACGCACCCAGACAAGCGCAAGTGCAAGGACACCGCGTCGCCTCCTTTCGATGTCGGGCTACTCCAACAAGCATACCTCACATTGTCGGACCAGGCCTCACGCAAGGCATACGATGCCTCTCTGGAAGCCAGCGAGGCGCGTTCCACATCTTGCCCGCGTCCAGCGCAAGTGGTGTCTTTGGAGGAATTCATTCTGGCAGGCGACGATGCCGATGGCGAGCGCTGGACGTACGCGTGTCGATGTGGTGGCACGTACCAGGTAGACCAGCAACAGTTGGAAGAAGATCAGCACTTACTCGGATGCGACTCTTGTTCGGAGGTCATATGGGTCGGATACGAAGTGGAATATGAGGATAATACGGGTGCTCATAGTTAGGTGCGGGAGTCTGATTGTAATACACATTGATGCACTTGTCTTACTTACGAGTAATTCAGTTTTACCAGCCTCAGAGGCAATTTCAATACCTCGATGCCGTGTATGTTTACTATCAAGGTGCTACATCGATAATTCGTGCCTAAAGGCTGCAACAGGTATGACAAGAATCAGGACAGTGACACTCAGCCTCACGCTGGTGGTGGTTGGAGAGAAGGAGACAGATGGGGTACCTGTGGGTAGAAGACCGAGGCGATCAACTGGATTTAGGCTACAGCTTGACATCATTTCGCCAAAAGCGAGCGGCGTGGAACGCTAGAAGCTATGCAAACAGAGAAAGGACCAAGAAAGAAAAAAAAAGCGAGTCCTGAGTTTTTAAAATCATTTGTTCAAACCGTCGCATCCATCTTCAGGACCCGCTAGTGCTCCTTCGGGGACTACAGTGGGGTCCGCGACGGTATCACCAACTTGGTGGAAATCTGCGAAGCGTCTAGCTGCACATCCGATTAGACTGTACAAGAAAACTTACCTAGAATTTCCGAATACATCATGACTTTCCAGGTATCCACAGGGAGATCGGCGTCATTGAAACTCCAGTCAAACTTTTCATTCGCAACAGGCTCGTCGCTTGGGTCGTGGTATGGCGAGACGTACTCGTCTGCAAGACAGTGGGTTGCCGTTATGCGCTTGCGTGGATCAAATACAAGCATCTTCTCCAGCAGATTGAGTGCTAATCGATGGTAAAACACGTGAGTGATGCCTCATCGGCGCATGTGAAAGACGTACCGCTTTCGTCCGTGCACCGTAGTTTTTCGCTAAATGGAACGCGTTCGCGCTTCGGAAGGCTTTGCACAAACCGGAGCGTCTTTAGTGGAGAGATTAGTCTTTTACTGAGGCATGAAAGGGCGCGGCATCTACATTTTCACTACAGATTGTCTGGATGACGTCGTCTGGCGGCGTCCCTAGGAGCTCAGTAATTATTGAAAATTGGTTTACATCTATAAATGGAGATGAGGTCAGAATAGAAGCATGCCATGGAGCTGACGAATCACGAACGGTCTTTGCCTGGGAACAGTGGCTTGCCCTCCAGCATTTCTGCGAATATGCATCCAGTGCTCCAAATGTCCACTACGTCACGTATAAACAATCCGGTCCGACGCCAAGAATGAAGTAAATATCTCACCCGCTACGTCATACTTTTGCCATGTGAGCATTATCTCTGGAGCACGGTAGTAGCGTGTTGAGACGTAACCAGTCATTTGTGGGTCTTGAATACGTGCCAGACCGAAATCGCAAATCTACATACAGTATCTTTATGGAACGATGTGTGCTGCCCCGGTATGCGCACCTTGAGATCACAGTTTTCGTTGACTAAGATATTGCTAGGTTTCTGTCCATCTGTGAACATTTACTAATAGGTTATCACAATTCATCGCACCAAATCTCGATGTACCACGCCAGCCGAATGCACGTATTTCAGTCCCCGCTACAAGGCAGCGTCAGCCTCTGGGGTAGCCATGTAACGCCGCACGTCACCAGTATCTGGTACAAGAAGTATTGGATGAACTGCTTCTCTAACGGTCGTGAAGTCAGCAGCCGGTGAAGATCTGTCCCCAAGAGCTCGGTCACAAAATATCTAGAAATCACGTTAGGGTAGCCATCGAAGTAACGGAGGACCTACATATCTTCCAGCGGCGAAATGAACACGTCGCTCAGACTAATAATCTACAAACATTGGATCAATCATGGGGTAAAAGTTATCTCAGAGGGAACGAAAAGACCCACGTTCTCGTGGGTAATATGCTTGAGCAGTTTCAACTCTCTGTATGTCCTCTTGCTCAATACCGGTGTTGAAAATGGCTTCATGATCTTCTTGATCGCCACGGACGCCCCTGTTAATTGGTCCTTGGCCGAACTAGATCGATGTCCCTAAGTAATTCAATAGCACATACGCACTTAATAATCGATGCGCACCATACGAGTCCAAATGCGCCTGGAAACGGATATTCAGAAGCACAAATGCCATAAAAGCAAATTCACCTACCCATACCGACAGGCTGCAGATCCATATAACGAGTTGTGACCTTCAACGTATTAGCATCAGCTTGATCGGGCTACAGCAAGGCATCCTCCTTCAGGACTCACCTCAAAAGAGGTTCCAAATATGCTGAGCTTGACGAATGACATTGTAGTTGCTGGTATATTGCGCTGTTATGGAGCTTTTCTTCTGCTCAGTTGTACGATGTGTAAGGCTGCAGGTGAGGGCAGAGGACGCGCCCTAATGTTTCCAGGTCCAGCAGAGTTGGAACACGTTTCTGTCGTACTTTTATCAGTTTCGAGGTCGTCTTGAGTAGAAGCTGACGTACCTGAGCTCGTCGTGGCCTAATTGGAAGAATGTCTAGTTTATGTAAGTAAGGTAAGAGTCTAGAACCTGTTATGGCGAAAGGTTGGCCCTGGTTGACCCGTCGTGGAGTGCGCTTGTGACACTAACAGTGACATACTGATACGCTCGGGATTGTGCACGTGACTTCCGCTAACACCAAGTAATGCCAAACTCTAGACCTCCTACGCTTGTACCCGACACCTCTTCCGTAGCTAGGGAGTCGCGTTTGCAGTTCACACCTTCATATGCCCTTGTCGGCGTATACCGCCTTGCCACTGATCCAAACCTATACAGACCAGTCTGGGACAAGGTCAAGCATGGCACTCGGAGAGGAGCGATCGTTGGGCTTGGCTGGGTAAGTAGTCATTGACTGTAGCTAGGGACACTTGTAAGCTAAGTATATGCTAGACCGTGTTGACCTTTAGATTGCAACGAGCTTTTGTCCGGTTCTTTCTGATCAAGTGCGTCTCCCGGCTTGCATGTCAAACTTGCTTGCAGATTGGGTTGCTAGTTCACCAAGAGTCACCGGTCTCTCTCATGAATCATTATTTGGATACAAGGTCCCATTAGATATCGTCACTTGTGCGTGTTCATCAACGTCTTCCTATGTAACAACGCACCCGCAAAAGGAAACTTAGTCAACACCTGCAGACGCCACCGTTATGTTCATGTCTTCACAAGTGGAAATGGTCCTAGCCTTCTTCCTTTCTCGGAATCTTCGTATCGCCCGGGAACGGGCTTGGGACCAAACTGTCAAGTCTCGTGGAAAGGGTCCTCAGTTCTGGGGACCTTACGTTGAAGAATGGCGTGTGCCGCCTCAGGTAGATGAGGGTGGCCGTTGGTGGTACAAGTGGGTTCGCAGTGGCTTTGCCCGCTATCTTATTAGAAGAGGTAACCTTTTTCTTTCGTGCTAAGGTCGTTAGATTGATATGGTTCGTGGCAAGTTTTACTAGCACCCATAAGCATATATCCCTTTGTGGGCATCGCCTTATCTTCATGGCTCAAAGCAACTCAAACAGCTGGGTATCTCCATAAACCCTATTTTGCTGCCAAGAAAATGACATCACATCAAACCGCTGTATTCATGGAGGAAAAAAAATGGGATTATAAAGGTTTGATATTTGCCCAGCATTTTTCTTTCACGTATTCATATTTATTTAGCCTTTGGATTCGTCGCCTCTCTCCTTGAAAGCCTTCCCATAATTGGATTAGTGTTTACAATCAGCAACCGAATCGGTGCTGCAATGTGGGCGCACGATCTTGAGAAGCAACAGCATCTCTTCGCGTCCGGGGAGCTGCAGCCACGTTCCCCACGTTCCTATCACATCACTCACCAAGACGAGCCCACAGAGTTTGAAGCCAAGGACCCCAGTTTGAGTCCCCCCATAGTAGTACAGTCTGCTACAGGGAATAGTGGAGACACTAGCGACAAGGAGCCAACATCTCGACTAAGGATGGCGGGAAGTTGGGAGCCTGAAGAAAATTCATGATTTTGTGGATCATATGGTGACAAGACAAACGCAAGGCATCGTTGTAAGTGAGACGGGTATAAATGAAGAGGTGATGCTACGCGGTCGCCATTCCAGACCAGAAGCCTGAGTAGCAATGGTGCGTGGCACGCATCGTCGACTGCTACTATAGAAGTCATTCCAGGGACTTTTCTTGCTGTTTGTCGTACCGGTTTCCCCTAGTGTTTTTATATAATCGACAGTGCAGTCCCATTGTTATGTACAACAAATATACAGTGTATTAATACACTAGGACAGGGCTCAAAAAGAAACGTAGAGAAAATAAAGGTGAAAATGAACTTGCATGCGAGGTACATACTGTACTAAGGTCGTTACCGGCAGACAAGGTCCTGCAATTTTCTCACGATCTACCAATTGCCACATCTTGCAGAGCAAGGGATAAAAATAGAATGATCACCCACTTTCCATGGTGAGAATACTTGTAATTCAACGCCGGCGCGTCCGCAGAAAGCTCTGTCATCTCTGAGCATTACATGATGGACGTTGAACAGTGAGTAACTTCACAGTTGTGGTTCTGCGTCTAATGCTGCGCAGGTTCCGTATCGCAGGATACAAGGCCATAGATCGCATTTGTGATTACTTTTACTCGTTAGAAGAACGAGCGGTTGTATCGACAGTCGAGCCAGGATATCTGCGTAAAGCATTGCCCGGCAAGTCTGTGATGCCCGTAACGGTGTGCTCTGACCTATACCTGTCGTAGAGGGTGCGCCAGAGGAGGGTGAAACGTTCGACAAGATCGCTGACGATTTTAGAGACCTCATTCTACCTGGTATGCCAAAGCATATTTTCGAGCTGCAAAGCTCAATGAACAGCATCAAAAGGTCTCACCCACTGGCAACATCCATCATTCTTTGCGTATTTCCCAACTTCATGTACTGCAGAGGGCGTCCTTGGAGATCTATACTCAAGCAGCGTCTCCAACCCCGGATTCAATTGGGCCTGTAGTCCTGCCTGCACAGAGCTTGAAGCAGTTGTCATGGATTGGGCCGCTAAATTGTTTGGCCTCAGCGATGTTTTCTTCAACACGTCTGGAGTCGGAGGGGGTGTCTTGCATACTACAGCCTCTGATTCAGCGCTTACAGCTGTCGTTGCTGCACGGTCTCGATACACCCGCCTCCATCCTGAGGTTGCCATAGAAGATCTGGTGATGTACGTGACGACACAGACTCATAGTCTAGGAACCAAAGCTGCCCTTATTCTTGGTCTTTCATGCCGGCCATTGGAGGTCAAACCAGAGGATGAGTATGGACTTCGTGGAGATACTTTGCATTCTGCCATCCTAGAAGACAAGGCTAACGGCAAGCATCCTTTCATCTTGAGTAAGTCTCAAACCGTGCGCATGATATAAGTACGTGAAGCCCCCCTGTACAACACTTAGTCGCTACCGTGGGTACTACAAGTACTGGCGCAATCGATAAACTCGATGAGTTAGGTGATATCGGTGAGGCATGATGCGCCGTGAAGCGTATATCTCAGTGTCCAGTGCCTCTGCTAATTAATCCCTTGACGCCTCAAGTTCAGGAGCATGGCCTATGGCTACACGTGGATGCGGCCTGGGCTGGCGTCGCGCTGGCGTGTCCAGAGTATCGCGAATTATGCCAGCTCGAATCCATCAATAGATATGCTCAATCTTTCTGCACTAATTTCCACAAGGTTAGATATAATAAACGATACGGCTCTGTTCACGACTATTTGCAGTGGGGACTAGTGAATTTCGACGCGTCGACGCTCTGGGTTCGTGATCGTACACTGTTGACGGACGCATTGGATGTGACACCGGAATTTCTGAGGACACGCGCAAATAAGGAAGGTGAGCACATTCACCATAAGATTCTTCACCCAGATTAATGTTTTTGGCTAGGGACGGTCATCGATTATCGGAACTGGCAATTGGCCCTTGGGCGCCGATTTCGTTCCCTGAAAGTGTGGTTCGTGCTACGAAGCTACGGTGTGCAGGGCTTTCGAAATCATTTGCGAAAGGTCCGTGAAAGCCTCCGCGTAAATCTACGTCTTACACTCTCTACAGGGAGTCGAACTAGCCAATCGATTCTCGAGTCTCTTGGAAGCCTCTTCTCAATTTGAACTTGTTGTGCGGCCCTCCATCACACTAACCGTCTTCCGACTCGTTCCTTATGATAGTCTGGCCAATGCCACCAATGATATATCCTCTCTCAACCTACTTAACCGCATATTTCACCGTCGACTTTCCTCTACTGATTTGTTCCTTACACAAACAGAAGTAAACGGTGTTTTCTGCATTCGATTTGCGGTGGGGGCTGCCCGTACACAAGAAAAACATATAGATATGGCATGGAAAGTGCTGTGTGCTGAGGCAGGACCTGCGGTGGAGGAGTGGACCAGCACCCCAACCTAACGCTCACTTGATTATGAAACGGCTGAGATGGACCGAGAGGAATTAGAGGGGGACGGTATCCCGTTCTGGGATGAGCTGTCAAATAACTGTCAAATTTAAATGAAATGAAATGTTTAGGACTGCGAAAAAAGTTTAGGACGGGGGGGAGGAGGGGTTTAGGACGGCGTTGGGTCGTTCGGCGGAGTTTCAACGCACTTCTCTCTCATCGGCTAACGGCCAGCATGATATTCCAGAAGATTTAGGATACATTATTAGGATTTTAGGTCTACGGATAGGCACCCAGTCTTGAAGAGCTTGAAGCTTGGTGCTTCAAGCGCTTGATGCTTGGAGCTTGACGTGTGACGCGTGACGGTTTAGGGTTGGGTGTAGCCGGTCGGTAGGGATCATGCGATGACTGGTGCCGATCGTAAGTTCCGATTGAGTTCCGATTGATTACGTAGAAGGCCAGACTAGGTAATTTTAGTACCGGCAAATAAATCGATGGGGATATGTATAAATAGAGAGCCTTCCAGCTTCAAGTCGCATCACCATCGTTCTCAAAACATTTAGCAGATCATGCCAGGGATCAAGTTAGGACTTGTGTTGGATAGCGACCTCTGGGTACTCGACTTTAAAGCCTTCATTGACGGTTCCCAGAAGCAGGAGGTTGCCGACGCAATGTTAGAGTCTTTAAAGGACACTGGATTCGTGTATCTTGCCAATCACTCCTTGCCCAAGGAAAAAATCGACGACATGTTCAAATGGGTGAGCATAGATTTATTTACTGTGAATGTTTCAATCTCTACTGACTCGTGTCCTTAAAGTCCAAGTCCTTTTTCGACCTTCCCTTGGAAACCAAGCAACTGGCACCCCATCCACCGAGCGGTCAGCATCATCGAGGTCCGCACCTCCCAATTAATATATCAAAGAGTATACAGCGATATCTGAATTGTATGTAGGGTACTCTGCCATGGGCGTCGAGAAAGTTTCTCAGCATCTCTATGACCCCGAGGAGTTGGCAGAGCACCGTGCCAATGCTCCGGACGCCAAAGAAAGCTTCGAATGTGGCGATGAGGAGTCGGTTGACATGCCCAATATTTGGCTGCCTGATGGCATACTCTCAGGTTTCAAAGAATCTTGCCTTGAATTCTTCTGGGTAGGTCGATCGGTATATCACAGAATATATGTTAATACCGCCGGTAGCTGTGCCATGAGCTTGAGCTACTCGTCATGCGTGCGCTCGCTCTTGGACTTCATTTGCCAGAGGACTATTTCGTGGCGACTCACACAGGAGTGAACAATCAATTGCGCCTGCTGCATTATCCAAGGTGAGTACTTTCTAACATTATTTACTTCAGCGTCGAAGCTGTCTGAACTCCTCTCAGTGTGTCTATTAAGGACCTTGAGCAAAACAAGATCACCCGAGTCGGTGCCCATTCCGACTTTGGGAGCATTACTCTCTTGATGCAAGACGCAGCCGGTGGCCTGGAAATTGAAGACCCTCTGGAACCAGGGAATTTTAATGTGGGTGTATTGCTGCATGCCATTCTGTCATATGCCAAGTCGCGACACCCAGCCTGCGCCGTATATTGAGGATGCCATCATAGTTAATGCGGGCGACTTCTTGATGCGATGTGTGTAATTCATCGCCCTCCTCACAATTTATCCTCGAATCTGCTTGGCTAAGGCTGATACAACCAGGGTCAAATGACACTATCAAAAGCACAATTCATCGTGTCCATATTCCGCATAGCAGCGAAACCCTGGATGGGATGACCATGTCACGTTATTCAATTCCTTACGTGAGTCGTCCTGTCTTATTTCTGTGGGATTGTCCTCATAAATCAACGTTAGTTTTGCACTACGGTGGGAGCTGCTTTGAATATAACATATTCACAAGGTGGTACTTATGGACATGATTTAACGGTACAATAGGACTTCGACAAAGTGGTCGACTGTCTCCCTGGAACCTGGTCGGAGGACAGGCCGAAGCAGTATGACGCAATCTCGGTACGTGACCAAGCCTTGACGGGAAATTTTGAGTATACTGATGAAGGTATAGGCGGGAGAGTACATTAAAAGACGCTTGCTCACCAACTATAAATGAGAATGGTTCGTGACATAGTGGTAGAATCGGTTTTGTCCACGTAAGACGGAATGTCTTTACTATGTACGTTAGACTGTTTGAGGTGTTGATTTCTATCAAGTTCATCTGTGAATGGATGATTACCGGACGTTTCGTGAGCTATTACACACAGCACTGAGACACATTCTTGTGCATCCTTTCTGGATGGGAAAGGTGGAATTTGCCGTGGCACGGTAAATCCCACCTTTCCCATCCAGAAAGGATGCACAAGAATGTGTCAGTGGCCCTTCAAGTATCCCACGTACGGTGCGTATCCAGAAGGGTCATCATGGGGTTTATCCACTGACGTTAATCTACACGATGTTTCCCCTGTGCCACCCAGTCATCCCCTCCATCACGCGACCTCCAATACCGCATGCACCCTCCCCTCGCGCGCTTCCCCTCCTCCGAGTTCTACAACTACGCCCTCTACGACGGTACCCCTCAGCACTCCTCTCGCCGCTACGCGTGGGATGAAGGAACTTTCGCGTCGAGGGTCGGCCCAGGCAGGGCAAACGGATCGCCGACAGGCCCATCGATGCACGGTAGGACGAGGATATGTGGTTTTCCTTGGGTATATAGGTATTATAGGTGCCTCGTAACCACCGTGAGGCTTCGCGCTTGCCTTTTTACATATGTATATGTAAAAACACAGATATAGAGATATATGACCTATTCTGAGCTATACAAAGCTACCTAACATCTGTAAATTATACTGAGGTTGCTAGCGTGCGATGAGATGAGGTTAACAGCCCTCGCCGGAGTCGGGAAAGGTCATACGGCCACATCTTCACGAATTGAAGAGGCAATCTTACCGGTCTCTGGAATGTTACAATATTCGTCATGCATACCTTATGTAACAAACGTGCGATAAGGTGGCCTCTCATCACTCCGAAGACATTAAATTCTCCTATCTAGACTCAACCATCCGTGGCCCGGAAATATGAGGGTAGGCGGCCAGACTAGGTAATTTAGTACGGGCGATGGGGATACAGTATGTATTAATAAGGTGCCTTCAAGTTGTATCACCATCGTTCTCAAAGCATTTAGCAGATCATGCCAGGGATCAAGTTAGGAGCTGTGGCGGATGGCGACATCTCGGTACTCGACTTTAAAGCCTTCGTTGACGGTTCCCATAAGCAGGAGGTTGCCGACGCAATGTTAGAGTCTTTAAAGGACACTGGATTCGTGTATCTTGCCAATCACTCCTTGCCGAAGAACAAAATTGACGACATGTTCAAACTGGTGAGCATGTATTTATTTACTGTGAATGTTTCAATCTCTACTGACTCGTGTCCTTAAAGTCCAAGTCCTTTTTCGACCTTCCCTTGGAAACCAAGCATTTAGCACCCCATCCACCGAGCGGTCAGCATCATCGAGGTCCGCACCTCCCAATTAATATATCAAAGAGTACACAACCATATTTGAATTGTATGCAGGGTACTCTGCCATGGGTGTTGAGAAAATTTCTCAGCATCGCTATGACGCTGAGGAGTTGGCAGAGCACCGTACCGAGGCTCCGGACGCCAAAGAAAGCTTCGATTGTGGCGACGAGGAGTCGAATGACATGCCCAATATTTGGCTGCCTGATGGCATACTCTCAGGTTTCAAAGAATCTTGTCTTGAATTCATCTGGGTAGGCCGATCGGTATATCACTGAATATATGTTAATACCCGGTAGCTGTGCCACGAGCTTGAGCTACTCGTCATGCGTGCGCTCGCTCTTGGATTTCATTTGCCCGAGGACTATTTCCTGGCGACTCACACAGGAGCGAACAATCAATTGCGCCTGCTGCATTATCCAAGGTGAGTACTTTCTAACATTATTTACTTCAGCGTCGAAGCTGTCTGAACTCCTCTCAGTGTGTCTATTAAGGACCTTGAGCAAAACAAGATCACCCGAGTCGGTGCCCATTCCGACTTTGGGAGCATTACTCTCTTGATGCAAGACAGAGCCGGTGGCCTAGAAATTGAAGACCCTCAGCGACCAGGGAATTTTATTGTGGGTGTATTGCTGCATGCCATCCTGTCATATGCCAAGTTGCAACATCCAGCCTGCGCCGTATATTGAGGATGCCATCATAGTTAATGCGGGCGACTTCTTGATGCGATGTGCGTAATTGCTTCCCCCCTTCACAGTTTATTCTCGAATGTACTTGGCTAAGGCTAATACAACTAGGGTCAAATGACACTATCAAAAGCGCAGTCCATCGTGTCCACATGCCGCATAACAGCACAACCCTGGACGGGATGACCGTATCACGGTATTCAATTCCTTACGTGAGTCGTCCTGTCTTATTTCTGTGGGATTGTCCTCATAAATCAACGTTAGTTTTGCACTACGGTGGGAGCTGCTTTGAATATAACATATTCACAAGGTGGTACTTATGGACATGATTTAACGGTACAATAGGACTTCGACAAAGTGGTCGACTGTCTCCCTGGAACCTGGTCGGAGGACAGGCCGAAGCGGTATGATGCAATCTCGGTACGTGACCAAGCCTCGACGAGAAATTTTGAGTATACTGATGAAGGTATAGGCGGGAGAGTACATTAAAAGACGCATGCTCATCGGCTATAAATGAGATTGGGTACATGGTTCGTGACATAGTGGTAGAATCGGTTCTGTCCACGTAGGACGGAATGTCTTTATATACGTTAGACTGTTTCAGGTGTTGAATTCTATCAAGTTCATCTGTGAATGGATGATTACCGGACGTTTCGTGGCCTTTCCCATGATGCACAAGAATGTGTCAGTGGCCCTTCAACTGTACCCACTGCATTAACATGCACGATCACATGCATCTTTGATTTCTGTAGACATGTGGGGGAAGCTCGCGTCATGCGTGTCGGTTTTCCGTTGAGTTGAAAGGAACGCTCTACCCTGCGACCTCGAGGCTCCTTGCAGTCTGTTAGACGAAGAAAAAAAAAAGGCTGAACCTTGACTTTACAAATTCCGCCGACAGAATTGGTGAGAGATTCATGGAAATTGGTATATGAAAATCAAAGGGCCTGTCATCCAACAAAGACCAGAAGTCTTATAAATATCATGGACCTTTGAATCTGAACCACATGTTGAGCATAAAGCAACGAGGTCACGCATGATTAGGACCCCCCGCATTCCTTGAGTCCATCTGGTGGGTGCCCGCTGTCACAGTGCATGTATGATACCATCCACAATTGGCGGCAAAACGCGTTCATGAATAGCGATGAGAGTTATATTCCATCTGTCCTTTGTGGAGTATGGAATCGGCTCCTGCTTAAGCCATAACAGCAAAGATTTCGCGTGGAACTTCCTCGAGTATCATTCAGTTTGAAACCAAATTACCATCATACTCACCTGATCATACTAGCAGACTTCTTTCGGTGCATGATACAAAACAATGAGCAGAGGCGGTTTGGAATAATCCAACATAGACCGAAAAATTGATACATATTAAACGTAGATGAGGATGTCTTGCTCAGTGTTGAGGAGATCAATAGTCAAATGTCTTGAATAACTAGCATATAAGCATCTGCCATGCCAGGCCAAAGGGAATTAGTAGAGGCTGACAGCCGAGTTATCGCTCAAGCACCTAAGTCGCCAGATGATATTTTCCTAGGATATCACTCCCACAAAGAGTTGCCTGGGCTAAATTAGAGAGGCAGACCGTAGGCTTAGAGTGTGTTCAATGCAGCTGCAGGGTCGCAAAGGACCAATTAAGAGGGTGGGGTCCTCGGCTGCCTCTTGGGACCTCTTTCGAGTTCCCACTGACCTGCTTTTCTCCTAGTAAGTTTGTCCATGCAAGTTGGGATACCAGTCAATGGCAGGGTGTGCTGGCACAAGGAAATTGAAGGGTGTCACGGTGACACGAATTGGTCACATTTCTTGTACTTATCTCCCGTTCCGACCGCACCTCGACACTAGAGCAAGACATCAGAACCGTTCCATAGCATGAGTGTACGCGAATATAGTAACATTACGAATATAATAGCTCACGGTAATACATAGGCTCTCATACCCCCGCAGGTGGACGAGGACAAGCTTAGCGACGTGCTTCCAGACAGTAATGACATTTCGCGTCAGGTAGCCTTAATGATCTACTCCTCTTTAAAATCTCACCCCTTATGGCTCCCATTCAGGTGAGCGAGCGTCCGGATGAAGACGTAAGCATGCATTCGGCCAGCGAAGGCGAGGAAAGCGAAATGGACGAATTGGAGTCTGATGTGGAGCAGCCACAACTAGTGAGAATTCTTCATTTTTACCCATCTTGAAGTTTCTGTCCATCATATTGACGCGTTTTTAACGCGTTTCTCGTAGATTGCCGAGAGTCATGCCTCCCCAGCTAGGGTGGCTCAGAAGGAGCAGGCAGCAGAAAGGCGGAAAAAACGGAGTGTTCGGAAGGGTCAGGAAGGGGATTTAGTAAATAAGAGGAGAGAAATGGATAAGGCAAAGGTGTCGTATCCTCTATTCTCTTGACCAGGCGCCCATTCATCAGCGACCACAGATCGCGGATTCTGTTAAACGATACTCATATCTACTGGGTCAGACTGATTTATTCCGGCATTTTGTGGACATCAAGGTAAGCAGTCTTTTAAATCTCAACGTTAGTCTCATAGCTAGCTTGCTCATCATCTCTTCAGAGAGCTCGCGACCCTGAATATGCGGCTTTGATGGATACACAGCCGAAACCCAAAGGTCGTGGTCGTAAAAAAGTAGCGTGAGTTTCATGGGTACTCTGGTCTCCGCGTAGCTCTCAGAATTGTCAATAGCGACAATGATAAACGGCATCGCAAAAGCGAAAAGGAAGAAGACGAGGAGATGCTCAAAGATGGCGAACGAGCTGTCGAGAGCGATGATCAGCCCTTCGTATTCGAAGATTCGCCATCGTGTATGTTTCAGTTTTCCAGCCCTTAATCGCGCTAATGTTATGCAGTCATTCATGGAGGCCAGATGCGCGACTACCAAATACAGGGTCTCAATTGGATGATTTCTCTGCACCATAACGGCCTGAATGGAATTCTTGCAGACGAGATGGGCCTCGGGAAGACGCTGCAGACGGTCTCCTTCCTTGCGTATCTCAAGCACTACCGTGATATGCCTGGTCCACACCTTATCGTCGTCCCTAAGAGTACACTCCAGAATTGGGCGCGTGAGTTTGAGAGGTGGGCCCCAGACTTCGACGTTGTCGTCCTCACTGGTACCAGGGAGGAGCGGGTACGTGAACATACTGAATCTCACCTGCTTCTGTCGCTGATGTGTGGCAGGCGGAGATAATCTCGACACGACTTCTTCCTCAAAACTTTGAGGTTTGCATCACGTCTTATGAGATGTGTCTCCGAGAGAAGAATATCTTCAAGAAATTTTCCTTCTCCTATATTGTGATCGATGAGGCACATCGCATCAAGAATGTCGACTCCATTCTTTCTCAGATTGTCCGAGTGTTCATGTCACGTGGGCGCATGCTTATTACCGGCACGCCGCTTCAGAACAATCTTCAGGAGCTTTTCGCGCTACTCAACTTCATCTGTCCCGAGATATTCTCGGATTTCAAAGACCTGGATGGTTTCTTGCACAAGGATGACAGTGATGGCTCCGAAGAAGATACGAGCAAGAAGGTCGTCGAGGCGCTGCACAAAATCCTGCGTCCTTTCTTGCTTAGGAGAGTCAAAGCCGACGTAGAGAAAAATCTCTTACCAAGTAAGCGTTTCATTCAGGCGATATGTGGCGGGAAGTCTTACTTCTATTCGCAGAAAAGGAGATCAACATCTACGTCGGGTTAACGGACATGCAGAGAAAGTGGTACCGCTCGGTGTTGGAAAAGGATATCGATGCTGTGAATGGTTCGTCCATTTTCTTTCCTTTTGCATTCCTCTTTTCATTCATAAAACAGGCTTGAGCGGCAAGAAGGAAGGCAAGACACGATTGATGAACATTGTCATGCAACTTCGGAAAGGTAAAAGAATCTTCTACATACGTAGGACCAACACTCACTACTCTGCAGTCACATGTCATCCATATCTGTTTGACGGTGCAGTGCGTGTTTGGTTTGTTGCACTGTCTCTACTTTAGTTGACTTTGCTCTCCAGGAACCCGGTCCTCCTTATACTACAGACGAGCACCTCATTGAAAATTGTGGCAAGATGGTAATTCTCGACAAACTCCTGAAATCCATGAAGGCCAAAGGCTCGCGGGTGCTTATTTTCAGTCAAATGAGTCGTGTATTAGACATCCTAGAAGATTACTGCATGTTCCGCAAATTCCGTGCGTACCTGATGCATCACTCGAACATGTATCCAGAGGCTGAGTTTACGTGTCACTACAGCTCATTGTAGAATAGATGGTGGTACTGCGCATGAAGATCGTATCGCGGCCATCGACGAGTACAACCGACCTGGAAGTGAGAAGTTTGTGTTCCTGCTCACAACTCGTGCTGGTGGGCTTGGCATCAACTTGACGACCGCCGATATTGTGGTGCTATACGATAGCGATTGGTGAGTCGGAATTTCGTCTGAACTTGATAACGGCTATATGGATGTTTTCCCCAATCAGGAACCCACAGGCCGACCTCCAGGCTATGGATCGGGCCCATCGTATTGGGCAGACGAAACAGGTTTATGTCTTCCGTCTCATTACCGAAGTAAGTATCAAGAGTGTGTCTGAGCCAGAACTCACAGTGCCGCAGAACTCTGTAGAAGAACGTATGCTCGAAAGGGCTGCCCAGAAACTACGTCTAGATCAGCTTGTGATCCAGCAGGGGCGAACGCAGATCAACAAAAGTTTGTCGAGGCATTGTACTTCTTGGATGTACTTTCACTAACATTGAACAGCTGCGAACAAGGAGGAACTTCTAGACATCATCCAGCACGGCGCCGAAAAGATCGTCAATTCATCTGAAGAGTACGTCAAACGTTTTGTTCATAGACTTCTCTCATATGATGCATCAGCCTACTTGTCAATGCCGACATCGACGAAATCATCCACCGCGGCGAGGAGCGCACGGCCGAGATCAACAGCAAATACGCAGGCCTCAACATTGACGATCTGAACAACTTTAAATCCGAGTTCAGTGTTAAGGAGTGGGAAGGTGAGGAGTTTGGCGTCAAGGTGAGCATGCCACGTTCTGTGTTCGGGTATCTCTCTAAGATATTGTCCACAGAATAAGACAATGGGCTTTGGTTGGCTTCAGCCGACGAAGCGTGAGCGGAAAGGAAACTATTCCATCGATGGGTATTATAAAGAAGCCATGCGTATCGGTCCGAAGACGGAGAAAGCTCCCAAACAGCCACGACCCCCAAAACAAGTTATGATGTTGGTGTACTTATAGTCGAGTCATATTCTGATGCTAAGCCGGTTTCCCTACAGCCAAGATTACCAATTCTATCCGCCGGAACTTGAGGACTTGCAAGAGCGAGAAGCGAACGCTTTCAAGGTATCGAAAACCATATTACTTCGCCTCTTAGGGTAATCAGTCTTTCATAGCGTGCCCATGAATATCAAGTACCAATTCGTGAGCCCCAAACGGAATCGGATACGCCTGAGGTTTTGGAGATGGAGCGAAGGGCAGAACAGGCAATCGTTGACCATGGTACGTATCTATGCAAACGCGGCTATATTGCCAGGCTTATAAGCCTTTGTTAGCCGTGCCCCTGACAGAAGAAGAGGTTGCGCGCAAGGAGGAACTTAGCCGACAAGGGTTTGACAATTGGAGCAAGCGTGATTTCCAGCAATTTGTGAAGGCTGTTGAAGCTCACGGACGGTGAGCGCTGGATGCCTCCCACAATGCTGTATTTACTCACTCTGGTTGCAGAGATGCACCATGCGACCTATTAGCCCAAGAGATTCAAAATAAAACGACTGAGGACGTGAAAGCTTATGCGAAAGTATTTTGGAAGCGATGGCGTGAATTAGAAGGTCCGCTAAATTCGATGGTCTGATAACACTTTGAAAAATTTATGATTCTTTAGATTTCGTACGCATTGAACAGCGCATTCAGGAAGGCGAGGCACGTCGGGAAAAGCAAGACAACCTAGAGGCACTACTTGATGAAAAGATCAAGTCGGTCGACTTCCCGATGCAGGAGTTAGAACTCAGTTACCCAGTGGCGAAGGGGAAAGTGTATAGCGAGGAAGAAGACCGATACCTCCTCTGCCGACTAAACTATTACGGTCTCAAGAGCCAGGATGTGTATGACCGCATCAAGAAGGACATCACTGAGTTTCCAGTCTTTCGATTTGATTGGTTCTTCAAAAGTCGCACTCCGCAGGAACTGTCTAGGCGGTGCCATACTCTGCTTGGGATGATCTCCAAGGAGTATGAGGATAAGATGAAAGAGGACCAGCAAAGAAAGAGTGCCAAGAGTGCACGTGGAACGGTATGTATTCCTCTCTTAGCGAGAACCACGCGTTGATTCTATTCAAGAAACGCTCTCTGGCCGAGATCACCGATCTAGAGTCTTCCCGACGGTCGACACCCTCTGCGGCAGCGCAGCCCAAGAAGCAGCATAAGAAAAAGAAAGTCTAGTCTCATTATGTATCCCGTATGCGTTAGATTGCGTTCCAAGCCAAGTTTAATTCTATTTTACATGGGTGTTCATTTTAGGCTTCTGTCATATTGTACATACTGTACAGTACAGAATTCCGCCATATCCTGTAACTCGCACAACCAAACTACATTGTTCTGTCTGCATGTTCTGGGCTAAACTCGGTACCAGCCTATTAGCTTTACGTCGAACCCCAACCCTACCAAGGTGCGGAATACGACACCCCCATGGAGAACACACCAGCTGATCCTGATCCTCGAGTTCCCTAGTTCGCAGCTTGCAAGCTAACATGACTTTTTTTAGCGTCCTTGGCAGTGTACGTTTAACATGACTTTTTTAACGCATCCCTTAGCCTTGTCTTTGGTTATCAAGAAATCGTTCCCACTGCCGAGATAACCAGAAAACCTCTCAATCCATTCTTTCTCCACCTTGTCCGTGGCATTGAGAGCTTCCAACCATCCAGCAAGGTTCGTGACTTCCACTTCGGGAGGCGACAACTTTTGTCCGTGCTGACCGTCAGAGGACCCGGACAACTGATACTTCACAAAGCCATGCACAAAGCGATGTCCTCTTTGCGGTAAGTCGGTCGAAGAAAGTATGAACATCCATCCATCGGCACACGGAGCCATCCCCACTGGAAGGGTTCCGAGAGCGCGCTCTGCAAATGGAACCTTGGGCGCACGTGGGAGAGAAGTCAAGCAAGCTGGAATATTGTACTTGTCTAATTGAATCTGATCTGGTCGCAGCCAGCTCCAGCAGTGAAAGATATCGCACATGGCGATCACTATAGCTCGTGGCGACAGGAGGGGTACCGAAGTTTCTGTATGGACCACGTAGTTGGAACGAGTAATTGCAATGTGAACGAAGCCCGAGTAGCCACATCACAGTGGCACGTTATCATGTAACCACGATGATAGACGGCCAGGAGGTTCGGAAAGAATCCAGAAAAAAGAAGCGTGCGTACTTCAATGGCAGAGATGCCAGGACAGTCATATATGATGAGACGAGTGAGTTCAGGAAGGGATGGACGAAGTGTAGCCAATGTTGCGCTGGTGATATGGGGATTCTTGTCCAGGTTAAGGACTTGAGTCTTGGGGAAGCTAGAAGCAACTCGTATAGCCTGCTCCGCAGTGAGGGAATACGAAGACAGGTCCAGCACTAACTGATCACGCTCCGACTGCTCGGAGTCGAGTGCCGTGATCATCACATCCGTGATTACATCTGAGAGGCGGTCACATTTAGTGAGTACCTTCAACAGCCCTTCAGCTAGGCCTGGAAGTGAGATGGCGACTTCGAGTGCAGGAATGTCTTCAGAAGATGCATGCTCCACTGCATTTTGGAGGCAGAGCTCAGTCAACGATGGTATGCCAGGCCCTGTGTCGTCCAACTCAGGCTCTTGGGTACCTGGTGTGTCGCTTCCATATCCATCCCAAGGCCACGCTTCATTTAGCATCCAAGGTTCGATCAACCTTACACCCTTGAAGAGGTTGATATGTTTCTGCACATCCTGCTGCAACTCTTTATTACGTGCTTCAACCATTTCGTAATACTCATCCTGGTAAGACAAATTTTGCTCGGAGGGGAGAGGGTGGTATGCTCTCACATATTCTTCAGCCGTTAGAGGAATGCTAGGGACCTTCACGACCTTCGCAACCTCCAATGTATTATTTGAAACAAAACAGTATGCGGGTGAAGATGGATCAGTTACGTCAATGACGGTCACACCGTCATTCTTGCCCAGTGACACTGATGAGAGGATAGTTGTGAACACAGAGACATGATACACAGGGGAACTTAACTGACTATCGATATCGATGGGCATGTTTGGATCGAAAGGAATAAACTCATCCTCGAGTCGGTCTTCCAAACGGATCGAAAGAGCCATGGATAGCATGGATGATATGAACGGCGGAGGTGTCTTTGGAAGCCTCCCATACTGAGCGGATCCGATGGCTGCGAGCTCAGCTTCGACGATGCGGGCATTGTCTTTATTTTTCACAAGGGTGATGAAACTTGAACATGTTGCTAGTGCTCGGCGGCCCCACATGCATTTGTTGTGGAACTAGTTCATAAAATTAGTGTTTCTTGGGATGATTTTGAGAGGACCAACCAGCTAGAACTTACAGCTGCGATGCATCGATAACGGGTTGAAGCATCGCCATGGCGTATTCTAGCAATGACCTAAAGCCGATGGCCCTGATCCATGGCTGTACGACACGAAAGCTGAAAGGTATGAGTAGAGTGTTAGAGTGTTCTTATAACTTATATTAGCAAACTGAATTGAAAATATTAGGCACCCCGGACGGGCCATTCAGTCAAGCTGATTTATATTGTAGCAAAAACACCCACTTTGGGTGTGAAGTCGCGTCCGGCTTAGTATTATTAGGCGTGGTGCGCACAAACTAGTGGTGAGTTTGGAGTTTTTAGGGAGGGAGCGAAAACCTGCGGGTCTATAGCTCGGTTAGCAGGGGCACAGCGAGCGAGCGAGCTTGCGGTTTATCTTTGCGAGGTGCGGGGCACAGCGAGCGAGTGCAGACAGGAGTGCGCGAGAGCGAGCTATAAAAGGTGTACGTGAGCCCCTCAGGTGCAGGGGCACTTGCTGCAGCGTGAACTCCGAGACGTAGACCCCTGTGCGGGCGGAACTGAGTTCCGTAGAGCGAGCGTACCTGGCTATGTGCGCCATTGAGCAAGAGTGCGCGTTCCATGCTGCGGTCAACGGAGGGTAAGCGGAGGCTGCAGCTTGACGCGTAGGTTCCTGATGGGAATTTTAAAACCAGCCTCTACCTCCACTCACGGTGTGGGGACTGTATCCAAGCAAATCCAATTTTTACACCAGCTGGTACTAGTAAGCGAAGCACTGTTAGCTATATCTCTTCAATTGGACCGGATGATTTGCTGCCATTACAGAGGGTATAGCACAGCGCACCGGGAAGCATCATCTATCGTGCTGGATTGAACAGATACATGATCGCGAGCTTCTGGTGTCAGACCGGACTGCGTAAATGATTTCATCCGCATGCGCTTCATCAACGCATTTTCTATCTCTTGCAAAACTTCTTCACCCCGCCACCCTTCACAGAGATTCTCGATCATATCATAACCCTTCGCTCGCGCGACAGCCTCCTTAATCTCTTTCCGCCTCGCCTTTCCTAGTGCTGGGGATGGACCCTTGAACTGGGTAACACAGAATTTCGTGTTTGACCAATGAATGGATAAATATCTGGCCTATTTCCTAGCATCAGCCGCATTCACCGTTTCATAACGGAATATAGGCACGTACGAGTTGAACGTATGCAGGAAGCAGTGTGGTTTCAAGATCCACGAAGGGATTGGGATCGAAACACGTCGGATTCGATTCGGCGGCAGTAGCTATCATAACGGAATGTGCGCCTGCTAGGCAGCTCCAGGAAATGTCCAAGCAAGTCGATGTAGGCAAACACATACCTGTGATATCTTTTATTCGCTTTGCATCCTCATAACCCAAACAGTCTCCGTTCTCGATTACAGCAACGTCAACTCCCAATCCTTCTACGTACTCTACAATCTCCCGCATTCGCTCTACTAGCGCCTTCTCTCGGGGTCGCATATTTCGTGTACGACAATGAACTGTGATCGCGCTGACTCCCGTATCCACTATGCGCTTCACCAGCTGCAAAGTGTCTTCCTGTGACGGTAATAGCCGAATCTTGGCGGATACCGACATCTCTGGCGGAAGATCTTTCCGTAGAGCTGTGAGGATTGCACACAGAAGATCTGGATTTGTTAAAAGTGCGGCACCCATTCCAGAATGGGTTGAGAATGGTTTGGGACAGCCACAGTTTAGATCAACACCAGATACATCCTGACGGACAAGTCGAGCAGCTTGTACTGCGAGCTCTGGATCTGCAGAACCAATCTGATAGATAAGGTAGGGTTTTTCAAGCGGATGGCAGGAGAATATGGGTTTTGAAATGCCGTTAAAATCGATTGTCCCAGAGACCGCTGCGTATGGGCATTGAGATGGGAATGGTTCAATGATCCACCATACGCACGATTAACGACTCGCTTAGAATGTAATATTGCTTTATCCACAATTTCGGGCCCCCAAACAAGCTTTGCACCGTGCTTCAAGGCAAACAAACGAGTGGGCACTGCGTTCCGAGGTCCTCAGTCGCTATTGGCGATCGTCACGAAATACACGCACGGCTCCCTGAGCGTACCATTGGGGCAAGCATCAACCCATCCCTGAAATCGGAGCTGGGACGCGTGCAGGTGGGGATATCAAGCCTCTGTCGTTTTGCAGGAGGAGGTGACGGGGTCGAGGACAACGTACGAATCGTCATGGTACGACAAAATACGCGCATGTGATAGTGTCACATAAGTCACGCCTCTTGTCGGTGTCCAGAGTCATGTCCCTACGCAAACGAGCTGATGGTTCCAAAACGGCCAAGGAGGCGCCACGAATTCAGCAGAGGTTGCAAAAGGGTGGCAAGGATGCCCCGAAATCTCGAGTCGACGACCGTATAAAAAAACGAATGACTATGCGCTACGCTGACATCTCAGGACCTACCAGTCTATCCATTCCCAACATCCCTTCCTTGCCTACTATTTCCAGATCAGGGTCTAAGGATGAGGGTGGCCAACCGCTCTTGGTAGAAAGTCCGGGAGCCGAAGATCCCAAGAGGGCGGATGTGAAGGCTATGGAGCAGGATCATTTCGATCCGGAAGCTTGTAAGTTCGTTCAGAAGTATTTATCGGAGACACTTAACATGATTTGTCAATGAAGACCTAAAGGTCAAATTAGCAAATTCGACTGAGGCCGAGCTGAGGGCCTTGCAGTCCTCGCTAGAGGCATCCAAGGCGGCCACAGCAATCGACCTACAGAAGAACGTTTATAAGAAGTGAGTGCTAACACCCATGCAAAGCCACAGTATTCCGTATCCTATTCTGTATCCATTGAGTCAAATGCGCTCCGCCCATAGCCGTTGTACATCGAAATAACCCGTTCCCCTTTGTCTTATAGTTACGAACAATTCGTTTCTATTTCTAAGGAAATAAGTACTCTGGAAAACGATATGATGGAGCTCAAAGAGAGCCTCTCCGAATGGAAATCCATGCCTTCCCTGCTACAGGTTGACGACAGTGCTGCTTCTGGTATGTTCACCGCCGCTTAGTGTTTGGGGTCATATACCTATGTTTGTTAGATCGCCGGAGAGTGACACGATCATCGGTGGCTGATCTCCGCACACTTTACGCTACCCAATTACAGAGTCTTCACTCTTCGATTGAGGGATCTGCCAAGTTTGTGCCAGCGACCCCTGGCCGCCACGTTGTTGCTGAGATGGGGGAAGTTTCCGCATTGAACCCCGCCACCTACAAAGCAGAACATGCCGTACATTTCGTGTTACTTGATGACGCGTTGCTCGTTGCCAAGCGAAGGCGAAAGAGAACGGGGGGCAGCGGGCGACTCGTTGCTGAACGATGTTGGATGCTAAATGATATTACGATGCAGGACGTTAAGGACGCGAATGGTAAGAATACCCCTGTTGTCGGTAACATTTGTTCAATGATATGGCAGAGGTGACCAATGTAATCAAGCTGCGTCACGGGAAAGAGACACACGTCTACCGTATTGGACGTGTTAAGGAAAAGAAGACTCTTTTAAATGCTTTTAGGCAAGCTTCTGAGGAATTGGCCGCCCGGAAGCGGAAGCAACGTGAGGGAGAGCACGAGCGACGACGAAGTGTGTGGGCCGATGGCAATGTATGTTGAATCAACCCTTCAATACAGTCCCTGTTGACCGAAAGCTCATACTAATGACGGGTGACTGACAGAGAAGCTCTCTCGCGGTGCCAGATTCTGAACTGATGCCAAGTTTACCTGACTGGCTAGGCGAGATTGGGGCTCGTGAGGGGTTGGACGGGGCAAAAGTGAAAGCTGAACAAGATTCACGATGGGTAGGCGACTTTTCTGACGATCTTACTGTCGCCATTGCCCTCAGGCAATGGGACGAAGCAGTGGCACTCGTCGAGAGTGGTGCGGACCTATTAATGTCTTCTGAGACTACAACGCTAACATGTTGGATTCTTCCACCCATGTTACAGGGGAAAAACGGTTATCTAAGACCCCTTTACTCAAACCGAAGCTGACGCCTCTTACGGCATCATTAACGAGTGCGTTGCTACAATCGCTCTCTGACCCAATGCAGCGCAAATCTTCCGTTGTGCATCTCACCGCTCTCCTGGAGCGCTTACATGCCGGCGCCGCCGCGCGTTCTGCTTTCCTTGACATGCGTGGTGAGCTTATGCGGAAGCGTGTACGAGCATTGCGGTACGTATTTCAGCTGGGAATCCATATATCATTGGTAGCAGAACTATATCTTGTGACAGATTCGAAGGTTCCGTCGAATTGTATATCTCTGACCTTGCGGTGGTTGTCTTTACCGGTATCAAACACACAGCCGATTGGTTTCTTGCCAGCTTCAAGGAAAATGACACTGCATCTTGTGAGTGCTTCTTATGCCTTACGGTTGATGCAGATTGAGTCATCACTAATTAGCACTCGTGCAATGGGCTAAAGAACAAATTGAGAGTTACACGGAGATGTTTAAGAAGCAAGTCCACGGAAGTGATGTAGCTCCACAAACCGTGCAAGACTGCTTAGATATCACACGTCTCCAGAGCAGAAAGGTCAGCCTTACGCCGTACGCGCTACCCGTTTTCATCATTTATACTGTTCACAGCTGCTGAAGGACAATAGCCTTGATTTTTCCCACCTTCTTGACAAGTTGCTGGCACCACCCACCGCTCCCGTTTCCCCTCCCTCCTTCTCACGTAGGGATCCTGTTTCCAGCCCTCGAGTAGTTTTGGAGGCACCTCCATCTCCAATATCGGATGTCTTACAGACGCCAAGGCCTCCGCGTATCCTGCCACCACGGTCGCTCGATCGGCCGTCCAGTTCTGCAGGCAGGGCCCGTCCCACCGTAGCTTCCCAAAGACGGGGAGGTATGATATGATCATTCAGGTAGCACCCTTCTATTATACATATAAGGAGAAATTGAATATATAGCAGGCATGCACAGGGTGCGTTCCTATAACTCTCAATATTTTGCAACGTAAATTTTTAGAGTTGTTTTGCTCATGTTTCTATTATGTCTATGTACTGTGTTCAAGTTTGTTTGATCAGGGCACCTCGCGGGTTGTTGAACTTCAGCTAAGGTCGAGTGACTATCCGTAGTCCTAAAAACCTAAATCCAAAGTTCTAAGATGAGTGACACACGACAGCTGTCAGATTTAGACCAGTAGCTCGAACGGTAAGACCAAAATCTAATTTTCAGTTAATCTGTCACCGGCTGCGCACGGCAGCTCGTTTACCGAGCTCCGAGGACTTGGTACGGACTAATTAGTGGCTGAGATGGACCGAGAGGGAATATGGGGGAGACGGTAGGTTCGGCACAAGCCCCATCTCCGACTCAAAGTTCACGCTCCACGAGCACCTTCCGGAGAAGGGGCCGCGCTAGGGGGGCCGTCTCCCGCCGTCTCTACCACCAGCCACACACTCTCTACGGCTTCACTCATTATAACAATCTACTAGACCATATGTCTCTTGAGCTCCCTAGCTAGTTAGAAATGCTTAATCACCAAGTAACTGCCTTATATCCCATTGGGAATAGTGGGGGTGGGCACAATTGTGCTATCTCACTTGTCAACGCGTTACAGACGGCTGTTCGCTGATTTTTAAGGACATCTATAGTTGGGAATGTAGGCCAGATATCCTAAATAATTTTAGCAGCAAATGGGATAGCTCAATCACTATGATAGTAGTGGTACGAATAAATTGAGTCATTGACAGGCACGGTTTCAAACCTTCGGGCAAGAAGGAGAGAAGAGAAACAATAATAGGAGACTCCCAGATGACTGATGAGAGAGAATATGATCCCAAGCCTGTCCTCTAGAACATCTTTGCATGATAACAGCAGGATATCTCCCCAGCATACGTCGATGTCCATTTAAAACACGAGCGTGCTTAAAGTCACGTGACGTAATGAACTGTCGACACCGTCGTCTGGAAAAGTGCCCGGTGCTGCACCCACCAGCCACCGAGCAGCAAAGTAATTTATGAGATCACTTTAAAACATACTACAGGTCATTGTGATAATTTTTTTAAAATTATTCTTGAGTGACTGGTTCAACTACGTGCCTCACAAGCCATTTGTCACTCGTCCCAGAAGGCACATACATCACGACATAATTAAAATGATTCTTAGCTACTCACACAGGACAAGTTTTCAGAATACATCTCTGTTAGGATAATCTAAAGAAACCTTGACGCGAGAGGTGTTGTGGCTGACGCAGCACCCTGAAGAGACGGTCCCCCTAGCGCGGCAGCTTGGTACAAGCCTCTCCTCTGGAGATGAAGTCGGAGCTTCAAGGCTTGCGCCGAACCTAGGGAGATGGTATGCCATTCTGGGATGAGCTGTCAAATCACTGTCAAATTTAAATGAAATGAAACGTTTAGGACTGCGAAAAAAGTTTAGGACGGGGGGGAGGAGGCCATCCTAAACGAAGGGTTTAGGACGGCGTTGGGTCGTTCGGCGGAGTTTCAACGCACTTCTCTCTCATCGGCTAATGGTCGGCACGATGTTCCGGAAGATTTAGGACACATTATTTAGGATTTTAGGTCTACGGATAGTCATCCAATATGATGACCTTGAGCTGCTCAAAGCGAAGGAGCGAGGCAAACACAGCCGCCACGCCGTCTTGTCGAGAGACTCCAATGTTGTCGATATTTTCACGGAAGTAAGTCCTAGAATTGCTTCAGTTGTATGGTGATTGGAATGGAACACGCTCATACCTTGGCGTCCCATTTGACAGGAAATTGCTGAGCGCAATCCCAACATCAACATGACTCACGTTTTCCCGGGTATTGTCAAAACTGATGTTCTGAAAAACTCACCTCCTCCATGGTACCTTTCGGGGTTGATGACGATTGGTATGGCCCTCTTAGGGTGTGCCCCTGAGTCCACTGTGGATAGCGGAACCACTGAAAACCTTTAGTTTCAACTATTGAAATTTCAGTGGCTAAATCACTGCGTTCTGTGCATAATCCACTGAGTTTCCGAGATAAAGCCACTGAATTGTTTTCAGTGGAAAAGTGTTCATACCCGTGAGTTTATTTCAATGCCCATATCATGTAATTTCAGTGAATTATTACAGTATTTCCATGTTTAAATCATTGGATTTAAGTAGTAATATCATACAAATTCAGTGTTTATATCATGGACACTATAATGAGTTATCACCGAGGTTTCATGGGGTAATCACGGAATGTCGGCTCAAATACACCAATAACTCAGCGTAAAAAGAGTGGAAATACCCATGGGTGGCTCCCCGCATTCCCGTGATTTCTTCGCCATTTTTCATTTGTTAGAGCCTGAGCTAGAAGGCGGATTTTCTGTGACTTGGGCACCCAAAGCCAGTGGAAGATCCAATGAAATACAGTGAAATAGCAGTCTATTTCTGGATGATATTCTAGTAATAACAGGCATATAAGATGTAAAATACCTGCCAAGTCATTGATATGGAGATACCACTGTATTCCAGCGTCCGGCGGGTCGGGAAAGGCGGCCGCGAGCATGGTGTGTGGATAGCGCTCCGCGAGAGACGTGTCCGGGGCGCACGGCGTCGTGGCGGACACAGACCTGGTGTGGGTGCGGTGGTGGACTGTTGTTGGGGAACGGCCACCGAGAAATACTGCAGCTACCAGTGCAGGAACTTTGCATACAGCTTCGGGGTGTGCGTCTCGTTGACCAATGCCACCGGCGACAAGAGCACCTAGACGAAGCGCATGACGAGCGCCACAATGCGCGCGTGCTGCTCCATGTCAAACAAGGCCACGAACTCGGGGTGCAGCATCCATAACAACATCATTCAGAACACCCGCAGAAAAAAAAACGGCAGCCAACGCACCTTGAGCAGGAACACGCGCAGAACTCACCCATCACGAAGAAGCAGTCGAGCGCATATCGCAGGACCTCCAGTGGCACATGCATGTCGATCAAATGCTTCACGACTGCGGTTGCGGCTTGCAGACACTAACGAGAGAGAAAGATGCGCATTAGTCCAACCAGCCCATCCCGTCCACCCCATGCACCGTTGTGAAGATGTCCCTCGCCTCGACGCCGCTGCACTTCCACGCCGCCTCGAAGCCAAATGAGTACATCACAAGACGCATATAGTAAGTTTACAGCGTCGGAAAAAAAAACAAAAACATGACGACTCACCGACAGTGGACAAAAACGGACACCGCTCATACATGCTTGACACCTTATGCAGCACCGACATGAATGGCTGCGTCGTGTCATTGTCACTTCGTCAGTCCGCAGTCCCAACACCCCGCACCGCACGTGCTGGCAATCAAGCGTAAGTGCAAGACAGAGCAGAAATGCGCCACAGAAACCGCCCATCACGAAGAAGCAGTGGGGCGCATACCGCAGGATCCCCAGGGCCACATGCACGTCGATCAGATGATTCACGACCGCCATCGCGGCTTGCAGACACTAGCGAGGCGCGCATCAGGCCAGCCATTATCCGCATACACACAAGGACAAAAAATAAAATAGAATAAAAGCAACATTGGCATGGCGGAGAAAACAGCATGAGAACGTAGCAAGCAACTTATACCCACCACAATGGGCGGGGTTGGTGTGGATCTGGAAACCAGAGACGGGTTGCCAGCGTGTACCATCCATGGGTGGTCGTGGCAGTAAGAAGGTAAAAGAAATGTCACGTGATTACATAATCACGTTCTTGTTACCACAGCGAACCTACGATAATGAATTGCTGCATCAGATTCTCCTATCCATCTGATAGAGAAAAATGCCCGCCATAGAAGGTGTGTCCCAGAATGTGTCCTATAGGCAGCTTGACTTTATTGTGGTTCGCACTCTGCCTGTGTTGCGTGCGATTGGACTGGAGCGCCCCGCTACGTACATCCTCAATTGAACTTGTGCAAACATCAAGAGTGAGCCACTTGACGGAGATGTCGCTAGGGATGTGGTGTCGAATGGGCTCGAGGCTAGGTGTAGGACAGAGCCGGTTAGTACTGTGAGTTATCAGTTGATTTTCATTTCCTTACCATGGTGTTTTCAGTGCCATTATCACATCCTCTCTCCCCTATATTCAATGCCCAGTCACGGAATTTCACCTACCGACTCAACGACATCCAGCGTTCCTCTCCATTATTTTCCCGGCCAACCGCATGGATTTTCAGTCAACTTTTTGCGGACTTTTCATTGGTGTTACTTCCTTTTTTTTCTGTGACTATATCCTGGAGTTCCCATGCCTTGTTCACTGAAATTTCATGAGGTTGGGCATGTAAATTACCAGTGCATGTTACACTGAAATGTCATTAAAATATCACTGAAATTTTCAATGCCTAAACCACCTAAAATACTTCAGTGATAATTTCAGTGAACATATTTACTGAAAATTTTTCAGTGGGTTTTTCATTGGGTGCTGTTTCAGTGGCAGAAGCCGTGAAAATTGGAATCCAGTGGGTTGGCCTATATGTTTTCAATGGTTCCGCTATCCACAGTGAGTCCTATGCAGAAGTTCCCTTCTACTTTCTTGCTAACCCTGTGGGACGCGCAGCCTGCACCAAGGCACCATTTTGGAACCAGCACATTAGATCGCACCTGAGTGCCCAGGAGACTAATAGGTCCAAAGTCTGGACCCACCTCCTGGAAATGTTGAATTCAGGTAAATGAACGCATAGCTACGTAGCTGTACATGTAAATAATATTTTTAGACTTTAGTAGCCAATATTAGCCAATTTTATCATTGATGCCACCTCTCTGAAAACAAGGACGAACAGAACAGCGTAGTGCATGGATTCCATGGCTCTAGCAATTATTTGCATGTAAGTAACGTTATTCGGCGGAATTTACCGCATTCGCACGGTAAATTCAGAGCACACGTAAATGCGGAATCAAACCGGCTGGCGGCGCTGTATCCAGGATAGTGCTCGGATACTTGCTCCGTTAGCGCTCGGTCGTTTCACGCAGGCCATTCCGGCGTAAAGTTCGCATGTGGGTGATGGATGCTTGACCAGTGATTGCACAGAGGATTTACCGCTGTTATATACTATATATCCTTTCTGTGTTGTCTTTCTTTTATATTATACAAGGCTTGAGAGTAATCTCAAAATCATTGCCACACACTAGAAATAATGAACATGATGTGTGCCAGGCTGTGAGTGCAACAGGATGCCTGTCAGGCTGTGAGTGTGCTAGAAATAATCAGCCTTTATACAAGGCTTGAGAGTAATCTCAAAACCATTGCCACACACTAGAAATTATGAACATGATGTGTGTCAGGCTGTGAGTGCAACAGGATGCCTGTCAGGCTGTGAGTGTGCTAGAAATAATCAACATGATGCATGTCAGCCATGAGTGCGCTTGAAATAATCGACATGATGCACGTCAGCCACGAGCTTGGAATAATTGACATGATGCGCTCAGGGCACACTTGAAATAATCGACATGATGCATGTCAGCCATGAGCTTGAAATAATTGACATGATGTGTGGGCCTGAAATATTTGACATATTTGTTCGCTCTTTCGCTTCAATACATTTCCTTTCGTCGAATTTGGACGTGGCTGACCATTGATCTCCTTGGCAATACCTAGACAAGAGCTCTCACTGAGGTTGCGGGTACGATAGAGAAGTCGTTGTCCTGGAACGACTTCCCATTGGTTGTGTGATTGGTGGAGCCGCCATTCACCTCCTACCCAGGCCCAGAAGGTTGACGTGGTTTGGATATCGAGCACCTCCAGGAGATTCAACCGCGTTGATACATGGTCATCGAGACCACAAAGTATATATCCCCACAACTTTCCTACGCTTGCCGTTTGTGGGCGGACCATGTTCATGCCACCACCTTTATGCCAGGTATAGGTGCAAAGATCGAGGAGTTCTTCGAGACTAAGCTACTCTACTGGTTGGAAGTTTTGAGTTTGATCAAGAAGGTACCCAATGCATCAACCGCGCTCTTGTCAACAATGGCCTGGAGTCAGGTGAGTGCCCAAGTTGTTATGAGCTCCGACAGGAGTCAAATGCTCTTCAGGATAATGACATTACAACATTCGTGACGGATACCCGCAATTTCGTAGGTGCGTTTGGGAGTGTAATCTCCGAGAGTGTGCCCCATCTCTATTTGTTGGCACTGCCATTTGCACCTGAAAGGTCGAAAATATGCGAGACTTATCTCCCACGATTTCCACGACTACTCAGCATCGAGACCAGGAAAGCGACGTTGTGGCCACCTATTCAAACTGTTCTGGTAGGCCACACCCGTTGGGTCACGTCGGTGGTGTTCTCGCATGACGGCAAGCACATTGTCTCCAGGTATTGGCACACGACGGTCTGTGTGTGGAATGCAGACATTGGGGTGGTCATTTCAACACCATTCAAAGGCCACACCAACGGCGTCACGTCGGTGGCGTTTTCGCACGACAGCAAGCGCATCGTCTCCGGGTCTCATGACATGACAATCCTGTTAGCAACTTGGGGTTATGGCAGGGAAGGTTCGGTAGAGTTCTTAGAAAGCTAGAATCAAATGTACTCTCTCAGTGAATTTATTGTCACTGTTATATTAATACAACACCTAGAATCAAATGTACTACATGATTTTCAGTCAACATGCTATGAAAATATAAAGAACACTACTCGCCTCCCTCAGTGAATTTATTGTCACTGAGAGAGGAGTACAATCCTGTCTCAGAAGGCATATACATGCACCCGGCCCTTTAGCGCTAAAGAGCTCGCGCGTCAAAGTCATTTCAAACTCCGCTGGGTGCAGCCGCCTGTGAAAATAGAGATAACAAAGTGAAATAGAGAGATAGGGAATGGCTGGAATTTTTCGAAAATAATCAGAGAAGTGAATGCATGGTACAAGAACAATGTGAGAAAAGATTGAAACACCATACAATAAATCGAATACATTATGCTTGATTTTGGTGCAGGAGCATAAATGCACCCAACAGATCCATGTATGGAATCCAGACAACAGGGAGCTCATTTCAGCACCATTCAAAGGCCATACCGAGTGGGTTATGTCGGTGGCATTCTCACACGACAGGAAGCGCATTGTCTCCGGGTCTCGTGACATGACGATCCATGTCTGGAATCCAGACACCGGGGAGCTCATTTCAGCACCATTCGAAGGCCACACCGATTGGGTCCCATCGGTGGCGTTCTCGCACAATGGCAAGCACCTCATCTCCGGGTCTCATGACATGACGATCCATGTGTGGAATGCAGACACCGAGGTGCTCATTTCAGCACCATTCAAAGGCCACACCCATGCCATCTCGTCGGTGGCGTTCTCTCACGATGGCAAGCGCATCGTCTCTGGGTCTTTCAATAACACGATCTGTGTGTGGAATGCAGACAACAGGGAGCTCATTTCAGCACCATCTGAAGGCCACGCCGACTGGGTCATGTCGGTGGCGTTCTCACACGATGGGAAGCGCATCGTCTCTGGGTCGTGTGACGAGACGATCCATGCGTGGAATGCAGACACCGGGGAACTCATTTCAGCACCATTCGGAGGCAACTGGGTCACGTCAGTGGCGTTCTTGCACGACGGCAAGCACATTGTCTCCGGGTTTGCAGACGACACGATCCGTGTGTGGAATGCAGACACCGGGGAGCTCATTTCAGCACCATTTGAAGGCCACACCAACTGTGTCACTTCCGTGGCGTTCTCGCACGACAGCAAGCGCATAGTCTCCAGGTCTTGGGACATGACGGTCGATGTGTGGAATGCAGACATTGGGGAGCTCATTTCAGCACCATTTGAAGGCCACACCGACAGCGTCACGTCAGTGGTGCTTTCACAGGACAGCAAGCGCATCGTCTCTGGGTCTCGTGACATGACGATCCGTGTGTGGAATGCAGACACCGGGGAGCTCATGTCAGCACCATTCGAACACCACACCGACTGCGTCACTTCTGTGGCATTCTCGCATGACAGCAAGCGCATTGTCTCTGGGTCTGAAGACAAGACGATCCATGTGTGGAACGCAGACACTGGGGAGCTCATTTCAGCACCATTTGAACGCCACACCAGTTTTGTCCAGTCGGTTGCGTTCTCGCCAGACGGCAAGTGCATCGTCTCCGGGTCTTGGGACTCAACTGTCCGTGTTTGGAATGCAGACATTGGGGTGGGCATTTCAGCACCATTTGCCCATCAGGCTACTCAGTAGCTGTTGCCTTGATTATCGGAACAGACAAAATCTGCTAACGTCTTATGCACAGCTACAGGGCCTGGGTTTCGACATGGGTTTCGACATGACTCATGGCTTGAAAATGGCTGGTTACTGAACTTGCCCTCAGAACCTTTATCTGGGTACCACCCTGGTCTCATTCAGTTTTGTGGCGGCCTGCAAATACTGCTCTCATGGGAAAGGGACTCACAAAGCTTGATCTCAGCCGGTTTGAGCATGGGACTTTGTGGCTGCAATGCAGAGGAGCCACATGAGTTTCCCAGGGCAAACACTCATTGAGGGATATTGTATCTCTTGCTATTATAGTGATTTGACTTCCCATATTGTACATGCAGTAACCCTCCAATATTCTGTTGTGGGCAAAGTCTGTTATCTACCTTGGAACCTATTGATTCACACAAGATCATCATAAATGGGTGAAGGCTTTGTAGAGTAAATCATTTGAATTGCACTGGCTCACAGTGGGGCTTGGTGAGTGAGATTTTTAGGGAATATGGCAGGCAACTGGTGAGGTGCCCACCTGGAACAAGATTGCATAACATAGTCCATAATGGTACAAGTGAGGAATGAGAAGAGGGGGGGGGGGGATCCCCAGAAGCCTGGCAGCACATGGCAATAAAAAACCCTATGGGAAAAAGTGTTGTGCTGCACAGGGAAGGGAAGGGAAGGAGATCAAATTGAACCTGGGGGTCTATAGCTCAGTTAGTGGGGGCACAGTGCACGAGCGGTCTGCTGGTTACCTATGTGAGGTGCAGGGCACAGTGAGTGAGTGCCAATAGGAGTGCCCGCAAGTGAGCTATAAAGGGTGTGTGCGAGCCCCTCAGGTAGAACAAACACATCAGCCGCTGTGCAGCAGCACTTATTGTGGCGTGAACCCTGAGACACACACCCCTGTGCATGTGGAGCTGAGTTCTGCAGAATTCTGGGAGGCATGATGAGTGTGCCTTGTGCCTCATTGAGCAAGAGTGTGTGCGCATGCTGTGGTCAATGGGGTGTTAGCGGGGTTGCGACCAACCTGGTGTGCCCATGCAATTCATCATGTGATAAGCAAGGTACGTGCATATACCTTGCTTATACTCTGATGAATTGCCCTGGCTCACAGTGGGGCTTGGTGAGTGAAATTTTTAGGGAATACAGCAGGCATCTGGTGAGGCACCCACCTGGAACAAGAGTGCATAACATAGTCCATAATGGGTGCTAAAATAGTCTGTGATGGGTAGATAATGATGGGGATGTGGAGCTAAGAAAGGGGATGTGGGAGGGGGTTGGCTGTGAATGAGGGTGTAGAGGATGACCAGATGCTTCCAGATGTAGACTCTGAATGAGTCTGAGGACCAGCATCCCATGACCTGGATGATATTGTCCAGTACCCCATTGAGCGTGAGGGAGGTTGCTGCGCTGGACTGGATGGAGTGGCCTCCAACATTTGCTCCCAGGGTGGCTTGGAGCTTTGCTACAAACTAATAGTAGGTCAGTACAGTTCCATGAAAGGTCAGCCAGAGCTCTGGGTGGTAAGGGAAGAGCTTGTCATTTTGCTCGAGGTATGTGCACATGTGTGTGATTGGGTTTAGGCCTGAGTGTCTTTTCTTCATGACAACCACAATGCTGCCTTGGTAGAAGTGGTTGGCTTTGTGGAAGGGTAGGAGAAATGAAAAATCCACTGGTGTTAAGTTAAGACTATGAGTTGTACTGAGGCTTGGCTCTAAAGGAGAGCTGAGCCGAGGTTTGGAACAGAGGGCTTGGCTTCAACTTTGTAGGTTGCGCCCACTCAGTGTCCCGCCCTAATTTTGGGAACAGGATTCGGCTTAAAGCCAAGGATCGGAATTGATATCAGATGGGAGAGATTAGTGTACAAGGAGCTAATTCAACATCTGAACTGAGGAAATAGCATACAAGATTGGGGGCTTTATATAGTAAAGCAGGATGCAGAGTCAGGGACATTGATGACTGGAACTAGTGGACAAGGGGAACTAAGGGATGAACATATGGGGAACTAACTAAGAAGGGAAATTAGGGGTGATGGAAAGGTATGAAGGGAAATTAGGGGTGATGTAAAGGTATGAAGGGAAACTGAGGAAAGCTGAGTGAACCTTTTAGAATATGGGTGTTAGGTTCAAATAATATCATATAATTCTCTGTCACTCAGCAGCTGAGACTGCTATACCTGTCCCGTTGTCGGGTATATGCTGTGCTGACTAAGCTCGGCGAGGCATGCCCGTTGGTGGTGAATGCTGATCACGTGACTGTGTCGATGAGAGAATAGGTTCAATCGAGAGAACGAGTGGTTCAAAAGGGTTCACTTTTGAAACAGTTTAGAGTAGTCAATGATAATGAACTCTCAGCGAAGATTTAGGGGAAAATATTGAGAACTAAGTTCTGTAGCTATCAAAAAAGTCTACAGATACTTCAGGGGGTGAAACAGTGTTTTTCTGGATGATTTGTTCATACATTTATGGTAGCTACTTATACTATGATAGTAATGACTACCAGTGTTCAGGATACTGTAAGGGCAACCCTAGCTGGTTGTGGAGATCACACTACCACACAACTGACAAGGGGAAATCCAAAGTATGTATAAATGAACAGAGTATACAAGGGAGGGGATTCTCACCTGACAAGGGGAAATCCAAAGAGAAAAGTCTAAGGACCCCCAATGTCAGCGAGCCCGTATTATACTACGCTCCGCAGCCAGGGACAACCCTTGGAACTCACCATCAACCCTGCATCCCCCTGACCTCCCTGACCCTTTATCGACCCTTGATGCCACCTATTACGCGAGTCGTTTGACTTCCAACACTGTTCCGAGAGCGGAACTCGGAAATTGGAGTGGAATTGGCAAAGCGAACAGAAATGGTGTTAGGATAATAATCAGTGGGACGTGTCATGGAGTACAATAGAAAAGAAAAAGCTATGTTACTCTTGTGCAGCATATATGCTGCTCTTGGCGATGAAATCACCATCTCTGTGCCTCTTCTATCAGGCAGCTATTGAGCATATGTATTGAAAATGATGTCTTATCATCATTCCGTAGCATCTGATGCCCCTGTGCAGTCTGTGGCTCTCTGTGGCGTTTGGTGTCCGCACCTCCTTGGTGCCTGTGACCTGGTGCCTGTCGATGTCATTGCTGATGTCATTGCTGACAGGCATGCTTTCTCTGATCAGTCAAGTGTGGCTGATGCCGATATTCAGTCCCAATTGACTGGTGCCTGTATCTTATCTAGCCGGTAGATAAGATGGCTTTGTCTGTGATGTTGTCTGGCGCTTGCGCACACTGGTGTCTGTAATGTCTGTCATGAGTGTCATTTTTAATCTCGAATAAATTCTCTTTTTATTTTGTTAGCTTTTGTGTATATATATATAGATGATTTAAATATCATAGTTGCATTTATCACAACAAACCTGAGTGTTCCCAAGCGAGTGTTGAAGCTGAGGCTTTGGGACCAGACTCGAGAATGGATCATAACAGTACCTTCCCTTTATGGCTGAACCCATGAGGCTATAAGCAAGATCCCAGAGATCTCCGGGTTGGGAGCATTATATAAGCTTTGTTTTGCATCTCCATTTTGTCTTCTCTCATCATCATCAGACTTTGTGAACGATGTCAGATGCTCAAGAAATGAACATTGATAAAATTGACGAACTTGATGCAGAACTGGCGCAATGTTACGACTGTTCATTTCCGACTTCCGACCTTCAGTTCCGCAACACATTCCGCCCCTCCGATATTTCCGACATCCTGCCCCTTGTTCATTTCCCTTGTTCTTTCGACTCTATTACGTAGGAAATATTTGACATGATGTGTAGGCGTACTTGAAATAATTGACATGATGCACGTCAGCCGTGAGCTTGAAATAATTGACATGTCAGCGGTGAGCTTGGAATAGTTGACATGATGTGAGGGCCTGAAATAGTTGACTTGATGCTTGTCAGCCCTGAGCACGCTTGAAATAATTGACATGATGCATTCAACCATGAGCTTGAAATAATTGCTGTGAGCTTGGAATCACGTGTCACCCCTGAGCACGCTTGAAATAATCGACATGATATGTTGTTATGTTTGGGTTGGAAAGGACAGTGGCTTCAATGTATGTGTTGCATCCCCAATGAACTTGAGCCCGGTACCGTGGTGATAACCAGTTTGCGGTGTTGAGCTAGATTCAATGGCCATGCTCCTTGTCACAAGACCAGAGGAGGATGGTGAGATAATCTGAATCCCATGGAGAGCTGTCAGATGTGTCCTTTGACCTTTTAGATTCCAAGAATAAACCTTGCTTACCATTGAATGTTCCAGAGACGAGGTCATGATCTATGGCAGTTCGTCTCGACTGGGTGAACTAGAAGCTTTGGGGGTACTTAAGACTCAACCATGAAGAACATACCACGCAAACAAGCCTGCCTGCTCGTGCAATTGAGGACAGGACACATACCGCTGAACAAGCACTTGTACAGGATCGGAAAGACGGAATCGCCACTGTGCCCAGCGTGCAGGAATGTGCAAGAAACGGTACAGCATATCTTATTCCAGTGCCTGGCATACAGGGAACAAAAGAAGAGAATGGAGAGGAGACTGGGAAGAGGCGCAAAATCCATAAGGACGTTACTAGGAGGACACAAGGCGCTGCAATATTTATTCGGCTACATACAAGATATGAGGAGGTTTGAGAAATGGTACAGAAATGTCTCGCTCCCGCAGGTGAAGGAAGACAAAAGGAAAAGAGAAAGCAGAAGGCGGCATGAAGAGGGGAGACAATAGCCACACACCTCGCCCACAAAGGCATGGACACGCTCGGGGTCACACCCTAAGAGCAAAAGCAGAGATAGAGGTCCAAAGGTGAGAGGGAAGCAATTCAATGAAGAGAATGTACATACTGTCTTACATAGGGCGCTGCCCCAAAAGACGTTAAATGGAAAAAAAAAAAAAAAAAAAAAAAAACATGAGTGTCAGCCATGAGCCCGCAATAGTTATGCTGATGCATGCCAGGCTTGAGTACAAATAGTAGACCTGCTGCATATCAGGCATGAGCATGCTAGAAATAGTGGACATGATGCTTTGACCTACACTCACATGCTGAAACATTGAGAACTTGTACCCAGTCTTGTTATTCTTACACTCTCTATCCTCCAGAGAATCCATATATCAGCTCCAATGAGTAAATAGCTTCTGCTAGTTGTATTATTCTCGGATTGATTGTAGAGATGATATGCAAGTGAATATACTTTTGACTCAATTAGCCCTGGCATATATATCTTTTATAGTAAGTACTGCAAAAAGCAAGGGGATAAAAAAACTATACAAAGTCACTGCAACAGGCATCCAGAACACACACAAAAAACGCGATCCGTACGCGTGCGCGTGTGCAGAAACCGAATGTCGACCCCTCGACAACCTGGGTGTCCGGAGAGCATGGGGATTTTGTACCTGTGTGAGGGGTAAGAGCGGGTCAAAATAAGAAAGGTGGCACTCACCCAGATTGGTCACCAGCGCCGTGCGGGCTGCAAGCTGCGCACCGGCGTCCCACCCGACGCTGGTGCGGCCCCAGATTGGCCACCAGCGCCGTGCGGGCTGGAAGCTGCGCGCAGGCATCCCACCCGACGCTGGTCCCCAGATGGGCCACCAGCCCGCACGGAGCTGCAAGTTGCGCGCCGGCGTCCCACACGACGCTGGTGCGGCCCCATCTTGGCCACCAGCGCCGTGCGGACTGCAAGCTGCGCGCCAGCGTCCCACCCGACGCTGGTGCGGCCCCAGATTGGCCCACCAGCGTCGTGCGGGATGGAAGCTGCGCGCCTGCGTCCCACCCGACGCTGGTGTGGCCCCCAGATTGGCCACACCAGCGTCAGCGTCGTGCGAGCCGCGTCCCCACTTGGTCTCCCAGCACCAGCAGCAGAAGAGCGGTGAGAGGTGAGCAAGGTCCCCGTAGACTTGTCATGCCAGAGAGCGGTCACGTGCACGCATCGCGGGATAGTCCGCGGGCGTCAAGGCGCCGCGGCACCAAAAAGGCCGGTAAATTTGGCGACATAAGTATACAGTAATGGTTCACGGGCGCTACGCACTACCTGGCGCCCACCATCACTGATCATCGCAGAAAATATTATAATCTTCTGTCTTCCATTCTAAAGTGGACTTTAATACAAGGCAACTATCGGATCGCCCAGTGTCAACCCACCTCCTGGAAATGTTGAATTCAGGCCGCGGCAAATGAACGCATAGCTACGTAGCTGTACATGTAAATATTATTTTTAGGCTTTAGTAGCCAATCTTCTAGTAGCCGATTTTATCGTTGATACCTATCTGAAAACAAGGACGAACGGAACAGTGTAGTGCATGGATTCCATGGCTCTAGCAATTATTTACATGTATACAGTAATGGTTCACGGGCGCGCGCTACGCGCTACCTGGTGCCAGTGCCAAAGTCCATCACTGATCATCGCAGAAATATTATAATCTTCTATTTTCCATTCTAAAGTGGACTTTATAAATACAAGGCAACTACCGGATCGCCCAGTGTCAAGCCTGGGAGATAGACAGCACCTTGTGGGAGCTGTCACGCCTGCCCCGGCAATCGCATAGGATTGACAGATCTGGATCAACTTCGATATAGCGTAGCGGGCAGATAAATAGCACGAACGAGCTCAAGCACACTAGTAAGGGCAGTTACCCGCCAAAGACACTCTTTCCTCTCGCAAACCGAATCTCTCGTTTACCAGTCCCTCCTTTCAAAAAAAAAAAAACAGAACAACAAACAAAACAATGCTCTCCAACGTAATGGCCCGCTGCGCTTTCATTGTGTCCATACTTCTCGTTGCTTCCCCGCTAGTCACAGCCCAATGTAAGATCCTTCCCGCCAATCTCGTGTGTCTTGTAAGAGACTTAGCACAATACAGTCGGCAGCGTCGTTGGAAAATTAACCTCAGAAGGTACGCTGTCAGGCATATGCTGCTGGGTTGAGTGCGATTAAAGCCTGATGCATATTAGCTGGGTCTGCCGCCTCCTCCGCCGCGACGGGAGCTACTGCTGCAGCGGGCAGTGCTGCAACTTCTGCGACGGGAAGCGTAGGTGGATTGGTGAGCTCTGCCACCTCGGCAGTCGTGAGTCTAGCGACGTCTGCCGCTGTGAGCGTCGCAGAGTCTGCAGGGTCATCTGTTGTCTCGAGCGTAGTGGATAGCGTAACTTCCTCACTGGCAGCACAAAGTACGTCTGAGGTATTTTACCTTGAAGCACAGGTATCGGAAGGCTGATGATGTACAACTGAGCAGGCAATGCCACCAGCACAGGCACTGCCACTGGGGCAGCTTCAACAAAGTGAGTTCTGGTACCTTTTCGAGTTGCATGGTAATGAACGTTGTGCAGGTCCAACTCTGCATTCCGGACAGACGCACTGTCCTTCCAGTCGAATGTTGGTCTCGTCACTGTGGTCATCGGGGTCTTCCTGGGGGCACATAACATTTAATCCCATTTGCGTGTCTCGAAAGTTTCGATTCAAGCGGTTAGGCAGTCACGAACTTGAGGTGGACAAGCTCACGTCCAGTGAGGAATTCTCTGCGTGCCACTGAAGTTCTCGGCTGTTTCGCTATTGTGACGCATGACTCCTCTGTGTATCCCGGCTGTTCTTATATTACCTCAGGTATATTGTACCTACTTAACTACCACTCATTTGGCCGTACATAGTGACGTATTTGCTATTGAAAATTCTCATACCCAGCCGATGGCTTATTCCCGCTACTTACCAGGTAAGCGGGTCTTAAACGCGACAAATGGCCTCCGAATTCCGATATGCCCGCGAAGCGGCTCCGGGATGTGCGTAGTGTAAGGGGCGCCGGTGCCGAGCGAGGCACCGCAAGACGTTTATGTTAAGTACAAATGTAGAGGCGGGCAGTAGGAAAGTACGTAGGTGAAGAAGTAGAGAAGTGAACCTACCTCAGCCTCACAGATATGTGTGATAGACTGAGGAAAGGGAGCGAACTCCGACACGCGTCTCAAGTACCGCGCCGATATCTCCCAGCGGCTGGGTTTTCCTGCATAGGTCACGCTTGCAACTCCAACAAAACTTGCACGGGCACACTCACTGCACACGTATGGGTGTCATCCTGCACAAAAATCAAATTTCCCGCGCGCGGCGAAAATGTAAACCTGCGCGCGCGCGAGCGACTTCCCCGCGCGCGCAACATTGTTTATTTCAACCACTTGTAATCAAAAATTTAATACCATTAATTTTTTAAGTATTGTAATATGATAGCAATGAAGAGCAGTAAAAACCGGTATAAAATCAAAAAAATTAGACACCAACCACAGTTCCCTCAAACTTCTTAAGCAACTTCAGTCCCTCCTCCAATATACCATATTCCCTGTCAAAAACTCCATGATCTCTGATAAATTCCACTGCCTGAAGCCTGCAGGCTGCCGTGACACCTGCAATGTTTGCGGATTCGAACTTCGCAAGTGCTTCGAGTGGTGTGCAGGGGTGATCTGGATGTAGATAATGGCGTGCAAACCCATCCCACCAGGCAGCTTCCCAGCTGGCCTGGCAGCCAAGAGCAGGCCTCTTGCACAACACATCATGTTTGTCCATCTTGAGTGGGTTATATGCGAGGACGAGGTGAAGATGGCGGATTTCTGACTGTGTGGAGTGGATAATGTGCATGATAGTGAGACCTAAGAATGAGGCATCCTCTAGACTGAGTCGATGAGCTGGCGTCGCAACGAGAGCTTTAAAAGCTAATTCGATCCAGTCACTGATGTGGAACCTAAGTGCAAGAGAGAGCTGCCGAGCAGGGGAAAGGTTCAGGGAATCGGTAGAGAGGGCCTGGATTGCAAAAGACCTGGCAACATCTATCTGTAGGAACATGCCGAGTTCGAGGATCGAAACAAGCCCTTCTAAGGGGGGAGATTTGAACTATAGCTAGGGTGCTTCAGTTCAGCCATTAATAAATAGTTTAATGCTGTCTTACCGACACATAAACCACCACAGTAAATAATCCATTTTTTTTACCGTAAATGGCAGACCCAATTTAACAGGGCTCTCATCGCTCATGCCTTCATGATGGTTGGGCTGTGAAGAGCTTGGCGGCATGGAAAACATATCCTTGAAAACAACTGAAAATTTGCGAAGGAGTGATATATGGAGTTTGTAGAGGACATCCTCAATCTGGACCAGTATTTTAGCTTGTAATATAAGTGAGCATTGCTATAATCTCATACCTGTAATGTGATTGAACCATCTTCAAGGTAAAATTCGCTATGGCGAGTAATGACAGTCATGATCTATGGTATTAGTAGAAAACTGCAAGTAGAATTTTGAGAAGCAATGGGGACGAGTAAAGAAAGCAAAAGTAAACTCCGACACCTGTCATGCAACATGGTCCTCCTACCTGCATTCCCAGATTTGCCAGGTCCTGGTCCACCAAGCAGGTGGGGACACAATGTCAACCGAGCTCATCAAATAATTTCTAGGTCCTACTCACATGCCTTGCATGTTCTTCATCGTGAGGATGGTGATTTGCTTTGCCTCAAATACCACTTCGATTTCCTTCTAGGGCGCATATGCTATCTCCTCCGGAACCTGGGTGCTACTGATCTACCTGTGATTTGGCTTAAGACATGTGCCGTCTGTCTAGGTAAATTACTAGTAGAGCTAGCCATTGCTGTGAAAGGAGCAGACGACATGTATGTATATTGTACTCATTGGTTTACTACGCTACTCATCCGCATGTTTAGTGATCCAGAAACCATGTCTATGGAGGATCTTACCACTATTATCCATACTGGACGTGTCAGTCGGCCAACGAAGCAATTGAATGCCGAGTGGGTGCAAGAGGCCGTATCTGGGAACCGTCACCTCAGTCTGCAGCTTCTTTCACAACCCTTAGGCATACACCGGAACATCCTGAGGTACAAGCTGCAAGAAATGGGACTCAGCCAACGCTTCTCCACTCTTAATGATATAGATCTCGATCTTCTAATCAAACTCTACAAATGCCTACGCCCCAACTCTGGAGTTCGATATACCATGGGATTTTTAAGTCACCATGGTATACGGATACAGAAGGAGCGTGTTCGAAAATCTCTACGACGGGTTGATGGCCTTGGACAGGCTCTTCGCCAACACGACACTCTTTTACGGCGTGAATATATCTCCACCATGTCAAATGCTGTTTGGCATTTTGACGGCCTGCACAAATTAATTCAATATGGTATTGTTATACATGGCGGTGTGGATGGACATGATCACACGGTATGTCTTTTTGCAACATGAATTCTCAATACTCACACTGAGCGTGCAGATGGTTGCACTGCGTGCCAGTACTAATAACCGTGCAAGCACAGTCCTGGACTTGTTTTTGGATGCAGCAGCCAAGTACGGCTGTCCTTCATGCCTCCGTGGTGGTCGGGGTGGCGAGAACATTGAACTCGCTGTCTGGATGATCGTGCACCGTGGACCATCACGCGGCTCTTTTATGTGGGGATCGTAAGTACTACTGTGTGCTTGTTCCTCTATAAGCTTCATTATTTTTTTTAGTTCAACTCATAACACCTGTATTGAGCGAATATGGGTTGAGGTCGCAATGCAGTTTAGCCGCTGTTGGCGTGCATTTTTTGCACGCCTTGAAAGCTCCCATCATCTGGATCGTCTCAACCCTCACCACCTATGGCTCCTACACGTGCTTTTCCTCGATCTCATAAATGCAGACTGCAATGCATTTGAAGCCGATTGGAATAACCATCTGATGTCCAGTGCAAATAACCGGACCCCATTAGTAAGTAAATTTTGCTGACATCAAGACTACTATTTCACAATTGACATTATTTATAGGATATGCGCTTTCTTAGCAATGCGAAGCATGGCAAGATTGTCTCCGAGTATGACGAGGTGCATCCAGACACGCTTCAGCGGTACTACTCAACGCATGGCTCCGTTGTCCATCACACAGGTCTCACAGGGGCTGGTCATCCTTTGGACGAAGACAATCTGGACACAAGTGATGACTTGGAGTCGCTTACTGCTACTGACAGCAGCGGGGACAATATATCTGACTCGGAAGACAATGATGAGAATAACAGTGCAATAGAAGACCAATTGACAATGGATGTGCAAGCCAATATCAACCACCCTGCCATTCACGTCCCACGCAGCCAGCCGCCTTTCAGCAATCGGCTTCACGAGGCGATTTTTTTTGCAGCACTGGATCAAGCTCATGAGACAGGACTAATCCCCAAGGGGTATGGAGTGATGGCTGCTGAGCAGGAAGATGGCTACCCAGTATTTGAGAGTATTCGTGTGGGTCGTCGGGCTCGGGAGCTTGTTGTGGAGCTCCCGGAGTCTATTTGGTTCCCTCGTGCAGTTGCTTGGTTGCAAGGCCTTCATATTATGCAAACATTGCTATATCAATTGGAAGATGTATAGTAGTAGGTACAACTTCTATCATACTTGAATCCAGATGATCACCCACTCTCCTTCCCTTTCTCGGGGCAACTCTTTCCCGCATGCGCCTGACCAACTTCTCCTCCACGTTCACCTCCTCGTTACGCCTAGATGGTATTATGAGTTACATGTGCGTGCGCGGTGCCAAGGCGCGCATGGCATGTGAGTTGTAAAATAATCCTGCGTGTACGTTTGTACGACGGCGAGAGAGGCGGGCAAAATTGATGAAGGTGGGACGTCTCTCATGAAATATGAGCATAGACATGGTCTGGTTGGGGTGGGCCTGCTGCGGGGAAAACATAAGAGATGCAGAACGTCGCACATGCGCATGGATCAAAAATGTTTCTCACACACTGTAGAGTTGAAATATCATTTAGTTTTCATGTCAAAATCAACTCTGTCAAGAGTTGGTCAGATAATGAGCGTATACAGTACGAGCTACGTGTGAATTTTTTTGCGTCGTCACACACTGAATCTTCACACTCTTTCACCATTTCCACTTCTAGTCCATGGCTCAAAGATGCAAATACTCTGGAGCAGAGAACGGCTCTCTCTGCTCATGCCCGCATTTTGTCCCAAAGGAAAGTATTGGTATCAATGAAGCAACCACATGCGCAGGCTGTTTACACACCATCGCATGGCATCGGATACCATCATCTACACCACCGGCTCAGTCACCAAACACTAACCAATCTTTTCAAGACTTACTTTCGACTTTTACAGCGCAGGCCGCTGCTGTGGGAGGCTCTGTCAAAACGAGGATGAAGGGTAAATGTCACGTGAGCGAAGACGATGCACGCCGCGAGGCTATTGCCGGTCTCAAGAAGACAGCTATGAGTGAGAATGAGGGTAGCAGCAAAAAGGTACAGCTTACATTCATAATATGAATTCCAAGAGATAACAGATGTCCCAGCTGAAAGGGGGGAAAAGACGTTCCGCGGGAAAACAGAAAAGGGGCAACGGTGGGGACGTATTTACAAGTGTGCGATTGCTTGTTATAATGCCAGAAGGCATTGATGTGAGCAAACGTTGCGTTGATTAATGTAAGGACCCGGCCTTTGGCCGGCTACTTACCGGTAGAACCTTCTTCCGAGCCCGAGCCTTGTGATATTCATGCCCGAGTACATATGATACTTATCCGTGCCCGAGCCCGATCCCGAGCTTGAACTCATATCCGACCTTGATCCCATGCCCGTATCCCCTTAGTTACTGATTCCGCTCCATCACGCATCATTCGTATATTACCTCGCCCTGACCTCGGTCTCCTGACCCCGCCCTGACCTCCACTAATCTGTTCGCCCCTGACTTGCACCTCGTCCGTATATAACCCCCTTGTATGCATTCCTACTCCTTAGTCTGAAAATCAACTATCGTGTCCCTTCGATCCCTAGCTAGTTTCTACGCCTCGCCTCTTAAGCTAGAACCTCGCCTCTTATTCGTTTACCTCCGAAGTTGGGACTCGTGCGTAGGGTCGGCGCAGCACATAAGCTGAAGCCAAGTCCCTCTCCGACCTCCCCATCCAAACCTCGCCCTGTAACCTCGGACCTTGACTCGGGTTTCGTCCCCGACCTCGGTCAACCTTACGACGGATCGTATCGTAACAGTATTTTCAGACTGCTTACACCCTACGTATCCCTTTTTTTCACGATGTCCATGATAACCCGTTCTCGCACCCTTCGGGGTATCTCAGAACAGCGGCGTTTCTCGGAAGCCCCCGATGACTCACCCCCGTCCCCGGGGATACCCCTCGCAGACCCCGCCGAGCCTAGTAACAAAGGCAAAGGTAGGGCTAACCTCGGTGACCCTTCAGGTGATCCAGGTGATGGCTCTAGAAGTTCTGACAACGATCGGGACCTCCCCAACCTTCCGCCCGAGGACCTCGGTGACCTCGAGGACAACGAGCTTATGCGTCGAGTGTTCATCAAACTCGCGAAACCTCGCGAATCCGAAGCACGAGCCAAGGTCAAGGAACCGGATAGTTATGACGGTACTGACCAAGCCAAGCTTCGCACCTTCTTCCTTCAATGTGTACTCAACTTCAGAGATCGCCCCACCGCGTTCAAGACGGGGGCCTCAAAGGTGCAGTATGCTATTTCTTACCTGTCCGGCTCGGCTCTGCAATATTTCGAGCCGGCGATCCTCGGCGAAGTCCAACCCGAGCCAGATTGGCTCGAGGACTGGGACAGTTTCAAGGCCGAGCTCGAGCTTAACTTCGGCCCATACGACAACGCGGCCCAAGCCGAGATTGACCTCGAGAAGATCGTTATGAAAGAGCACCACAAGGCCGCGCGATTCTTTATCGACTTTGCCCGAGCTTCGACTCGGACTCAGTGGAACGACGCGGCCCTCCGACACTTTGCCTACAAGGGCTTGGCCAAACGGATCAAGGACGACTTACTTCACTTCCCTTGATTCCGCAGCCTCGCCGAGCTTAGGAACTTCGCGCTGGAATGCGATAGCCGTTACTGGGAGCGAAAGGAATACGACGCCATGATCAATGGTCGTAGCTCCCAGCCTGCACGCACCACTAATCAGTCCAGTAGCAATGCCACTAACAACCACCAGTCTTCCAGTGGTTCCAATAACAATAAGAACCGCAACAAGACTAACAACAGCGGCAAGGGTTCCAACAACAACAACTCTTCGAACAACAAGAGCCAGCCCGACATTTCGAGCAAACTCGGGAAGGATGGCAAACTGCTTCCCGAGGAGCGCCAACGTCGGGTCGACCAAGGACTTTGTCTGCTTTGCGGCACCAGAGGTCACGTCGTCAAGGACTGCCCGAAGAACAAGTCTACCAATAGTAGCGGTTCTAAAGGTCGGGCAACGAAGACCCCTAACGAGGGGACTTCAGCCTCCATTACGGAGGTGAAAAAATAGGTAGCAACCTCGGAACCACACGATCCGAGGATTGCGGTAACCTCACCCGTGTGCTCAGACTCAGCGCCGCTTCTCATTCATTGTCCAAAGATTCCCTTAATGTAGATCTAACCTCGCCTTCGCTGCCCAACGTCGCTTTTGTTGCATTAGTTGACTGCGGGTCCTCAGACTGTTTTATTGAATCCAGATTTGTCCAGAAGTACTCCATGCCTGCTTATCCTGTCTCTCCTATACCCTTGAAACTATTTGACGGTAGTACTAACACTACCATTACCCAAGCTCTAGACCTCTGCATTTGCTTTCCGACCGGCGAACAACAATGGGTTACCTTCTACGTAACCTCGCTCGACTCAAGTTGCTCGATGGTACTTGGCCACAACTGGCTCACCCGCTACAATCCGTCGATTGACTGGGTATTGGGCAGTATTACTTTCAAGACCATCGACCTAACAACGACTCCAGCGACCCCGGCGACGTCAGCCCGCTCAGCTTCGGCTACGACTTCGACCTCGCCTACGGCATCTTCGCCCCCGCCTCCGACCTCGCTTCCGAAGTTGCAAGCACCCCTCGTTTCCCTAATCAATGCACCCGCTTTCGTGCGCGCATCTAGATTGGAAGGGTCCGAAGTGTTTCAGCTCAATTTGGCTTCGCCTGAGCTCCTCGCCAGAGGGGCAACATCGGGAGGAAGCTCTTCCGAGCTTCCTGAGAACATTAAGAAACATGTTCCTGAAGAATACCACGAATTTGCAGATGTGTTTAGCAAAGCACGCGCTGACACTCTAGCTCCCCACCGACCTCACGATATCAAAATCAACCTCGAAGAAGGGACCTCGCCACCAATCGGTCCCATCTACTCTCTCTCAGCTTCCGAACTCAAAGCACTTCGCGAGTTCATCGACGAGCATTTAAACATCGGTTTCATCCGACCTTCACGCTCGCCTCATGGTGCACCGGTATTGTTCGTTCGCAAAAAAGATGGCTCACTTCGGTTGTGTGTCGACTTCCGAGGTTTGAACAAAATCTCAAAAAAGATCGGTATCCATTGCCATTGATTGCTGACTTACTTGATGCTCCAAAGAATGCTCGCATCTATACGAAAATTGACCTTCGTCACGCTTACCACCTCGTACGGGTGGCCGAGGGTGACGAATGGAAAACCGCCTTCAGGACTCGCTATGGGTCTTTTGAATGGTTGGTTATGCCATTTGGTCTCACTAATGGCCCTGCTGCCTTCCAGAGATTCATGAACGAGGTGTTCGCCGACCTTTTGGACGTTTGTGTGGTGGTATACTTGGATGACATTCTAATCTACTCCAGTGACCCCTCCAAACATGTTGAACATGTCAAGGAAGTCTTGCGACGACTACGACTCAACAACCTCTTCGCCAAAGAAGACAAATGCGAGTTCCATCGCGACTCGGTTGAATTCCTCGGCTACATACTCTCTCCCGAGGGCCTCACTATGGCGGATGACAAGGTAAAGGTCATTCAAGACTGGCCTGAACCTCGCAAAGTTCGCGACATCCAATCCTTCCTCGGCTTCGCCAACTTCTACCGACGTTTCATTCACAACTACTCCGACATCACCATTCCTCTCACCCGACTTACCCGCAAGGGTACCCCTTGGAATTTTTCCGAGGATTGTCGACGGGCTTTCAACCTGTTGAAGAGGGCGTTCACTACCGCCCCTATCCTTACTCACTGGATTCCTGACCTTCCACTGATCGTAGAGACTGATGCATCAGATTATGCCTTAGCGGCAATCTTATCACTACGAACCTCAGAAGGCGAACTTCATCCCGTCGCTTTCCACTCCCGCACATTCACCTCTACCGAGCTCAACTACGATGTTCACGACAAGGAGCTCCTCGCCATTTTTGAAGCCTTTCAACGCTGGCGACACTACCTAGAGGGCTCAGGCGAACCAGTTGACGTTATCACCGATCACAAGAACCTCGAATACTTTTCAACTACGAAGCTCTTGACCCGTCGACAAGCTCGGTGGTCGGAATACCTTTCCCAGTTCAACCTCGCCATACGCTTCCGACCAGGTCGCCTCGGAACGAAGCCTGACTCTCTCACTAGACGATGGGACGTCTACCTTAAAGAGGGGAATAGCGACTATGCCACCATAAACCCGCAGAACCTACGGCCAGTGTTTACTCAGCACCAGCTGGCATCGTCCCTTAGAGCTACTAACCTCGCTCCCATCGTGCTCCGAGCCGCTTCACTGCTTGATACCGAGCAGATCCGAGCTGACATACTAGCGAACCTCCCCTCGGACCCCATAGCCAAGTCGCACCTCGGCTTGGTTAATGACCCGAGGTGGACCACAGACCCCGAGGGTTTCCTCAAGCTTGACAACCGAACCTATGTTCCAGCGGCCCAAGACCTTCGACTTCGCATCCTGCAATACAAGCACGATCACATTCTCTCGGGACACTTCGGGGTCAACAAGACCTTGGAGCTGATCCGACGAGACTATACTTGGCCAGGGATTAGATCCTTTGTCAAGGAGTATTGCAAGACGTGTACCACTTGTATGCGAAGCAAGCCGCAACGTCACAAACCCTATGGTCTCCTCAAACAACTTCCTGTTCCCGAGAAACCTTGGAATTCCATATCTATGGATTTCATTGAGCAACTCCCCCCTTCATCCGAGTTCACCTCCATCCTAGTGATTGTTGACCGCTTCACTAAGCAGGTTATCTTCATTCCAACCACAGACAAGATAACCTCGCAAGAGCTCGCTCACCTCTTCGTTCTTCATGTCTTTTCAAAGCATGGAGTCCCCTCGCACGTCACCTCGGACAGGGGTTCCGAGTTTGTTTCGCACTTCTGGCGTTCCCTAGGGAAAGCTTTGGACATGCGGTTGCATTTCACCTCGGGATATCATCCCGAGGGTGACGGTCAGACCGAGCGTGCTAACCAAACTTTGGAACAGTACCTCAGGATCTATTGCAACTATCAGCAGTCCAATTGGGCTTCGCTCCTTCCCCTAGCCGAGTTCGCCTACAACAACGCGCCTAGCGCAACCACCGGCGTCTCCCCATTCTTTGCCAATAAAGGCTACCATCCGAACCTCGCAGTTCACCCCGAGCGCGACCTCGCCTCGGCACGAGCCCGAGACTTCGTGGTTGACCTGGACGAGCTTCACCAAGAACTTCGCCACGCCATCCTCGAGGCTCAGAAAACTTACCAAGCCTCGGCCGATGTTCGTCGCAAGCCCGCTCCTGATTTCCAAGTAGGATCCCTCGCCTTTGTGAAGGCACAGTACTTTCGAACAACTCGGCCTACCAAGAAGCTCGCCGAGAAGTTCTTGGGTCCTTTTGAAATCATTTCCCGAGCGGGTACTCACTCCTTCACCCTTCGACTTCCAGAACACATGCATTCAGTCCATCCGGTCTTCCACGTATCTATGCTCGAACCAGCCTCGCCCAACACCATACCAAACCGAATTCAGCCGCCTCCGCCCCAGTCGTTATCGACGGCGAACCCGAGTTCGAGGTTTCCGAAATCCTCGACTCGAAGATCGATAATAGACGCAAGAGCTGCAAATTACTCTACCTTGTCAGGTGGACTGGTTACGAAGGTACCGACGAAGAAACCTCGTGGATCCTCGCTTCCGAGCTTGATCATGCCTCGGAGCTGGTCACGGATTTCCATGACTCTTACCCGGGCAAGCCCGGCCCCTTGACTGCTCTATGATCGTTTCCCTGTTAATCCCCATGACCCCGGTAGTTAGATGACAAAAAACCTTCAAAACAAAATCGATAAAATCCAAGAAAAGTCTATTATTCCATTTACTAGTTATTCCACCATCCTCATGTCCTCTCCCTCGCTCTCCTCGCTCCCCTCGCCTGACTCCTCCTCATTACTGCTACTACTTCGCTCCACCAGACCCCCATGTCCCCCATAATCCGCCAAGTCTCTCGCCCCCTGCATCCGCTTCAAATAATTCCGCCTCCTCCTTATCCTCATGAACTCCACATCCGCCCTGTTCATCCTGTCATTCGCAGCCCTAAACTCCCCCAGCAACTCGCACACCCTCTCCCCAACCTCACCAACTTTCTGCCCCACATCCCTCACAGCCGCTATCAACTCCCTCATCTCCGCACTCCGCTCCGATCTTTTCGTCCTCTTGTCCTTCTTCGCCCTCCGACCTTCCACCTCGGTTTCCTCCACCTCGGTTTCCTTTCCCTCATTCTGCCTCGCCCCTTCTGTTTCCTTTCCCTTCCCCTCGCTCAGCCTCGCTTCCATCCTCTCCACCCTCGTCTCAAGGTTACGCTCGACCCAATCGCTCGAGTCGTTGTCATCATCATCCACCTCGTCTCGAACCTTGGCCCCTTTCCTCGGCCTCGGTTCACCCTCGGCCTCCTCGCTCCTCGCTCGCTTCTTGCTCGCTACACCCACCTGACCTTTCCCTGGGGTCGCCTTGCTGCGGCGACCTTGGGCGATGCTACAGCCCAAGGAACGGGTCCTGCACCACACGCAAGCACCCTGGTCGGCGAGGCCGAAGTCGAGACTAATGGCCCGAAGGCACGTATAGTCGCGCTCTTCGCAGCGCGCGCACCTCGCCTCGGCCTTGGTCGCGAGCTGCCACTCGCGGGGTCCCCCGTCGGCGAGCTTGTACCCGTATAGGGACAAGTCAGTCGGGTGGTATGAAAACAACATGCGCTTATACTGTACAAATCAGCAGCGTCCATGACCAGCCAACAACGGTACTCACCTTTTTTCCATTCGGCCCTTCCTGCCACGGCTGCCGCATGTCAATGGCCCCCGTCTCATCAATTGGCAATGTGCCAACCTCGGGTCGATCCTCGGGCACAACCTCGCCCGAGGCTCCGTTCGCCGCAGACAGCAATGTCTGGTCGAACACGTTGTTTGTGCTGTCCTCGTCGACGGCTGAGTTGAAGAGGGCTTGAGGGCGCACCATATTCGTTGGCAATGGGGTTCGCTGCCTCCTACCCACCCTTTTATCCAACCTCGGCTACGATTTAAGCTTCGCCTTTCCGGCTACTTAACATCGGACCGAGATCTAGATTCAAGGATAGGCGAACCCTGTTCACATTACGGCCTCGAGGGTCTCGGCCATGAGGGGGGAATACTGTAAGGACCCGGCCTTTGGCCGGCTACTTACCGGTAGAACCTTCTTCCGAGCCCGAGCCTTGTGATATTCATGCCCGAGTACATATGATACTTATCCGTGCCCGAGCCCGATCCCGAGCTTGAACTCATATCCGACCTTGATCCCATGCCCGTATCCCCTTAGTTACTGATTCCGCTCCATCACGCATCATTCGTATATTACCTCGCCCTGACCTCGGTCTCCTGACCCCGCCCTGACCTCCACTAATCTGTTCGCCCCTGACTTGCACCTCGTCCGTATATAACCCCCTTGTATGCATTCCTACTCCTTAGTCTGAAAATCAACTATCGTGTCCCTTCGATCCCTAGCTAGTTTCTACGCCTCGCCTCTTAAGCTAGAACCTCGCCTCTTATTCGTTTACCTCCGAAGTTGGGACTCGTGCGTAGGGTCGGCGCAGCACATAAGCTGAAGCCAAGTCCCTCTCCGACCTCCCCATCCAAACCTCGCCCTGTAACCTCGGACCTTGACTCGGGTTTCGTCCCCGACCTCGGTCAACCTTACGACGGATCGTATCGTAACAATTAATGACTACACTTACCTTGAGATCACAGGATACCGAGACACTCAATGAAACAATGGAACCGAACTTACAGCGTATCGATCAGCCTAAGCAAACCCGGCTTTGCTATATTCGGGAATCCTGGCGAATTGGAGTTCTCCAACCAATGGTCAACTCGCAAGCTTGATGAGTGGCTGCGGCAAATGTTACCTGCTGCTTTTGAGCCTATGGATGACGTAGCAGAGGTTGGTGATGAATTTACCTGGCGCCTGCTGAAAGCAAGCCGCTCGCACCTCTCGCTGCACCGTGAAGTCCCCGATGGATATGATTTTGTGGATGCTAAAGGAGGTAAGAGTAAAGGCTGGCAGGAAAGTAAGCTATACCTTGGTAGGCCTTGAATATCTTACTGTGTCTGGACATCTAATAATAGTCTGCAGTGTCCCGAAAGCGGTTAAGCAGCATCATTCGCGAACTCAAAGGAAAAGATGCATCGACATCAAAGCCTTCTGCCTGTAAGCAATCCATTACCAGCTAAAACACAACCACTGACTTCAAAGATACCATAGCGGAAGCAGAGCTCGATGATGAACCGATACACAGCCATAACACACGATCGAAGAAGAAGCGTACCTCAATTAGCCCTGTTCCAGAGGATAACTATGATGACGACTTTCAATCGTCTTCTGATATCGAAAAGGCTCATGAAAGCAATTCAGGTAGTCTGCACTTCAACTCCGCAGAAAGCACACACTGACTTCTATGAGTAGTATCAAATGCTATATATGTTGTCAGTTCTGATAGCGAGGAAGGGTCACCTTTGGCATCGGCTCTCCCCATCCCACAAAAAGCAACAACCTCTGGCTCACCACCAGCCAAGCGACTCTCTACCCCTGAACTGGAGAAAAGCTTTGAGGATTTCGATGCATCGATGAAGACGGCATCGATGAAGCCAGCTCCTAAGCTCAGTGGATTCAAGAGTCCATTCAAAACGGCAGATAACCCTTGGGCCAATCTAATCTAGGATATCATTTGAACCACTATTCTTTTGACAATTCCTCTCTCTTTTTCCTCAAAAAAATTTTTTTTTTTTTTTTTTTTTTTTTTTCCTTCGGAATATTTTACACTTGAGCTAATGCCAGTCATTCATTACTTTTCGACCCCGGAGGAGATAGAAGAGATGAGGGATGTACCTTATTTGAACGCAGTCGGCGCACTGAACTGCCGAGTGATCGCAAAGCGCCCTGATATCTCATACGCTGTTGGTCGCCTTGCGCGATTCAACTTGAATCCCGGACCGACGCATTGGGCAGATTTACCACTACGTATTACTCCTTTTAATACCTCGACCTCTGAAAATGTCTTTGCGCTAAAGACAGGTTATCTCAGTGAACGGCAGTTTCACTATCTATATAGTTAAGTACCTAAAGACAGGTTATCTATGGGGATATGGTAAGTAAACTGTCTGTCCAACGATAGGTAAGTCTCACCTCAGTGAACGGCAGTTTCACTGAGGTGCGACGGTATTCTAGCGAGCTTATATAATAGCGTCCTGGTCCGTGCGTTCTCTGCTTACTAACACTAACGCTAACACTCTCCCTTAAGCTGAACGCACTCCAACGGACATTCGAAGGCGAGCGAGCTGTGGAGCCGGCAGGGCCTTCGTGAGCATGTCCGCCGGCATGTCAGTTGTAGGGCAGTAGTCGATGGAAATCAGGCCGCGTTTGACCACATCGCGGATGAAGTAGTATCGTACGTCAATATGCTTGGTGCGTGCCTTGTATTGGTCGTTCTTCGAGACTGATATCGCTGATTGGTTATCGCAGTATAGGGTGGCGGGCTGTGTGAGAGGTCGAGCGATTTCGGCGATGAACATGCGGATCCATAGGGTTTCCTTTGCTGCGTGAGTGGCAGCTATATATTCCGCTTCGGTTGTGGATAACGCGACGACGGATTGTTTTTTCGAGCTCCAGGAAACGGCACCTCCGTCTATGGTGAACACGTAGCCGGATATCGAATATCGATGGTGCTGTGAGGCTCCATCGGCATCCGAAAACCCTTCGAGTCCGGTGCGTTCTTGTTTTCCTGGTTTCGCCCATGTCCACCGATTCCTGACACCGATCACCAGCTTCTGGTCGATCGTTCCTTTCAGGTAACGAAAAACTCGCTTCACCTCTTCCCAATGAGGCCGTCCCGGATTCTGCATGAACTGCGACAAGAAGGTGACGGCGAACATGATGTCCGGCCTCGTTCCGAGGGCTGTGTACATTAGGGATCCGATGGCCTCGCGGTATGGGACTCCCTGGACGGCTTCGTAGTGGCGCGGCGTTACAGGGCATTGGGCTAGGCTCAACTTGTGATGCGGGTCGAGTGGGGTCGATAGGCCCTTTGCATCTTGTAGTCCGAATCTCTCCAGTATCTTTGTAATATACACGTGCTGCGAGAACGATATTGTTCGAGCCTTCCTGTCCCTTGTGACTTCGATGCCTAGCATCCAGTGTAGGTCGCCTAGGTCCTTGATTTTGACCTCCTGGCTAAGTTCCGACTTAAACTCGCGGATGACCTCTCTCGAGCTTCCAGCGATGGTCATGTCGTCGACGTCTGCAGCGACAAATAGACTGTTATTGTCTTCATGCTTAAAAAAGACGGCGTGTTCAACCCGGCATCTCCTAAACCGGAGTTTGAACATGATCGCGCACAGGTGGTCGTACCACTCGTGCCCGGACTGTCTCAGTCCGTAGATCGCTCGTTTTAGGAGGCATACGTGGTTCTCTTTGCCTCGAACCTCGTATCCTCTGGGCTGGTGCATGTAGATGGTCTCCCTCAGCCGTGCATTGAGGTAGGCTCCTTCCACATCTGTCTGCTCCAATTCCCAATCATTTCTGACCGCCAGAGCCGCGATGATCCGGATCGCTGAGAGCTTCGCTGTCGGCACGAAGGTCTCATTATAATCTATGCCTTCGACTTGCGTGAACCCCTGGGCGACGACCCTGCTTTTGCGGCTGACAAGGTTGCCGCTCGCGTCGTGCTTATAGTGGAGAACGATCCGACTTCCAATGATGTTCGCGTCCTTAGGTGGCTCTACCAGTTCCCAGGTACCAACCTCTTCGTGCTGTTTCAACTCCTTTTTTATTGACGCGTCCCATTCTAGCCAATTGTCGAGTTTTCTAGCTTCTTCGACGTTCTTGGGGTCATTTCCCACGCTTTGTGCTGCTAGCATCGCGTACTCCATATACTCCCCCTTGAGTTCGACGTCGTCGTGGTCCCAATCGACGGGGTACTCGGAATCCTGGAGGGCTGCGATGGCAGCGGTCTCCCTGGAGTCCCCACCTGAGTTTTGGGGTGGGATCGGCATGCCACGCGGATATACGGGTGCGTTTGCACGTCCGGAGCTCGTGCCCTGGCCCTGAGCAATATCGCGGACATACGCTGATGGTTTGCGTAGTCTATGTCCGCGCCCTTGCTCGGGTTCCGTTGCAGGTTCAGGCGGCTCGAAACCTTCGAGCGGGTCTACTTGCGGTGCTTGCGGATGCGGAGCTAGTTCTTCGCTGGTATTTTCTTGAGGTAAGTCGTGATTTTGGTTTGGAGCAACGCGCTGACTGCGCTGTGTGCTCTCCCCTTCATTCTCGGCCGATACATTGCTTGGACCAACGGTGACGTTGTTGTCGAACACAATATTGCGTTCGTCTGTCACTCGTTGTTTCCCCGGCCAATACACTCGGTGAGCTTGACTTTGCCTGCTATATCCAACCCAGCACCCTTCATCAGCTTTTGCGTCTAGCTTCCCGCGATCCTCCTTTAGCACCCAGACCTTGGCACCCCATTCCGGTAAGTTTGCCAAATCCGGTTTCTTGTTGAACATGAGCTCATAGGGGGTTTTCCCGTCCAACAGGTAAGTGGACGTGCAATTCTTGAGCCAGACCGCATGCTGAACGGACTCTGGCCATAGAAACTTGGGTAAATCGGCTGCGTAGTGCATGGCGCGTGCATGCTCGATCAAGGTGCGGTTTAGACGTTCTGCTACACCGTTCTGCTCGGGCGTATCGTGAACGGTAAGACTTCGGACTATTCCCTTCGACTTCAGATGCTGATCGAACTCCTCAGATAGATATTCTCCCCCTCGATCACTTTGAAGTCGTTTGACTTTCCCGCCATGCTGTGTTTCTATCCAAGCCTCGTACTGCTTGTAGAAAGTAAGTACTTCACTTTTCCTTTTCATTGGTTCGACGCGTGACCAGCGAGTGAAATCATCGGTAAAGGTGACAAAGTATTCTCTCCCATCGTAGCTCTGGGGTGTGGTAGGTCCCCATACGTCGCTATGTATTTTTTCACCGAGCTTTGTAGCTCGCGGCCCTATCCGTTCCCTAGGAATAGGTTTGCGCGTCATTTTCCCTTGCGCGCAAGAGGTACAGAACGTAGGTACGCTCTTCTTATCTACCTCAATGCCGGTGATGACGCCTCTGATTAAGAGGCTTTTTATGGCGCGCGGGGAGATGTGACCCATCCGGCGATGGAGCTCGTCGATGGTGAGGACTTTCTGCACGGCGTTGGCCGATTATGTAGGTGGTGCGTGTTCCACCTTGTACAGTCCATCTCTGAGCGGTATCTTGCCCACAGTTGTGCCTTTCGCGTCTCGGATCGTGCAATGCTGATCGCGTAGCAATACGGCGAATCCAGCTTTATCACATCGCACTAGCGATATCAATGTGAATGCCAAGTCCTGGCAATAGAGTACGTCCTTCAGCGTTATGTGGGTCGTTGTTTTCCCATTCGGGATGACAACACGCATGTCTCCAACGCCGGTCGCGGTGAAGATCGTCTGTTCGGCTGCGGCAATTCTTCGGGGTGGGATCTCTTTGAAGGTGGTGAACCGATGGCGATCTGGGGACATGTGAGTCGAGGCTCCTGAGTCATAGACATCGACTTCGGTTCCTTTGTGCTTGCTACTCTCCCGAGAGAGTATGTGACCGGCGAATGTGGTGGTGAAGGCCCACTCGCTGTCCTCGGTCACAGCATTTACTGACTCGCTCCCCTTCTTTTTATCGCCGTCCTTCTCCTTTTTCCCTTTTGATCTACAATCAGCTTTTATATGCCCCTTTTTACCGCATTTCCAGCACTCAATATCAGACTTCCCGGCATTGTTAGAGCTGTCGGTGCGTCTGCCTTTTCCACGACCCTTCGCGGCTGTGAGTGCGCTCTCGGTAGCTTTAAGCTGCCGCTCCTCAATCTTGAGCCGTTCGAACTCGTCGAGTAGGCTCTGGACGACCGTATTGGGTGTGAGTGTGACTTGCGCGTGCGTAGCTGACAACGAGATAGCGTTGATGAGTGGTCGGTACCCTTTTGGCAACGATCCTAGAATCACGGTGACGAGGTCGTCGTCGGTAAGGCCTGCATCCATTCCAGCTAACTGCTCTTGCATTTTCATGAGAGCTTCGAGGTGGGTGCGAACATTCGACTCGTCCTCACACTTCATCTCGTACATCCTGCGCCGTATATCGACCTTGACCGTGAGAGCTCTACTCTCGTGCTTTGCACATATCGCCTCCCAGATTTCCTTCGCTGAACTGAGCTTCCGAACCTCTATCAAGAGTGAGTCCGGTATTGTCGTGAAGATCTGTGCAGTAATTAAGGCCTCGCGTTGGTGATATTCATCCCAACGCTTCTCTGCCTTCTCGAGTGCCTCCTCCTCGTCCTCATCCAGGACCTGGTTCGGAGGGTACGTCGGGATCGGGGCTGGTATCCGAGCTGTGCCATCGAGGTGTTGTAGCACACCCTTGTTTGCCGCGAGGGTAGCCCTCGTCTGTATCTTCCACGTTACCCAGTTCGACCCATCCCGGGCGAGCTTGGGAATTGCGAAAGACTTTGCGCCGCTGGTAGGTACTGTACTATCACCGGGGCCCATAACCTGAAAATGTCTTTGCGCTAAAGACAGGTTATCTCAGTGAACGGCAGTTTCACTGAGGTGCGACGATATTCTAGCGAGCTTATATAATAGCGTCCTGGTCCGTGCGTTCTCTGCTTACTAACACTAACGCTAACAACCTCAACCTAATAGAATATTTCTTTCGTTTGTAAAACTTGAAGTACGCTCACATATGTATGTACCCATTTCTCCCAAGCAGGCAGGATGTCCACTTCCATACCTCCAGCCTCAGGCACCTGTACTTAACAGCTTGGATGCATAGCTTTCACCATTAACGCAAATATATTTTATTGTTTCCGATGCGGATGCATCATGCCGGCTTGATGCTGCAAGCATTTGTCATGAGGGGCACATAACCACCCATACCCAACCACGTGGGCACACACTCTCACGCGCGCGGGTTTACATCTTCGGCGCGCGCGGGAAAAATCATTTTTGACCGCTGTGTTTCTTTCGTCTAATAAACTCGCCTATCGCCTAAAACCACCTCTCGATGACCGAAAACGTAGATAATGGATATCACGCACCGTCATCTACATCAGGCACATCAGCCCACGCTCACGTCTTCAAACCCGAACTTGCGCGAAAATGCACCGAAGAGCTTAGTAGGTACAGGAATGCGTCTACCGACAAAGGTTCAGCCATGGTCGAAATCACCCGCCTCATTGGCCAGTCGAAAGAGTGCATCGGCGAACAACGCGCAAATACCATCCGCGCCTACTTCAAAATCCTCGATTCCGATGAACGAAACCTTTCAACTCTCGACTCCAATTCCGGGCCGTCTGTACTCGAAAGCATCAGGAAAGAGCGAGAAGACCCGGATGAAGACAGTTCAGACACCAGCGAAGTCCGGGAAGACGCGCAAGAGATCAGTCACACCAAGAAAAGGAAGCATCGACGAAGCAGAGAGCGCAAGCGGAAAAGAAGAGACAACTCAAGCGACAGCGACGATGGACAAAGCAAACGCCTCGACACCTCAAAATTACCATGGGAGATCGATGAACTCACATCGCCTACTCAGCTCGCACCCAGCCTCCGAGAGACGCAAGTACTGCTCCGACTTTTTGCTGAAGATCGCCGGGCCGTCAAGACATCAATCATCACTTCCGCGCGACACCCGGAGCTTCCAGACAGCGAATGGGACAGCATCATCCGAGGACGGGCAGTGGACCTCAACAAAATTCTCACCAACATGGTTACCCTCGGGCGAGACGCCAAACATGTTGAGCGCGTCGCAGGACTCCAACTCCAAGTTGAATCCAGCGTCCCTGTTCGCAAAGTCCAGACCCTCGGAGACTGGACTCTCGCTTGGGGCAAAGCATCCGCTGCGATCGCCTTTGTCTTTCCACACAGGCGAGGCGAGCTGCAAGCATACGCTGAACACATCACCGAGCTATTCGGAGCGATCAACCCGTTGTACCACAACAGAATCATTCTCTACGATCAATCCGTCCGGGCAAGGGCTGCCTGTCGACAAGACGTTCTCCTCTCCGATCTCGGCCGTTTCGAGGATCTCCGTACCATGCACATCGCCTCAATCGGTGTCGGTCTCACCGTCAACCACGAACCGGATTCCTTCGGGGCTAACCCCTCCAGAAGGCTTCCTACCAAAGTATCCGAACCGTGCAGACGCTTCAACCTTAGTAAGTGCCCCAACTCATCCAAGAACTGCAGGTACCAGCACGTGTGCGCCTCCTGTCATCAACTTGGCCACACTGAAGCCAAGTGCGCGAAAACGGCGGGCACCCACTGAAAGCTTTCTCGCCTCGAAACGCCCCCGATTCGCACGGGATTTTCTCTGGGAAAACCACGAAATCGGTGAATCTCCTTCTGCTCAAGCTTCAGAAACAGCTCCTCCGGTTCCAAGTGTCCCGGAAGATGAGATGAAAAATCCTACAATTGCCGCTACAATTCGCAGCCATCCCGATCTGTTCAAAATCGTCACCCCGATCAATGTCGACTGTTTTCAGCATTTGCTTCGCTCTCACCCAAACCAAGCCCTCGTCAATTCGGTATGCAGAGGTTTCAGAGAAGGGTTCTGGCCGTGGGCAGACACCTCCAAACCTGGCTACCCTGAAACTTGGGACAACTCACACAGACCCATATCCGACCCCGCTCACAGACAGTTCCTCAGAGATCAGCGCGACGAAGAAATAAGACTTGGTCAGTACTCACACTCCTTCGGTACATCACTACTGCCTGGGATGTATAGCATGCCCTTAGGTGTTATCCCAAAGCCGCACTCCGACAAATTACGCTTGATTAATGATCACAGTGCAGGCGAATACTCCTGCAACTCGATGATACCAAAGCACGAGGGTACAGTCAAGCTAGACGGCATGCGGAGCTTAGGCAAAATCCTGCGTCACGCCCGAAAGCAGTACAAAGGATTACCTTTCGTCCTTTGGAAAGCTGATGTTTCGCGTGCCTACCGCCTTCTCCCCATGCATTTTCATTGGCAGCTACGGCAGATTGTAACCATCGACGGCCAACGCTATGTAGACAGATGCAACTTCTTCGGTGGGCGAGCCGGTTGTCGCCTCTTCTGCACATTCATGGCACTTGTGCTGTGGATCGCCCAACATGTCTTCGGCTTGTCAGACCTCCTAGCCTATATTGACGACAATTTCTCTTGGGAGTTTGCTCACCGCACTCTCTTCTATCCACCATACGCGTGCTTCTTCCCAGAGAAACAAGCTCGCCTCCTTCTCCTCTGGGACAAACTCGGAATTCCCCACGAACATCGCAAACAGGAGTTCGGCGCTGTACTCAGAATCATTGGCTACCAAGTCGATGCCTCAGCCATGACGATCTCTATGGACACTGAGAGCAAACAGAACTTATTAGACGCTATTCATGCGTTCACTCATGGTGAGCGCCGTCGTTCTTTGCGAGATTTTCAGCGGATGGCAGGCTGGATCAATTGGGGCCTTAACGTTCAGCCTCGCCTTCGCCCCGGTCTAGCCTCCTTGTACGCAAAGATTGCAGGCAAAGATCAACCGCACCAGCTCTTGTGGATCAACCAGCGGGTCGTCAAAGACCTGTCCTGGCTTGCTCGCCACTTTGCTGCCGGTAGCGGTATCTTCTTGCTCGACGCCATTGCCTGGAACGCCAGAGACGCTGACCTCGTTCTTTTCACTGATGCATCATCTATCGCTTTAGGAATTTGGGCACCGCACCTCAACACAGGCTTCTCTTTTCCCCTTCCCACAATCCTCGCCTCCGACTCTATTTTCTTCTTCGAGACCTATGCCGTCTGCTGTGCAATCCACTATGCTTCCACCCTTCACCCTCCTATCCATCGCCTCGCTATCTATTCCGATAATCTGAACACCGTTGAGATTTTCAACACTATGAAAGCTCACAAGGAGTACAACGTCCTCCTCCAATTCGTTGTGGATCTCCTCATTCAACACAATATCGATCTCCGCGTTTACCACATTCCCGGCGAACGCAACACTATCGCTGACGCCCTTTCTCGCCGTCTGTTTGCTTACCTTCAACGGACCCACCCTTCCATGGGTGTCCTCCCCTACACGCCTCCTCCCACGCTGGACGAGGCGTTGCGCCGATGAACTTCGACCAATCGCGCACCAGGCAACCTCAGCGCGATGTCTGGTCGCGCGAAAAACTGATTCGCATGCGCGCTTACGTCCTTGCTCACGCTCTAGCCACCTCCACTTCCTCCACATATTCCTCTGCCTTACATTCCTATCTTTCTTTTTGCAAAAACCACGGCTTCGACACTGATCCAACCGAAGAAACCCTCAGCTTTTACGCCGTTTATATGTCCTATCATATCAAACCCTCTTCCGTCATCTCTTACCTGTCAGGAATTCAGAACCAACTTGAAATTTACTTTCCCAATGTCCGAAGAACCCGCACTTCTCCCCTTGTCTCCAGAACCTTGCACGGCTGCAAACGTGTCCGTGGCTCAGTAGTCAAACGCAAAAGCCCCCTGGAACCCGCTCATGTGCAGCTCCTCGTACAAACTTACGGACCCTCTGACCTCCACGACGACCGCCTTTTCCTTGCACAGGTCACCTCTGGCTTCGCCGCACTCAACCGCCTTGGCGAACTTGTCTGGCCTGACAGCAAGAAATTGCAGTCGCATCAGTCAGTTCCCCTCCGTCACTCCGTTACCTGGAACGACGACCACTACTCTTATACTCTCCCTTGCACCAAAACTGACCAGATATTCGAAGGGAATCACATCGTCGTTCAAAAGACCAACACCGCCATTGACCCATTCTCCCCCTTCCTTCGCTACCTTTCTTCTCGTGACACACTCTTCCCAGGAAACCCCGAACTGTGGCTACGCTCTGATGGATCCATCCCCACACGCAAGTGGTTCTTACATCACTTCCATCGCCACTTCCCTCCCCATATAAGCGGCCAGTCCATCCGCTCAGGAGGAGCTACCGCACTTGCATTAGCTGGAGTTCCCAATGACAGAATCCAAGCCGCCGGTCGTTGGTCCTCGAACGCCTTCCAGGGTTACATACGCAAGAACCCCTTCTTGCTCCAAGCCCTTATCTGGGGAAGGCCCGCTCTCCAGAATATTCAAGGCCTTCGCGAGGCTTGATGCCGTCCACATCGCAGCTGGCGCGCTCATCCTCCCTTCTTTCTTCTTTCACCCCACTCACCTCACACACCCTACTCTTACAGCACTTTTACGGTGTTCCGGCACCAATCCTATAGTCACGGCGCTCTCCCCGGAGACGCCGCGACGTGTTTGAGCCTACTGCGCAGCGTCTCAACCTCGTCGGTTAGTTGTGGTTTAAATCTATGATTTTCACGCATCTAACCGTCGAGGGACCTGCCAGCCTGCGCTCCCCTCTCTCTTTGCCTTCGTGAACCGTCCGCGGTTGGCTAGGCACCAGCTCGTGCGTTGACAGCCTCAGGGCAGCCCGCAGAGCAGAACCGACTGTATTAGTAATGAGTGTCTCTCCTGCCCCTGTTTGTCTCTCTATCGGATATAAGTAAGGAAAGCCATTGTATTGTCTCAAGTGTTCTTTTCACTACCGCTGTGTTTCTTTCGTCTACCCTCCCTTTCTCCCTTCCCGATTTCCCTTGTATTTTACAGTACGGTGTTCCGGCACCAAACACGTCGTGGCGTCTCCGGGGAGAGCGCCGTGACTATAGGATTGGTGCCGGAACACCGTACTGTAAAATACAAGGGAAATCGGGAAGGGAGAAAGGGAGGGTAGACGAAAGAAACACAGCGGTAGTGAAAAGAACACTTGAGACAATACAATGGCTTTCCTAACCGACGAGGTTGAGACGCTGCGCAGTAGGCTCAAACACGTCGCGGCGTCTCCGGGGAGAGCGCCGTGACTATAGGATTGGTGCCGGAACACCGTACTGTAAAATACAAGGGAAATCGGGAAGGGAGAAAGGGAGGGTAGACGAAAGAAACACAGCGGTAGTGAAAAGAACACTTGAGACAATACAATGGCTTTCCTTACTTATATCCGATAGAGAGACAAACAGGGGCAGGAGAGACACTCATTACTAATACAGTCGGTTCTGCTCTGCGGGCTGCCCTGAGGCTGTCAACGCACGAGCTGGTGCCTAGCCAACCGCGGACGGTTCACGAAGGCAAAGAGAGAGGGGAGCGCAGGCTGGCAGGTCCCTCGACGGTTAGATGCGTGAAAATCATAGATTTAAACCACAAGCAATTTGACCGCCATACACACGCCACGATATGTACCCTTGTTGACTCTGAGACGCGGACCAGCTGTACTTACGAAGACGGCCGAGTACCTCGCATCGACGGGCGCTACATTGATGCTGGGAATGTGAGTTGCATGTCTTCGATGACAGATCCGAAGTCGGAGTGCCGTGCGGCGCCTCACGTCGTCTACCACCCACCTCGAACACTGCGCACGATGAACAACGTTGAGGGCACTGTGACAGCACCGTAAGCCCACGATCGCTTCTCTAGAGCCAACTGTTCACTCCACCCCGAAGTATTCCTGCAGGAATCAAAGTTGCTGGAAAGACGTTTTCGTTTGCGCTATCTATTGTATATATACTGACTCCTGGCCATCGGCAACAGACCTGAAATGCGATCACCTTCCCAATGTCACACTATTCGGCAAACTTCCTAGTCAGTTCTTCGTGAAACTCGTCGTCGATAAGGACACCCCCCAGAAGACTACGTTTTCTGCGAGAGGAAATGCTGCCTCGTGGAATGAGCCATTCTATTTGTGCGTGAATTCCAGCGTTAGTGTCTCAATGTGATCTTAAATCCATCCACAGCTTCAACTTGACTCGGTCTTCTGTGTTGGAAATTGAAGTATATGGGCATCATACCATCCGACCTGATAATTTCATAGGTGGCACGAAGGAAAGCATTGAGTTTCTGCTTGCAGAAGGAGCAACTGGAGGTCAGTCCTTTTCGCTCATCGACGGAATGCATGCGTAATCATCGAACACGGCAGCCGTTGCTCGCAGACTGCAAAAATCAGATAAGGCAGGGAGGACGCATGCGGTTCAGACTGTCCTAGAGTTCACCATTTTGCCTTTCGCGACGTCCGACGAGGCGCGGGACACCCAGTTGAACGAAGCAGTTAGGAGAACGGAAGAGGTCGATAATATGAACCCGGTGCCGTCCCCATTTGTTGTTGGAGGGCCTTGGGCCGATGACGCCACTTCCACCCTCAATACCCTCGAAACAATATCGGCTGCTTGGGATCCACTCCTGCACAGGATCAAGCTGTTTACCGAGATCGTGGATGGGATCTCCGAGGTATGGTTCAAATGCCGGCGGTCTCCCAGATCATCTCGTGTACACGGTTTGCTTGATTCTAGGTCCATCCTTACGCAAAGATGGCATGGTCTATCCTGTCTATTGCGCACAAGGTAGATCTATCACATGCACCAGCTTGATAGACATATCTGATGTCCAGCCAGACGATCATTGCTCAAAAGGACCGGGACGATAGCATCAATGAGCTGGCGATAACCATCGGAGACGCCTATGCGTTCGTCCACCAGGCAGAGCCGTTGAAGAAAGTCGAATCGCAAAGGCCAATTCTCATATCCTTGACGAACCAGACGGTAGAGTGCAGTTACTTTATCGCCGACTATGCCAAAAACAAGAACTTCTGTATGTTGGACCCATTGTGTCAGGTGGCCATGGCTGATGATCTTTGTTCAGGGAAAAGAACCGCGAAGAATCTAGTGTCTGATGTCGACAGCCATGTCAAACAACACCAGGACACGTTCAACAAACTCAGGTTGGCGTTACAGGAAAACGCCGTTATTCATACTGAAATCACCGTCCTACGTGTTCTGGGTGTCGTCGGTGATCTCTGTGAGTTTCTGATTTGGGGCCTTTCCCGAGGCTAATACACCTTGCAACCAGCCGGGGAAGTTCAGCTTAATGACATGCCCTACGCACCGGGAGCTGGTTGCGATCCTCAAAAAGGCTGTCTGCCGGGTACTCGCGAGAAAGTTGTTGGGGAGATCTGCGATTGGGTCAACCAGGATAGCGACGACACCCCGCGGATATTTTTCTTGAACGATGTTGCGGGTGCCGGCAAATCTGCGATTGCTCACGAGGTCGCTCGACGATTTAACAGGCTCAAACGTCTCGGATCTTCGTACTGTTTTGACCGCACTCAGCAGGCAGAACGCTCCCCCAAAAATGTTTTCAGCACAATTGCTCGTGGTCTGGCTGATCTAGATCGAGAACGCAAAGCATCGTTATTGAAAGTAGTTCGGGAGCAGCGAGAACTTCGGACCACATTCGTGCCTAGTGTGCAGTTCGAGAAGTTCATTCTAGGCCCCGCTCAAGACCTAACCGCCGTTGGACCGACGGTGATCGTTATTGATGCATTGGATGAGAGCGGAGACGAGGAATTTCGCAAGGGTCTCTTGTCAGTCCTCGGCGGAGAAGCAGCAAAACTGCCGTCTAATCTCCGCCTTCTTATCACTTCACGTGCCGAAAAAGACATACTGGACGCCCTTCTTAGGAAGAAGCACGTGCTTTCCAGGTCCCTAAAGGATATTGACCCGAACCCTGTCGATGCCGTTGCCTGCTTTGTGAAAGATGAACTAGGTAATATTACTGACCTCGAGTGCAAATGGCCCAACAATGGCTGGTGTCGATTATTAGCCGAGAAATCTGAAGGTCACTTTCAATGGGCGTCCACGGCTTGTCGATTTGTCAAAGGAGATGGGATGGGTGGTCGGGATCCTGTTGAGCAACTGGAGGAACTTTTAGACGAGAAGTTCCGTGGGATGTATAACCTGTATCTCGGTATCCTCAAGCAGATATTTGGGGATGGCGATGGCTTGACGGACACGGTCAAGGATCGTTTTTGCTTGGTGATGGGCTGCATCCTGACTGCCAGAGAACCGCTCTCGATGTCTGCCCTGCAGAAATTGTACAAGGAAGGCAACTCGGGTACCGAGGTTCAACATATCGTTGGACCTATGGGTGCTCTGCTGAGCCTTCCTTCTCAAGAGTCTAGCACAATCACTCTGCTCCACACGTCTTTTCGTGACTTCTTGACAGATTGCGACTCGAGTAAAGCATACTACATCGATGCATCTTCACACCATGTCCGCCTTGCGCTCTCATGCTTGCGCGTGATGAAGGATGAGCTTTGTTTCAACATTTGTCAGCTTGAAACTTCCCATCTGTGCAACGACGATGTTGTGGACTTGGAGACACGGACCAAGAGGTATATATCCTCACAACTTTCCTACTCTTGCCGTTTTTGGGCGGACCATGTTCGCGCCACCACCTTTACGCCGGGTATAAGTGCAAAGGTCAAGGAGTTCTTCGAGACTAAGCTACTCTACTGGTTGGAAGTTTTGAGTCTGATCAAGCAGGTACTCGATGCTTCAGCAGCGCTCTCGTCAAAAATGGACTGGAGTCAGGTGAGTGTCCTAGTTGTTATGAGCTCCAACGGGAGTCTAATGAACTTCAGGATAATGGCACTACAGCATTCGTATGGGATACCCGCAAGTTTGTTGCTACTTTCTGGAGCGTAATCTCGGAGAGCACTCCTCATCTCTATGTGTCGGCACTCCCGCTTGCGCCTGAAAGTTCCATAGTGTCACAGACCTACCTCCCAGACTTTCCAAGACTAGTCCGCATAGAGACCGGGAAACTAAAGGTGTGGCCAGCTATTGAAAACGTCTTGGTAGGCCACAACCTCAGGGTCTCATCGGTAGCATTCTCGCATGACGGCAAGCGCATCGTCTCCGGGTCTGGTGACAAGACGATCCGTGTGTGGAATGCAGACACCGGGGAGGTCATTTCAGCACCATTCGAAGGCCACACCGACTGCGTCACGTCGGTGGCGTTCTCGCACGACGGCAAGCGCATCGTCTCCGGGTCTGGTGACAAGACGATCCGTGTGTGGAATGCAGACACCGGGGAGGCCATTTCGGCACCATTCGAAGGCCACACCGACGGCGTCATGTCGGTGGCGTTCTCGCACGACGGCAAGCGCATCGTCTCCGGGTCTGATGACAAGACGATCCGTGTGTGGAATGCAGACACCGGGGAGGCCATTTCAGCACCAGTCGAAGGCCACACCGACTGCGTCACGTCGGTGGCGTTCTCGCACGACGGCAAGCGCATCGTCTCCGGGTCGGATGACGAGACGATCCGTGTGTGGAATGCAGACACCGGGGAGGCCATTTCAGCACCAGTCGAAGGCCACGCCGGCTGCGTCACGTCGGTGGCGTTCTCGCACGACGGCAAGCGCATTGTCTCCGGGTCTGATGACAAGACGATCCGTGTGTGGAATGCAGACACCGGGGAGGCCATTTCAGCACCATTCGAAGGCCACACCGACTGCGTCACGTCGGTGGCGTTCTCGCACGACGGCAAGCGCATCGTCTCCGGGTCTGATGACAAGGCGATCCGTGTGTGGAATGCAGACACCGGGGAGGCCATTTCAGCACCATTCGAAGGCCATACCGACTGGGTCACGTCGGTGGCGTTCTCGCACGACGGCAAGCGCATCGTCTCCGGGTCTGATGACAAGACGATCCGTGTGTGGAATGCAGACACAGGGGAGGCCATTTCAGCACCATTCGAAGGCCATACCGACTGGGTCATTTCGGTGGCGTTCTCGCACGACGGCAAGCGCATCGTCTCCGGGTCGGATGACGAGACGATCCGTGTGTGGAATGCAGACACCGGGGAGGCCATTTCGGCACCATTCGAAGGCCACACCGACGGCGTCATGTCGGTGGCGTTCTCGCACGACGGCAAGCGCCTCGTCTCCGGGTCTGATGACAAGACGATCCGTGTGTGGAATGCAGACACCGGGGAGGCCATTTCAGCACCATTCGAAGGCCATACCGACTGCGTCACGTCGGTGGCGTTCTCGCACGACAGCAAGCGCATCGTCTCCGGGTCTGATGACAAGACGATCCGTGTGTGGAATGCAGACACCGGGGAGGCCATTTCAGCACCATTCGAAGGCCATACCGACTGCGTCACGTCGGTGGCGTTCTCGCACGACGGCAAGCGCATCGTCTCCGGGTCTTTTGACAAAACGATCCGTGTGTGGAATGCAGACACCGGGGAGGCCATTTCAGCACCATTCGAAGGCCACACCGACTGCGTCACGTCGGTGGCGTTCTCGCACGACGGCAAGCGCATCGTCTCCGGGTCTTTTGACAAAACGATCCGTGTGTGGAATGCAGACACCGGGGAGGCCATTTCAGCACCATTCGAAGGCCACACCGACTGCGTCATGTCGGTGGCGTTCTCGCACGACGGCAAGCGCATCGTCTCCGGCTCTATTGACAAGACGATCCATGTGTGGAATGCAGACACCGGGGAGGCCATTTCAGCGCCATTCGAAGGCCACACCGGCTGGGTCACGTCGGTGGCGTTCTCGCACGACGGCAAGCGCATCGTCTCCGGGTCTGGTGACAAGACGATCCGTGTGTGGAATGCAGGCACCGGGGAGCTCATTTCAGCACCATTCGCAGGTCAGGCTAGTCAGTAGCTGTTAACTTCATTTGTTGGAACACGACGAATTCTGCTAATATCCTTTGCACAGCTACGGGGCCTGGGTTTCGAAACAACTCACAGCTCAAAAATGGCTGGTTACTAAACATGCCCTCAGAACTTTTATTCTGGGTTCCACCCTGGTCTCACTTAGGTTTGTGGTGGCCAGCAAATACTGCTGTCATTGGGAAGGGGTCCACAAAGCTTGATGTCAGCCTGTTTGAGCATGGGACTTCATGGATGCAGTGTAGAGAGGCCCCATAAGCTTCCCAGGGCAAATACTCATTGACACACAGATATTGCATCTCCTGCTAACATTGTAATTTAACTTCTGGTATATTGTACACACATTGAAAGGGGCTTTCCTGCAACTTTGATTGCCTTATTCCCACAGGAATGCTTCAGGGTGGAGAGTCAAGGATTGGGTTACTAGAGAAGTGATTGTGGACTTACACTATGGTGCCCTCATCATTGCCCTTACAGTTGCTCAGCCTACCCCCCACAGTGGTCTTTGATGTGACAGGTACAGGATTGGGAGAAAGACAGACTCACTGGAGTATGAGGGCCTTTCACCTTAGGCCCATGGGATTACCAGGCCCTCCCATCCACATACACACTGTAGGAAAGATCGGAACTTAAAATACGCGCCCAATGCACTTGCCCCGAATATCAGTTCCAGTTTGTACTGTTATAGCATTCCAGATTTTACAAAAATATAGAACTTATTTTCAGTACCTATTAGAACTCTAGAAAAGTCCCTTTTTTTTCTTTTGAGACTGTCGCCAGGAACTTTTTTTTAAGTGCAAAAGCGCACTTTTTTGCCTCGATGGTCTATATATACAAGTGCCAGCCCACAGGGGAAAGTGGAAGGATCAATTCTATGTGTAAGTGCCGAACATAATATAGTCTAAATAATAATTCTGGAATATACCTGCACTACATACCCTGTATGTTCCGTATGACTGCCGTATGACCACCGTACCCGTATCCCCAAGCGTTCCAGCAGCCAACATATGGTGGAATTAAGATACGTTACAGTTGAGACTGTAATGTAGCCGAACATGTGCTTACTCTTCAAAAATGATCATCAATATTACTATAATTCCAGCAGATAAGACACACACCTTAAAGGATATCCCTACGGCTAGTCATCGTCATCCTCTGCATCCACGAACACAGTCCAAGTGAAGTCGCCGCTGTGGTCAATTGTACGCCACTCACGCTCCACCACACATTCCATTGTCCGCAAGTCAATGATGATTGAAGTTGTCGAGTTCCCATACATTGTGACCTCGTGCGTGGCATCCTTACCTCTGGTCGAACATGGTGTGACCAGGTCCAAAAAACTGGATGGTTGCTCAAGGTTGAGCCTGCATGCTGTCATGATGCGTTTATTTCTCATACTCAGGTGCTCTGTCCTGCCATTTCTCATCCCATTTCCGTGTTTGTTCCGATCACCATTGTCATGTTCGGCAACCGATTCTCGCTGTTCGCGCCAATTACCATAGCCATGCCGTCAAACGCAAGATCGATGTCTTTGGACTGACTTGGCAGTCATCTCTGGGTCTACCACCTCCTCTGCTCGACCCTCTTCCGATGGTGTTCTGGTAATTGGATTGTCATGACCTGTGTATTTCCTGCACCTTGTTATCCCCATTTCCCCTTTCGCTACTCCTCCCCAGTGTTCGCTCGGCTTCGCCCTCGACCTCGACCTCTCCTCCTCTATGTCACCTCTGTTCACCCTTCCTCGCATTTCGCCGAATGACCATTCGCTGCTCGCATCATTCGCCAGCAGGCACACCATCAAATCACCATCGACATCCCTATCCGGCATGATGGCTTGTCAGTAACTCCATCAGCTTCTCGATCCAACCCCCTTTTGGTGTTCATATGAGCAGGGTGCATTTGGGGGACATCCTACCCGTAGGTCGTGTGGGATCAACCCAGTAGATGAAGAACCCGTGCAGGGCAGTGCATATGCGGGCCCCAAGACATGATTTCGTACACAGGTGTCTTCGCCACCTTCACTCTCCATCGTTTCATGTTCTTCCTCTTCTCTCATTCTATTGTAAGTTTATTTCATCTATGTTGTATCATGACTGCGCACCCCTATCCAACCCTGACTCGTGACGGCCTCTTTCCTATTCGCTGATACCTTACAAGCATTCAATATAAGTAGTTTACATTTGCATGTATATCCCCCAGTTCAATTATCATACGTCGTTCATCTTGTGCAAATTTGACCTCGCTGTGGTCATCGTCTTACACCTTCTCTTGGAGATTTCCATCTTCGACTAGCAGAGGACTTAGGCATCACTGGTGAGTTCTCATACTTCATCTTCATTACCTTAGCTTTCAAACCATTTTCTGTGCTGTTGGCGAAGGGCTCTGAAGGAGCACCTTCGCCGGCGAAGGGATTGTCGAGACTTAGACAGCCCTTCCGTGAGACCTTGCACGTTACATCGTCAAGTACCACAGGCTATTTCGCTACGACTGTAGATAGGGTGAGCCCCATTGGGGCAACCCTCTTACCTTGTGAACATTCATTGGTTCATCTATTCGCCGAACGGCATACTTATTCGCGCAAGTTATTCGGGCATTCGCTGTGTTCACTAATACACAATATTAACGCCTAAAAACCAATCTTGACACATGCATGAGAAGGGGAGTACAAGGTCATAAGTTGCTTCTAATCTGCCATAAAATATTTGCCAGACTTGAGGAGGATGATCATGGCCGTTGACCTTAGTGTGCATTACCAGATCCTGAAGTCAGTTCAATCTCAGCTCATCACGTGCTAAATCTCTCTCTTCTTATGCCACCACCACCGCAACCACTACCGACAACTGCAACCTGTCCCATCGATTTTATTTTGTCATACATACTGACCAATGGCCAAAAAGTGCAAGTCCAAGCAGGTTCCAGAATCAATGTGTAAGCGTTTTTTCGGCCGTGTTATAACCACATCACTGCACCTTGGGTAGATATTTTATTTGGGTGCATGTACTGAATTATGCATATAACTTATATAGACGAAGTAGAGCCGTTCAAATCGGGTTTGAGGGCGCGTGCCTTGTTGTGAAGGCCCAGCTGGATATAGAAGTGTAGTGCACCGTTAGTGAAGCCACAGCAATGCAGCCATAAGCAGACTCACCGCCTTCTTCTTGTCCGCTTCACTAGCCTCCTCGCGCTCTCGAATTCCCCTTTGGTCATTCTGGGATGATGGTGGCAACAGTCGATGGCGAATAAGTTCCTAGATGGCATTAGCCATGATGTTCAAGGCACTGTATGACGCAAAGTGCTTACCTTGCACTGCCGCCGGTTTTGTTCGTACTCTTCTTCTTGGTCGCAATGCCAGTGGTGGTGGAGGCACGAAAGTGCTTGGACCCTGAGTCGAGTGCGAGGACGAAGTGGGTTTCTAGTATTGCACCTGTAGTTGGTGCTGGCCGCATGATGTAAAATGTGGAGTGTCAAATAACTCACAAAGGATTGCTTGATATGTGCGTGAGTAATCACATAATTACGAGGGGAGACTATATCACTTACAGTAGACGAGGATGGCCCGCTCATTTCCCACAGCAGCGGTGGGAGACCGAAGAGTTTGGCATTACTGAACTGCATGGATGGAAAACCTCCTATATGCATGGCAATATGGACTGGGGAAGTCAACAACTTACTGGACAAAGACATAGCAGCTCTAAAAACCGGGTGGTTGCATTTGGACTCGCCATGAGGATCTAATTCAGCGAGATCCGAGGTAGATAACACGCACTCACATTGGGAAATGAAGAGCTATGGAGAAGCCGATGGAGCCTGCGGAGCGTGTTATGCCCACAGAAGTTGCTGCTCGTCGTGGTGGAGGGCAAGATGCGAAGACATGTAGTATGTTTGCATGTATTTGCCTAAGATGTGTCTGATTTCAAGTTGGCTGCCACAGCAGTAGTGAACAGGTGAGAGGAGATCGGTGCAGATCTTCCTGGACTTGAAGAAGTTTGAAAAGATTTTGACTTTGTGAAGAGCATTTTGTCCGAAGTAAAAGTTTGCGTGCATGCTTTGAAAAAAACTCGCAAGTTTTGAAATTTTGAAATTTTAGAAAGTCTATGTACATATCTGGAGACGGTGCGGTCATATCTGGCCGTTTAGATTCCTCGTATCTCAAAACGATTCTAAATGAATCTTCAAATCAAGCTGTAATTTATCCCTATAAAAATAGAATGTCACGCGCATCGACTCGATTCTCTGCGCGCATCATCTCGTGACCGATATCAACCGATCCTAACTGAATCGTGATTTCTTTGATTGTGGGTACATTAAACAAGTAACTCATTGTGAGGCCAGATTCCCAATGCGGAATGTAACGCGGAAAGCGAGGGGTGAAAGTTCATTGAGCAAGATGCGAATTTCTCCCATCTTCCTCCGAGGACGAAATTGCACCCCCCGCTTTCCGCACTACATTCCCTCGCGTAGCCTACCAGGTGTGTGATTGCCACTCGGTCCCAGTGAAAAGCGGCTCTGGTGAGTTCTGGCGCCAGCTGGTTCAGAGCGCGGGTCCTTCGTCGATGCTCCATGCGGACAGGCGCTGCGGGCAGATTTAGTCAAACCAAATACATTGTTGCACACGGTTTCAGCGCAATCGCATACATTGGCAAATAGTGTGAAATGGTCATAAATGCTGAAAAAAGAATAATGGTGGTATGATGGCATATGAAGTCCATTCGAGTCCGGAGCGTGATCCCGCTGAACGTGAACCCGTCCTCGTACGTCGCGGCCGCTGTGCTGCTCGCTGACCCTCACACTGACCTGCGCGCCCCGCGCGCTACTAGGAGCGAGCTATGGCTGCTATGGTGGAGTGCGGAAGTGTTCGGCACGACGTGCCACACGGCACTGTCCGCTGACGTGGCGGCACCGTGATCTCGTCGCTGCAAGGTTGCGCAAACGTCACACACACCCCGAACACGCACACACGCGTGCTCACCGCACCTGCACGTGCAGAGCGGGATGAGCAAGGTGGACACGGCAAGGTGAGGGGTATATGTGGTGTGGCTGGGGTGGTTCAACTCCTGGAGTCGCTCGCGCACTGGCGAGGGGGCGTCCTTGATCGACAGGGAGGGGGGGGGGGGGGGTTGGAGCACGGGACGAGGAGGGGGAGGAGGGTGGCGGGGAGGGGAACGGACAGCGGGTGGCGGACGGACGGGATCGTGGCGAGGTGCGTGGTGCAGCCTGCGTTGTGTGGCGCATGACTCACGGGCGTGGCAGCAGCAGCGGGAGTGCGGTGCGGCGGCGGGGGTGCGGAAGCGTGCGCGGAGCTCGAGCGCGGGACGCGGGGGAAGCGGAAGCGGCTGTCGGCGGCGCGGCTGCGGGTGGGCCATGTTTGGGACCTACTGGGAGGCGGCGTACGGTTCGTGTGCACCGTGAGCCTAGGGGAAGGTGATCCGTATGTGCAAGTGTATGAATAGAATACCCGTATATTTTACAACAGAACACCCGGAGTCTGACTCCTATCCGCTGGCCGACCTTCTTAGAGAAGATCTCGCTACGTCGGAGCCGTGACTCGGAACACTTATCAACTTCCCCTACCCCCTCTGCCCCGTAGAAATTATTAAAGAGCTGTACAAACCCCATCTGGTTTGTACGGTCTGTAATATATAAATGATTTATGTAAGATATTAGATGACTTTCCATAGCCCCAAAATCCAAAAATCCTTTCCCTCAGCCGGTAGCTAGCCGATGACGGCCCATGGGGAATTGAAGCTCCATCCCATACTTGAAACCTCCGAATCTACGCAGGGGTCAGACCCCCTTTCCAGCCATAATTAGAAAGTCCATAGGCTAATCGCTGACACATTCCGCCCAATTTGGACTTCAACACCCTCTACAACGGCTGCCATAGCTACAGCTCCCCCTGGAATTATTGGGGTCACTCCTAGTACTAAATCTGGGTCCCAACACTCTCACCGTCCCTGAACACCCTCTTTCACCACGTCCCCCTAGTTCGCCTACACCACTTCCTTCCATTTCTTCGGGAGCACAATGTGGATCGCCATATCTAGACCTTTCTCCCCCCCCTTTGCTTCCTTCTGTGTCCATTATCATGCCACCGCCTCTGCCCTCAACAGGAGATTCTGGGAAACCCACACCTTTGTCGATTGGCCCCGGGTATTCCACTCTGTGACTGCAATATGCCAACCCATTGATGAGGTTTCGGACTTGGCCTCATCCTCCGCTGCTCTTGGCAACATACGTTCGCCTACTGCGGCGTCGGGGTATGGGCTGGGCATGATATCCAGTCCTTGGGCCACCGCACAGTCATTAGGTATTAATCCTGTGGGAGACCAGGGAGGAAAGGGATGAAACACCACAATGTCAGGGATGAGAGTAAATCGCTTAAGAGCTCTTACAGTACAGAGGTTAGCAGGTGCATATAACGCCGACGAGACTGCGGCTAGTGTAATGGTGGTGCAGGACACGTGTACTCTCGATGACATAGCAGAACAGGTGCTGAGAGTCGGTGCGTGTTACGCTTCACGCTTCAGAGTCAGACCATGCAGCCAACCTATAGTACAGATCCTAGTGACCCCGATGCACGCTATGAAAAAATACCTTCCAGGTAGGCATTGAATCATATCTTCATGTCTTGTTGATCTCCGGGTGCCCTTGCATACAGTTAGCTGAGTCGACCACAACGCACGTCCTGGACAAGCTCATAGCTGCCTACCCACAGCAGCTCGAGTTCTATTGCACGCTGGGGATCGTGCATTGTTTCTGAGACCAATACCAATTGGCCACTCGTGACTTCACTCGTGCGCTCAAAGAGGCAAGGAACTTGCGGAACACCAAACACCCTCATACGGTCGCAACTGACTCAAGATCGTGGTATGAAACCCAGGGGTAAGAAATGGAAAAAAGCGAAAACTCACGGTCAAGCACCACCCGATGGCACTGCAGTTGCCGAAGGATGGATATTTATCCATGCATGCTCACCGGCTGGTCCCTTGAACATAATATAGGCCGAACGCGCTCCGACCGCTCTGGTGAGTCATCCTTGTTCTCATTGTTATTAGCTCACCGTATGGTTACTTCATTAGGAGTGCATCGAACTGGAGCCGCCTAGGAAATAGGCAAGTAAATCATTACTACTATTCTAATACACACATTGATATTGCGCTGCAGAGCAAAAGAATCTCCAAACCTTTCAAAAAGGTCCTTGAGGTGCGTTTGCCCATGTTCCCTTGAGCTTGAGTCTCTATCCAGCGTTGATCTTTCTGCTTATTATCGCACGCACCTGTAAGGGCAACCCTGGCAAGTTGTGGAGATCACACTACCACACAACTGACAAGGGGAAATCCAAAGTATGTATAAATGAACAGAGTGTACAAGAGAGGGGATTCTCACCTGACAAGGGGAAATCCAAAGAGAAAAGTCTAAGGACCCCCAATGTCAGCGAGCCCGTATTATACTACGCTGCGCAGCAAGGGACAACACTTGGCACCCGCCATCAACCCTGCATCCCCCTGACCACCCTGACCCTTGATCGACCCTTGATGCCACCTATTACGCGAGTCGCTTGATTTCCGACACTGTTCCGAGAGTGGAAGTCGGAAATTGGAGCGGAACTGGCGAGGCGAACAGAACTGGTGGAAGTTCTCCCAGAAGCGGAATCATTTCCGAAAGCGGAGGCGGAGATGGAATCGGAACCGGAAGCGGAGTTGGAAATGGAGTCGGAACTGGGTGTGGTGTCGGAACTGGAAATGGAAAACAGGGTGTCCCCTGACAGCACCAGATGAACGATGCACCCTCTGGCTCCACATCCAAGAAGACATGATTGCTAGTGTCTCTCTGGCTGTGGCCCTCCAACCTTTCTCCACATTCGTCTGCTCTGCTCCCGCATTTGCAATATATTTATCTAGGTCCCAATCCGTACGCTGGCTTCTCGTGCTTGCCATGCTCTTATTATGCTCTCGACTTGCATCTGCATGCACTCGTGCTCATGCAACCTCGGCTCTCGTCGACTCACTCGTTCTTGCACACTCTCGGCTCTCTGGCCTCGACTCACTGGCACTGCGCACTTACGGCTCTTGTCGACTAGACACATCGGTGTTGGGTTGGGATTATGAGGATATCCGGCTCTGTATCCAGTTACTGAATTATCAAAATAAAATGAACTTTTTTCCAGTTCTAAATACCTTAAATTTCAGTGCCTGCAGAACTGTACTTAAGTGCAAAAAAGCGCGTCAAGTGACATCAGCACTCTGTAAATTCAGTACGGGTCAAACGAGCTGTCCATATCTCTGTGTACTGAACTTCAGCTCTGCGGAACTGAACTTCAGTACAACCAGAACTGATATTTCGGTTCGCCAGGTACTGAAGTTCAGGTCCCGCGCTTCCTGCAGTGCACACATGGTGCAATTGTTAGTTTGCATGCTGCAGCAGCATATGCATGGGGTGATTAGGTAATTCAGCTGAGTGACTCAGAGGTTGATGGAATAGAAAAGGAAATAGCTACTCAGAGATGGGTGGAGATCTGCTCACATAGGGTGGATGGTGGGGATGAGACTTTGGTAAGATGTGGGCAAGTTGTAGATGCATGAGTGTCTGAAGTGGTATATTTAGTGCACACAGGAACTCAACTATTCACTGGTGGATCAAGCATGGATGAAGCAGGCATGTGTGGGAACTTGGAGCTGGGTCAGTGCACATGTAACTTGATCTGAGAAGCGCTGTCAGCAGTGATGCTGTTGAATAAACCGGCACTTCGGCATACTGACATAAGCCGATGATGGGTACTAGGTACATGTAGTGAAAGGAGTAGGAGTATAAGGAGCACAGTAGGAGGACAAGGGAACCCTTGTTCTTCTCAAGACAAAGGTTACAGTTATATTAGCTACCCATGTATTTAAGCTAGTGACTTGCATTGCTGGAGATCATCAAACTGCAGAAGCTTCATATCCTACTGTAAGCATCCTCGACCTACAGGTTATGGGCCCCAGCCGTAACTAACTACATATCTTATTGAACTTCCATATCAGTAACAATTGACCTACAATGTCTATTGCCAGCACAACTAACACGTACAAAATCGAGCTGCTGAATGGGGACAATTATGCCGCCTGGCGCCGCCATCTCAAATGGATCCTCAAAGATCAAGATATCTGGAACATCACTATCGGCACCAAGATAGAACCCGAGCTGGCGGACCCGAGAAACGTAACAGATGCAGATAGGCAGGCGATTGCAGATTGGAAGAAAAAGGACAAGAAAGTGATGAAAGAAATCTGCTTGCGCATATCAGATGAGCATTTGGTTTATATTGACCAAGTCATGACAAGCCACAGTATCTGGACTAGACTACAAGGCATTTTTGAATCTAAAGGTGCAGTGGGGATCGTCAACCTTCGGCAAGACTTCTTCTGCACCTTTGCCAAGGATGGAGCCAACATGGAGGAGCATGTGCGCAAACACCGAGGACTTAGTCAAGAACTAAAAGCCGGCGGTCAAGTAATCACAACACAGATTTCTCTAATACGTTACTCACCTCGCTTCCGGATACTTGGTCCTCTTTTATAACCGTGGTCAACGCTGGCGGAATTGGAATATCATCGGATACCCTGATAGCCAGGATCCTGAAGGAGGACTGGGCACGGCAAGCAGGCGCAGCCCACCAGATGGCACTCAGAAGCCAGTCACGAGATGACCCAGGCGCCACTAAAGGGAAATGCTGGAATTGCAGCAAAAAGGGGCATTACATAAAGGACTGCTGGGCAAAAGGGGGCGGCAAAGAAGGCCAGGCACCCACTTGGTATAAATCAAAAGATAGCGATATTGCTGACACTGCAAAGCAAACAGATGAAACCGAGTTTGGTTTTGTGACTAGTGGTGACAAAGTAATGGTCTCAATATCTGCATTGGACTGGCTTGCAGATTCAGCGGCAAGTACACATGTAGCCTGCAATAGACAGGACTTCTCAACCTATACCGGAGATCCATCTGAAATAGATGGAATCACCTGGTGCCACACTCAAAACACACAGGCTGTCAGGGGACACCCTGTTTTCCATTTCCAGTTCCGACACCACACCCAGTTCCGACTCCATTTCCGACTCCGCTTCCGACTCCGCTTCCGGTTCCGATTCCATCTCCGCCTCCACTTTCGGAAATGATTCCGTTCCTGGGAGAACTTCCACCAGTTCTGTTTGCCTTGCCAGTTCCACTCCAATTTCCGACTTCCACTCTCGGAACAGTGTCGGAAATCAAGCGACTCATGTAATGGGTGGCATCAAGGGTCGATCAAGGGTCAGGGAGGTCAGGGGGATGCAGGGTTGATGGTGGGTGCCAAGTGTTGTCCCTTGCTGCGCAGCGTAGTATAATACGGGCTCGCTGACATTGGGGGTCCTTAGACTTTTCTCTTTGGATTTCCCCTTGTCAGGTGAGAATCCCCTCTCTTGTACACTCTGTTCATTTATACATACTTTGGATTTCCCCTTGTCAGTTGTGTGGTAGTGTGATCTCCACAACTAGCCAGGGTTGCCCTTACACAGGTGAGGCACAGTACCTATCACATTCAAAGTCTGTTGGCGCAGTAGTCTAGACAGATACTAAGACGACTTCAGTGTAAGCTGAGAGGTTGGCGTGCAAGCCTACGCTACTTATACTATATGATTCCTTTGTACGCTAAAGGAGGAATGAGAACAATGGGATAAAACAATAAGATGCTAAACAAGGGAAACTGCGGAAACTGTGCAAGGAGAACAATGTGCAAAGGGCACAAAAGGATCGGTGATCGGTCAAGTATGACCGGTTTTACAACAAAGTCGGCACAGCTACATTTACAGTAAAATTAAATGACATGAAACTTGCCCCTGATGCGCCCAACAATCTGATCAGCATAGGGTGCCTCACGGACATTGGATATACAGCCACGTTTACATCAACCGGCAAACAATGCAAAGGGAAATCAGGCATTATATTCAGTGTTGGCAAGAAAATTGGACGGATGTACAAGCTCAGGTGCAGGGGAACAGGGCATGGGACAACGAAGGAGTTTGTAGCTATAATAAGAGCACACTCGTTGGACAAATGGCATCGTATTCTCAGACATGTGAACCTTTGGACCATCAAAACTATAAAGGGTAATGACCTAGTGAATGGCTTACTCATTGATGAGTTGCAGGCACCAACTCAATGCACCACCTGCATTCAAGGAAAACGTCATGTGGACCCCTTTCCAAAGACCGCCGGAGAGATTGCCGACCAACCCGGATATCTGGCCATATCCAATGTATGGGGGCCAGCCCAGGTTGAAGGTCCGGTGTGCGAGCACTACTTTTACTCATTCACAGATGCCAAGACAAGGTACACTATGGTCTATTTTGGAAATACCAAACATGAAGTGTTGAAGAATTTTTAAATGTTCAAAGAGATGCTGGAAATGCAGACAGGGCACAGAATCAAGATTTTTTGATCGGACAATGGGGGGGAATATGTTAACAGACCATTCAAGGATTACTGTGCCAAAAATGGCATCATAATGGAAACGACAGTACCGTATTCACCTGCCCAAAATGGCATCGCAGAACGACTCAATAGGACTCTATTGGAATATGCCTGGGCCATGCTTTTCACCAAGCACCTACCAAAAATACTTTGGCCCAAGGCCGTGGCTTATGCATGCTACATCAAAAATAGATTGCCAACCTGCGCCCTCAGCATGCAGATCATGCCCTATCAGGCTTTCTTTGGCAGGAAGCCTGATGTGTCTAGACTTGAAGAATTTGGCACATGCTGTTGGGTAATGGTACCAGATCAGTGCCATGCCAAGCTTGACCCAAAGGTGGAAGCACACCTGTTCGCTGGCATTGTGGAACACGCCAAAGCATGGAAATACTACAATAACCACACAAGGCATGTTCAAGTATCCCGGAATATTACATTTGATGAAACAGACACTAAACTATTTGCAATACCTAATGAAGAGAAGATGGCTGTGATTGAGGGGGAGATAGAAGCAAGTGATCAGCAGCCAGGGGGAGCGGAAGTAGATGAGGTAATAGATACAGGAACGGAAGTGGAAGCAACAACACCACATACATCGATGGCAACTAGGTCAGTCACACCAGCTGGGAATCAGGAACCGATGACAGGTATTCGAAGGAGTGGCTGGATTACTAATTGACCAGATTACTGACAACTTAATGATCCAGACCATGCTTACATTAGCTATGAAGTCTCAGAACCTAACAGCTATGCCGAGGCTATCAATCGACCAGATTCACTGATTTGGAAAAAGGTGATGGAGACTGAAATAGAACAACATCAGGAGATTGGAACCTGGGAATTGGTGCAGCTACCGCTGGACCGCAACGTCATTGGGTGCCGGTGGGTATACGTGGCAAAGACAAAGCCAGATGGAGAATTCGAGAGAGGAAAAGCACGAATGTAAGCCCAAGGATTCACGCAACAACCAGGGATGGATTACTATGAGATAACCTCTCCCGTTGTCAAATTTGACTCACTATGTCTATTACTAGCAATCGTGAATGGTCTCGATTGGGAAATCGAAATGATGGACATAAAAGGGGCATATCTCAATTCAGAACTAGAAGAGGAAATCTACATGAAGCAACCGGATGGATTCAATGATGGATCAGGGCGTGTACTAAAGCTAAAACGTGCTATCTATGGGCTCAAACAGGCAGGATGGGCTTGGCACCAATGGCTCCACAACACATTGATCAGCCTCGGATACACTCAAAGCACAGCTGATGAATGCATCTATATTAGGAAGTCCGGACCCAACATCGAAGTAATCTCAGTATATGTTGATGATTTGGGACTCTTCACAAACACGGTTGCAGGGATGAACAGGGTTAAGGGGGAGCTCAATGGAAAGTTCACAATGACAGATTTAGGTGACATGAACAGGATTTTGGGGATAAGAGTGGAGAGAAACCGACTCAAGGGAACCTTAAAGATTTCACAAGGCACATATATCAACACCATGCTCACATGCTTCCGAATGCAAGATGCCAACCTATTTTTGACCCCATTAAATATGTCGGTCAAAATCAACGTCCCCCTGGAACATGGCAAGATACCTGAGATCGATGCTCCTTACGCTAAAGCAGTCAGTCCGCTGATGTATGCCACTCTCGGCACCCAGCCAGATATAGCATTTGCAGTCCAACACCTCAGTCAATTTACCAATTCATATGGCCTGGAACACTGGACCGCGATCAAGCATGTGCTCCATTATCTCAAGGGCACATGAGATGGTGGAATTATTTTTAGATGGGAAAACGGTATCGATCTACATTTATTTGTAGATGCTGACTACACGAACCGATCCGATGCCTATTGGGGGGTAGGTGGCAATGCTCAGACAGGGGGCCATCATGTGGAGCTCAAAAAAACAGAGGACGGTCTCACTCTCAACAACCGAAGCAGAGTATATTGCACTCACTGAAGCCAAAGAATTGATTTGGCTTCGCCGCGCCATCCAGGAACTTGGGATTAACCAAGCTGATCCAACATCCATTCAGTGCAATAATCTCAGCGCCATCACACTTTCCCATGACACCACATACCACCTGAGGACGAAGCGTATAAACATTGGTTACCATTATATCCACGAAAAAGGTGGCCTCTAATGAGGCATCACTCAGTTATGTTAAGTCGAAGGAAAACCCAGCGGATTTAATGACAAAAGGCTTGTAAGTGAGTCAGCACAAATACTTAAGAAGGAAATTGGGTTTCACCGAAGTGAGGGGGAGCATTGAATCAACCGGCACTTCGGCATACTGACACAAGCCGATGATGTGTACTAGGTACGGGTAGTTGAAGGAGTAGGAGTATAAGGAGTGCAGTAGGAGGACAAGGGAATCCTTGTTCTTCTCAAGACAAATTTTACAATTATATTTAGACTAGCTACACATGTATTTAAGCCAGCGACTTGTGTCACTGGAGATCATCAAACTGCAGAAGCTTCATATCCTATTTGTAAGCATCCTGGACCTACAGATGCAATAGGCACATGTGCCAGGAGCAGGGTGTCCATGGCCCATAGAATGTGCCATGCATACCAGGCACCCACATGCACCACCAGACTCCCAGCACAGGGAGAGTGTCCATGTGGGTGCTGCTGTGCATGATGTCTTCACCGTCACCTTGCAACCCTCGCTCTTCTCTCGCCTCTTGCTCACCCTCTGCTTTACAGAACTTTGATGCAACTGGGAAAAGGTCCATGGACTACACTATATGCACCCATAACACCTCCTGCATGTGTACCACGCACTCTGTGTTATAAATAATAATTGAACTACTGTATAGTTCTATTGCATTTTTTTTTGTCCTTTCATGCATGCAACCTATCCCACTGCTGTGAATGTGTCAGGGAGCAATACCAAGAACTTGGAATAAATAAGGGCTGTGATGTCAGTGGGCAATATGGTCCTGTGGAGTCTTGGAGATGAGTCATGCTGGCTAGTAAGTCACCCGCCTTTGCATTGCTACTATGTCCTGGCAACAGCACTCACTGGAGGCATATAAAGGATTTTTGGTCTGAAAAACTGTTCAAAAATTTGTAAAGATATTCCAATTTTTTTTAGTATTTTTAATGTAAAAAAACTTTTATAAAACTTTGTGTTTTTGTTAGAATTTGTTGAGCAAGAAAATTGTAAAAAAAGTTTAAAGTTTTTTGCAGGGTTTTTTATGTCTTTTTATAAGTTTCTTTGTGAAAACACAAAGAAACCCATAAAAAACCCTGAAAAAAACTTTGAAATTTTTTACAATTTTCTTGCTCAACAAATTCTAATAGAAACATAAAATTTTATTATAGTTTTTTCTACATAAAAAACACTAAAAATATTTGGAAAATCTTTACAGTTTTTTCAACAGTTTTTATGACAAGAAAACTTTTATATGCCTGCAGTGACTTTCCAGCTATGGTGAAAAAGGAGCTCTCATTATTATAAAGATGTTATGTGAAGAACCCAGGGCATCCCTCAGGGATGTGCATCAATCAACGGTGAGTGAACATGACCATGCCACCGATGATCAACAGCAACAGGAGCAGGACCGCTGAGGCATGCCACCACCGGCTGCCCCGGTCGAATGAAATGTACAATTCCAAAGTGAATCGCACACGGTGCTGGTTGCCCCCACAGGCAACCACAAAACAATCCAACAGACCGTCAGAGAGCAAGTCGTCTCAGAGCCTGACTCTGAGGCCACGATGGAGAGCCTGGAGCACGAGGCTGTGCACTGGCAACAAAAAGAGGCCAGTGTGGCGCGCTGCCACACACGGGCTCTCGAGCTGCTAGCAGGGAATGCTAGAGTATGTGAGTTTTTAATAGAGTGTAGATGCGGCCTTTGACTCGAGGCTGAGTTTGGTGTGTGGTGTGAGATAGGAAAGTAACTTGAGGTTCGACTTAATAACTTGAAGTTGGGATGGATGTCAAAAAGGTTCACTGTTGTTCAGTCGTACATGGGGATCTACTTATACTCGTTTGAATAGAGGTCACAATGAGCAGATGTATGAGCATGGAATCATACAAGCGAATAATGTATATATGTCGCCAGTACCAAATAGTCACTTTGTGGCTCGCATATTCAATTTGTCCTGAACCCAGGGTAAGAGGTGTTTGCTCGATGTTCATCACGATGGATAGGGTGCAGGGGTAGGCGATACTGAATAGGAATGATAGACTCCACACATGGGTGCTGGAGTGAAGGTGTCTTGAGATGGGATTGGTGTATGACTTGACTCGGTGTGTTCGGAGTACATGGTTACTTGTATGCATGTGATTCTTGTACCTCGGCTTGACTCGTAAGTGTGGACTCAGGTGTGATCCTGACTCGTACTTGATGAAGAACTTGTTAGCTCCGGTGCTCGGGTGTGTATGTGCACGTTGGGGTGCTCGGAATGGACTTGAATATAGGTGATCAGGTAGTTGTTAAGTCGTTAAGTTGTTATAAGGGACATCGCGAGTCATAAGATATATTCGTGAGGTCATGAAATAGATCAAGTGAGAATTAAGTCTGTAGCTGTTATGTCCTCACAACACAGAATGCTGAAGCGGCTGTGGCCCAATGCCACACTGACCAGCAGCCTGATGAGCTGCTTACACATGCCGTACAGGAAGCACGGCAAATGCGCACAGCCTACAATAGTAGGCTGCATGTAGGCTGCATCTCTGCAACACAGGTCTGATGGGTGACACTTGTCACGTGGCCTGCCAGACGCCCACGCACTGGAGGCTCCCGGCCCTGAGCCTGACCAGGCCCCGGCCCCAATCAGCATATAACAACATGGTCCGTGCAGCCTCACAGCCACGTGACTGGTCAATGGCCCCAACTGAAGCTCAGGGCATACCAGACCAGACAGATGGCACACGTGAGCCATCACATGAATGATATGCGTTGCGATGGCTGATGCCATAGACACGGACCCTGAGAAGTCCGTGCTGGCAAAGGCTGGTGTAAAGCTGGCCCATCCTGAGCCATACACAGGAGGGTCTGACCTCAAAGAGTTCAAGGTCTTTGTAGCAGCCATCTTGAGATGGCTCAAGATGAATTGCTTGCTAGGACCGACCAGCATAGACATGCAGGTTGGATACATGGGCATTCACCTCACCGGTGAGGCCCATGAATGGTTTCTTTGAAATGTTCCACATTTCAACTGCTAGGTCCATGAGTGGATCTTGGAGATGGTAATGCAGGGCCTGCAGAGGTGGTTCCTGCACACCCTGAGATATCACCACATGTCAAACCTGTTCAACGCAGTCATGCAGAGCACGAAGACTGTTCAGGAGATGCTGAATGATCTAACAAAGTACGTGGCTCATATGATACAGCCGTCCGATAATTACATGTTCCGGAGACAGTTCGTGTCAGCATTGTGCAAAACGCTGCGCAATGAAGTCCTAAAAAAGGGCTACAATGCAGAAAGCAGCTCAATTGGGCAGCTCTTCAAAGCAGCCCACATGATAGAGGAAGCATCCCGCTATAACATGGGGATGTGTTGGGCAGAGAGTGCGGCCGTGATGGCCAGCACATCATGGCTTGCTTTGAGGAAACCGGTGTCTCAGGCAGGCCTGAGCAGGCCTGCCCCATTCCAAAGGAGCGGGACATTCCAATGTCCACACCTGCCCTGCCCAGTCCTGGCCGGATGACCAACTGAGACTAAACAGACTCAGGCATCTGGAAGCTTGACAAAGCCAAGCTTTCCTCCAAAGCCATCGAGTCGGCCGCCAGATCAACCCACAAATGCCCGAAGCAGCATCACCTGCTTTGAGTGCAGCCAGCCAGGGCACAGAAAAGCTGAATGTCTGCGGCTCAAATATGGCATACGGACAGCAGCTGCAAGACATGGCGAAGACGAGGATCCGGAACTGGATCCTGACCACGCCCCTCTTCACCAAATCGATGAAGAGGGGAAGGGTGAGCCTCAAAACAATGAGGATCAAGGAGACACAGAGGCTCCCACAGACAGATGATTGGGAGCCCAAACCATCCCAGTACTATGACTGGGATGAAGAGACAGTGGACAATCAGACCACGTACAGATCCAGCGCAATCAGAGTCACACCGGACAGCGATATTGCTGCCAAAGTGATGGTGGCACGCACAGCGACTGCCCCAGACAAGGCGGTCAAACTCATGTATCACCATCGGAGCAAACAATGGTCGTGACCCCCACGGCCACGAAATGAGAACCATACCCTATCAGGGTACTGGTAAATCAATGGCGTGAAAGCCCACTGTCTCCTCGACAGTGGGAGTGAAGGTGTCAGGGTTCACGCATTTCCTTCCACAAGTTTCCATTTCCTTCCACAAGTTTCCATTTCCTTCCACAAGTTTCTGTCACCTTCCATCAGTTTCTATAACCTTCTATGATTTTCTATAATCTTCCATGAGTTTCCATCATCTTCCAGGAGTTTCCACAACCTTCTACAAGTTTCCACAAGTTTCCATCTCCCATATTATGTAAGCCTCACCAGTGGTGTGGTGGTGTCTCCTCAGCTTGATCTCTGAGGATATCCACTACCCAGGTAAGTGACCATGTACCTATCGTTGGTAGATTTATAAACTGAGGATATCCACTACACAGTTGGTTATTTGTCCTTGCATCGGCCCTTATCTCCTTGAGTATCTTTGGGCTGTGGCTTCGTCATTAGTGTTGCCCTCACAGAAGGGGTACTGATATCCCCTGAATTCATGCAAGCCACGGGCATGAAGATATTTGCCCTAGAACAGCCAATTAATTGCACTGCAATTGGCATGCATCGGTAGTCATTCCACAATCAACTATGGAATGAACACGACCATTAAATTTGGCCGTAAAATCCTTGACAAATACTTTGATGTGGCAAACATCGAATACTACGATGCAATCCTTGGGACACCGTTCCTGAGGAAGCTAGGCATAACCCTGGACTTCTCCAGCCCAGGGACAATTCATGTAGGGAACAAGTTAATCCCTACTCGGAAGGTATCATTCGACAAAGAATTGTTGAAAGAGGACCAGACACCAAAGGTGAGCAGGCTCACCTCTGGGCCACAGTCCACCCAGGCCCACTGAAGCCAGGAGGGTGAGTTGCAAGACGACTCGTCCTCAAGCTCTCCCTACACACGTGGGGGGAGACGCATCCATCTGATGATGAAGGCACTGGGGAAGAAGAAGGTGCGCCCGTGCTCAGCAGGACTGAATAGATGTGCAAGCCGCTTAATGGTGTCTTGCCTTGCTGGCATCGTCCTCACGGACGATGACATTCCTCACTTGTGCGAGGAATGGATGGAAAAGATCACTGACCTCGTCAGTGGTATTCCACTCGAACTCCCACCCCTAAGGGAGGTCAACCGCGAGATCAACCTAATTGATCCCAACAAATGCATGCGGTATCGGCTGCCGAAGTTCCCAGAGCACTTCCGTGAAGAACTTTCTGTGAAATTGGAAAGATACACCACTGCAGGGTGGTGGATACTGGCGGTGGCACACCAGGCGGTGCCAATGCTTTGTGTACTAAAGAAAAATGGCACGCTACACATGGTCTTCGATCTGCTCCAGCAGAACGAGAATATGGTGAAGGACGTTACACCCTTCCCAGATCAGGATATCATCCGCAGCAACATAGTGTGCTGCTGATACCAGATGGAACTTGACATGTCTGAAGCATATGAGCAGATCCAGATCTGTCCTGAGGACATCGCAAAAACTGCATTTGCGACAATACTTGGCACATGCGAAGCCAAGTAATCCAAATGGGAGATTGCAATGTGCCATCGACATTCCAATGACTGATGACAGCAATCTTCCGCGACTGCATAGGTCACTTCATCCATGTATACATGGACAACATCTTTATCTTCTCACACTCGATTAAGAGCATGAGGAACACCTCCGCATAGTCTTCAACAGACTGCGGAAAAATCACCTCTTTTTAAGCAAGAAGAAAGTGGACCTCTACTCAGAACGAATGGAGTGTCTCGGCCACATTATAGATGGCCAAGGTGTGCACGTGGGAGGATGTTCAGATTGACAACAATGTACATTCTTCTAGGATATATTATATATCTTTTAAAATATCAACCCTAACCGAATTCATAGTCCATGTTACGATACGATCTGTCGTAAGGTTGACCGAGGTCGGGAGCGAAACCCGAGGTAAGGTCCGAGGTTACGGGGTGAGGTTTGGATGGGGAAGTCGGAGAGGGACTTGGCTTCAGCTTATGTGCTGCACCGACCCTACGCACGAGTCCCAACTTCGGAGGCAAACGAATAAGAGGCGAGGTTTGGCTTAAGAGGCGAGGCTTAGAAACTAGCTAGGGATCGAAGGGATACGATAGTTGATTTTCAGACTGAGGAGTAGGAATGCATACAAGGGGGGTTATATACGAGCGAGGGTACGAGTCAGGGGCGAACATATTAGTGGAGGTCAGGGCGAGGTCAGGGGGCCGAGGTCAGGGCGAGGTAATATATGAATGATGCATGATGGAGTGGAATCAGTAACTAAGGGATTACGGTCATGGGTTCGAGGTCGGATATGAGCTCAAGCTCGGGCTCGGGCTCGGGCGCGGATAAGGATCATATGTACTCGGGCACGAATATCACAAGGCTCGGGCTCGGAAGAAGGTTTTACCGGTAAGTAACCAGCCAAATGCCGGGTTCTTACAGTCCATCATTTTGAGCAACTTGTATATTGTGGATATCCTAAATTTTTTTGAATGTTCTGATATTTTAAAAATATGGTTGTATGTGCTAAAGCACAGTGTGTATTGAGATAACAGAGAAATTTCAGAGAGGATGTGGATGACTATATATTAAAAGTATATATGAAGCTTGTTAGATGTATGATAATAGAATGTAGAGGCAAGTATGGACCCTATGAGTACATGTTAGAAGTATATATGAAACATGTTAGATGTACAATCACAGAATATAGAAGCAAGTATGGACAATAACTCTACTGTATTATTATATATGGTTGAGAGATCTGATTAGAAGGTATGTTTAAAATAATATGCATGTATAGTACAAAGATATGTAACTATTGATGTTTAGACAATGGGGTATACACCCTTTCCTGGGGGAGCAGCAGACTGTGAGAAAGAACTTTATGGCTAGGATTAAGCATGCCTTACAGATGCTGGAAACCGTCTCAATTGTGATATATTTTATGAAATATAGATTAGCTAAGCTATATATACATATATATGACATTTATAAACATCCTTCGTGGACATGGACAAAATGCAATGCATCCATGAATGGAGGAGGCCCAGGACATTCAACAACGTCCAACACTTCCTTGGGCTCATACAATACCTGGCACATTACATGCCAGATGTGAGTGGGTACACCACCCTGTTGTCAGGATGCATACACAACAACCAGCCATTTGAATGGACGCCATTGCTTGACAAGTGCCTTCAAAGCATAAAGGCACTGGCCTGCAAGGCCCCCACCCTGTGGCCAGTGGACCAGCGAGCGATGACCCCATCTGGGTCATCATGGACGGCTCGAACTTGGGTGTCGGTGCCGTATACAGCCAGGGCCCTGACTGGAGGATGTGCCAGCCTGTGGGCTTCTTGTCAAAGAAGTTCAGTGTTTCCCAACAACACTACAGGACCCACGAGCATGAGATGATCACCGTGCTCAAGGCCCTTATGAAGTGGGAGGACAAGCTCCTAGGGTGAAGATTCACCCTTGTCATGGACCACAAGGGCCTCAAATACTTCAAGACCCAGAAAAATCTGTCTGACTGTCAGGTCAGATGGTGGGAGTTTTTATCCCACTTCAACTTCAACATGGTGACAGTGTTGAAAACAAGGCAGACTGTCTTTCTCGATACTATGACAGCAACATGAGTCACCCAGAGCACGTCTTTGTAAATGTAGACGAATGCCTCAACCCAGAAGGTGAGCTGCTGCCCACTGATAGATACATCGAACTACGGGCAGCAGTAGTGAGACAGTTGATTTGCCTTGCTGAGAAAACAGACACACAGGCCGCCAAGGCCACTGCATTGCACAGAGGCCCTTCACAGGACCCAGAGAAGAACGTCATCTCTGATGGCGATGATGATGTTCATGCCATTGCCCCAGGCAATGACAGCATGCCTCTGCGCGTGCGTGCTGAGGGAGATATAGACCTACTGAAGATCCTACATGATGCATACCACAAGGATGCAATGTTCTTGAAAATCATAACACATCTGGATGCACACCCAAGGTTCAGCATCCAGGATGGGGTGATATGGACAAAAAATCAGCTCAAAAGAGACACGATTGCCATCCCCCGGACTGTTTTTCTTGGGGGAAGGAGACTGATCAAAATCATAATCAATCATGCCCACAGGACAGTGGGCCACTGCGGCCACATGAAAACTTTGAACTATATCCGAAGATCATATTGCTGGCAAGGCATGGGCCCCGACATTGAGACATTTTGTGTCTCGTGCGCAAGGTGCCAGATGAACAAAACTGGCACACAGTGGCCCAAGGGCCTGCTGCACAGCCTGCCCATTCCAGACAGGCCATGGCAATCGATTGGAATCGATTTCATGGGGCCAATGCCCAAATCAGATGATTGTGATTACTGTTATTGGATTCTAGGAGGACATTTCCTAGGGGCATACATTATCATCAGTGGATTATCCTCCTAGGGGCATACATCATCATCATTGACATCATTGGTGATGTATGCACTCCTAATCCAATGTTCCATAGGGTTTTACCCCTGTTCACCACTGTATAAGTAGCTAGTACTTTAGCTACAACAAATCATTGGTTTTAGCCCATTCACTCACATTGTTGAGTCCAGTTGAGTGAGTTAACAGTGTCCACACTATCAGTCTCAAGTTCTTTTCCCTACATCTCCTGCACTCGAGTTAATGTGCAGACTCCTCCCGGTCCTTCCCATTTTGGCAAGGCAACGAAATAACGAAATAACAATTACCTCATGGTAATCATAGACAGGCTCATGTCGCACATCCACCTCGCCCCAACAACGACGAGGGTAACAGCAAAGGAAGTAGCCTGGCTATTCCTCAAGGAAATCCTCAGGCTCCACGGAGTCCCTGACTCCATCGTCTCTTATTGAGACTCAAAGTTCACATCAATCTTCTGGCACGAACTCCAACGGCTCATGGGGACTAAGCTCCTCATGGCTACCACATTCCATCCGCAGATGGATGGAGCAACCAAGCGGGCCAACCACTCAATAGGACAGATCCTATGAACAGTTGTCAGGGACAGCCTAAAGGACTGGGCACACAAATGCCCGATGGTCAAGGTGGCCATCAACAGCAATGTCAGCGCCACCACAGGGTTCATGCCATTCAAGCCACGGTTACATCCCATGGATCGACATGCCCATGACAGCAGATACTCCCTTCAGGGGAGTGTCCCTGTTCGCCCAACAGGCTCATTGGAACCCGATGACGGCGCACAATGCAATACTAGAGCATCGTGTAACACAGGTGTTTCACGCAAACAAGAAATGCCAGGACAGTGACATGTATGCGGTTGGTGACCGCATATACTTGTCCACTCAAAACCTGACCCTACCCAAAGGAAGGGCCAGGAAGCTGGTGCTTGGCCTGTATTGTAAGATAACTGTCGCTCAAGTGCATCAATGACACATGTGTAGTTTAGTCATGTAACCATAGTGTACCATGATGACTCAAGTGTTAGCAACTAGGGGCTATGGCAGGGAAGGTTCGGTAGAGTTCTTAGAAAGCTAGAATCAAATACACTCTCTCAGTGAATTTATTGTCACTGATGTATTAATACAATACCTAGAATCAAATACACTACATGATTTTCAGTCAACATGCTATGTAAATATGAAGAATACTACTCGCCTCTCTCAGTGAATTTATTGTCACTGAGAGAGGAGTGTAATCCTGTCTCAGAAGGCATATACTTGCACCCGGCCCTTTAGCGCCCAAGGGCTCGCGCGTCGAAGTCATTTCAAACTCCGCTGGGTGCAGCCGCCTATGAAAATAGAAATAACAGAATGGAATGGAGAGATAGGGAGTGACTAGAAAATTTCGAAAATAAGCAGAGAAGTGGATGCATGGTACAAGAACAATGTGAGAAACAATTGGAAACACCACACAATAAATTGAACATATTATGCTTGATTTTGGTGCAGGAGCATAAATGCACCCAACATCAAGGTAGTTTACTGGTTCTTTATCTCTGATCCAAAATTCATGTATATAGGGATTTTCAAGACATCGCTCGATAATCATTTTTTATTATCTTTTCATTCCAACTATCTACTGCATCTAACACGTATCGCATACTCGAGACCCACAACGAGGCCTCGACGGTAACTCTTGAGCTACCTGACAACCTAAAGAACTGTCGCGTTACACCAGACTTTCACACTGGCCTCATAAGCTGCTATGAGGTCAACAATGATGACCTGTTCCCTCGTCACGAGGTGAAGTCATTCTATGACTTTGGCACAAATGATGAAGAGGAATGGCTCATTGATGAGATCTTATCCCACAGGTGGATAAATTCAAAGGACCTGGAATTTCAGGTTCAATGGACCCCAGCTGACGTGACATGGGAACCCATGCCAGCATGCAAGGACTTAGAAGCTCTGGATCACTACCTAGAGCTCTGGGGCATGACTAAACCATGCGACCTGCCCAAAAGACATCAGGTCGCGTAGATCAGGTGAGATGCCAGGCCGTGCTGATGGCATCAGTTAAATTTTCACCTCAGATCTTTCCAAGGCGCATCGCTTCTTGAGAAGCAACCACCACCTTTCCATCATCTTCTAACAAAGATGATCCCACCCAAAGACAGCATGGACATCAACCACTCGATGTCCATGGAACCATCAATGGCCCCCAAGCAAGGGGCCACAGCGATCCTTAATGCTCCTACAGCATCAGAGGAACACTGGAAAATAGTGGGATGGAAAAATGGCCTAGCCATTGTCCATCCCGACAGGTGTGACAACTGCTCCACCTTCACAGTGCACCTGAAGGCTGCCACCAAGACCAACCACATCCAGTTGGCAGAAAAAGATATCAGCAACGCCGTATACACGGCGTGGCCAACGTGGGTCGACAAGGTCAAACACCATGCAATAAGGAACGTGGAATCAAGTAGCCGTGACCTTAAGCAGGAGGTAGTGGCCCTGAAAGAGGACATCAGGGCCCTCAACAGCACACTCGAGACAGAGCGCTCCAGGTCGTGGGACCTGGGGAGACTGGTCCAGGCCTTGCAATGCAAGCTTGCGGCCATGAAGCAAGCAGAGCCTGGCCCGCAACCCATGGCTGGCCCATCATCCACATGATGGCCCTGCTGCCATCACATGCTATGGCTGGATTGGTAAACTGGATCACTGCTCTGGACCACGCCCCTGGCCAGCCCATGCCAGGCCTCATGGCACAGATGGATAGCCCTCCCAGCCTGTCCTTCACGGGCCCAAGCAAGCCGCCGGCATCAACAGATGACATCCCCAGCAGCTTCTACTCGGACGACCTGGATCTGAAACATTACAATCCGGACTGCCCCCAGCACATCTCAAAGAAGAGACATGCCTGAGGTTACAACAAACTCATAACCTACGACCCCATTGGTGACATATGCAAAGGCGTCACCCAGGAGTACCTGGCCCAGTCGCCAAATTGCACAGTCAACAACCCAGCACTGGGGCAGGCACTGGCTGTGGCCCAGGCTGAGTACATCACAGCTGAGCAAGAGAGGGCCAGACAGATGGTCCTCAGGCCTGCATAGTTGGTGTCACTGCCCCCACTGTTTGTTCCTAACCCTCTCCCGGGGGAAGGGGAACTCATGCCTCTTGGGGACCCGCCGTTCTCCGTAATGGGCTGCCATAGGAAAAAGGACGCAACAACAAGCCGAATGGTTCAACCTCTGCAATGTTAGAATAAATGGGATAGTTATCACACACTATTCTAAGGTCTAAATAATGTCTAATTGAGCTAACTACCTGGGAGAAATAATCCATGCACCAGTAGCAGTGCCTGCCCTGGAAAGCAGGCACCTGGGCCCTGGTTAGAAGAAATATTGCTATGGCACTAATAGTGCCATACAGGGACATCAGACGCGATGGAAATTACAGTATACAGTCCTATCTATGGACATACTGAATAGCTACCTCAGGAGAGAGGTACAGAGATGGCAAATGCCTTGCCAAGGCTGCTGTAGGCATACAGCACAGGACACACAAGATTCTTTGCTATTCTATTCCCCTGACCAGCTCCACTGATTACGAAGTGTATTTCATGTTGAAAGGGGCTTTTTATGCTGCTCCAAGGTCCCATCTTAAATACTTGTCAATAGGACAAGTATCCCCATCATTGTTCCTGCCCCACAGCTGTATGCAGCCTGTGGAGCATTTTCCATATTATCCTGACCCATTCACTCACTATCTTGAACACTGGTAGTCACTACTATTTTAGTATAAGTAGCTACCATAAATGTACGAACAGAACATCCTGAGAATATCCAGAACAATCCAGAAATTGCTGTTTCACCCCCTGAAGTCACTGTAGTCTTGTTTGATAGCTACAGAGCTTAATTCTTGATAGTTTTCTCTAATTATTTGTTGAGAGTCTATTATAACTGGCTAAACTATACTGTTCCAAAAGCAAACGCTTTGGACCTCTTGTTCCTCTGTTATCATATATTTCCCCCTCAACTCGGTCACGTGACCTATATGTCATGACGCGTTTATTTCCCATACTCAGATGCTCTGTTCTCCTATTTCTCACTCCACCTTCGTGTTCATTCTGATTGCCCTTGCCGTGTTCGGCAACCAATCCTCGCTATTTGCACCATTTACCATGGCCACGCCATCGAAGCACGATCGACGTCCATGAACTAACTTAGCAGTCATCGCTGGGCCTATCACCTCCTCTGCTCAACCCTCTTTCAATGGTGTTCCTATGATCGGACTGTCATGACTTGTGTATTTCCTGGACCTTGTTATCCCCATTTCCCCTTTCGCCACTCCTCCCCCTTGTTCGCTCGGCTTTGCCCTCCACTTCAACCACTTCTCCCCTATGTCATTCTCGTTTGCCCTTCCTCGCATTTCTCCAAACTGCTATTTGCTGCTCGCGCATTTCGCCAGCAGGTATGCCATCAAAAATGATCGATACCATTTACCCGGCATGATGGTTCATCACTAACCCCATCATCTTCTTAATCCAACCCCTTGGGTGTTCATATGGCCAAAGTGTGTTCGCAGGACGTCCCTTCCGTAGGTCATGCGGGATCAACCCAGTAGACGAAGAGTCCATGCAGGGTAGCATGTATGCGGGTCCCAAGACATGGTTTTGTACATGAATGCCTTCGCCACCTTTACTCTCCATCATTTCATGTTCGCACTCTTCCCTCACTCTATTGTATGTTTATTCCATCTACTTAGTATCATGACTGCGCACCCCTATCCAACCCTGACTCGCGACCGCCTCATTCCTATTCACTGATGCCTTATGAGCATTCGATATAAGTAGTTTACATTCGCATGTATATTCTCCAGTTCAATTATCATACGTCGTCCATCGTGTGCAAACTTGACCTCGCTGTGATCATTGTCTTGAGCCTTCTCTTGGAGATTTCTATCTTTGACCAGCAGAGGACTTAGGAATCACTGGTGAGTTCTCATACTTCATCTTCATTACCTTAAGCCTTCGAACTATTTGCTGCGCTGTTGGCGAAGGGCTCTGAAGGAGCACCTTCGCTGGCGAAGGGATTGTCGCTACTTAGACAGCCCTTCCGTGACACCTTGCACATTGTATCGTCAAGTGCCACGGGCCATTTTGCTACGACTGTAGATAGGGCAAGCCCCGTTCGGGCAACCCTCCTATCTTGTGAACATTCATTGGTTCACCTATTCGCCGAACGGCATACTTATTCGCACAAGTCATTCGGGCATTCGCTGTGTTCACTAATACACGATATTAATGCCTAAAAACCAATCTTGGCACTACACCAAGCAGTGACCCGCTCACTCCACAGAGCTTAGTCAGCTCATGCATATACCGTGCACAGGGGTGCACAAAGGATACCCACTCCCTGAGTCATCAGAATATATCTATTCTGATATATCTGATATTATTCCTAAAATGCAACACCAACGAGCAGAGGTTCCAGGACCTCTTGAAAGAGGCCAAAGAGACACCATCTTGCTCCCACACATGTGGTATGGCCACCACACTAAAGTATGCCCGGGACGAGGCCCGGACCAGCAGCCAAAGGTCAGGCTGCTTCATCATTGGTGAAGGAACCTCTGAGGACATCCAGGAAGTGCTCCAGGGCTGGCTGCACAACCCCGAAGGCATCCCACCTGCCATCCACAATGAACCGGATGGCAGTCTGAACATCCACGATGTGGATGTGTGGATGTGGATGAGAAGGCTTGCACCAAAGAACACCAAGCCTCCCTCCCCCCTCTGATCACAAATGCGCAACCTGTTCCGCATCACCGACCAGTGGCAGGATCTCATACCAGCCAACGAGATCTGATACACCATTGGTGACACCCTGAGGGCGTCAGTCACCAGCATGTTCCCCATCCAAGGCTAATTGGCCCGGGACATCCCTCTAGAGGAGGTTGCTCGCTGGCTAGCCAAGCACAGTGGAGTGACCCTGGACAGCGTAACCCAGGTCAAGTCATTTGTCCAGCATGAGCTGACCAGGGCCACCTTCAACGTGTTGTGATAAACGCAATTAGTTTCACTTCAAATCATTTATATATAAAAAGAAACTAATAAAGAAAGAAAGAAAAACAAAAGAAAAATCAAAAAGAAACAGAAATTATATTAATGACAGACGTCGGCGCAGACGACGATCACACGAGTTTATGACATGCTATATTACTCATAGATCGGGTAATATACAGGAGTTCGAGCGTCGACCACGTGCGGTCGATCAGGGACGGTGCGCCTATCGAGTGATGGCATCGGCCATGACGTCGACAGGTGCCAGGCCATAGGCACCGAGGCGTGCGGGCACCAAACGCCGCAGAGAACAATAGACTGCGCAGGAGTATGGAATGCTGTGGAGCGACCTGAGAAAGTCACCTGCAGTATACATATCTAATCAGCTGCCCAACAGAAAGGGCACAGAGACAGCAGCCCCATCTCCAAGCCCAGAATATATGCTGGGCAGGGTAGACTCAGATCCATTTTCTATTCTAATATCATGACACGTCTGACTGATTACTATCTTAACATCATGTGGACAGGGGCTTTGTATACTAGGTACAGATCCCTATTCCAAGGCCCAGACAATCCTACCACCATCCCCATCACCCCATGACTTTATGACTATAAAGATTATTCTGCCTCCTGAAATTGCTGTAGTCTTGTTTGATAGCTACAGAGCTCAGATCTTGATAGTTTATTCTAAATCTTCGTCGAGGGTCTACTATCACTGTTTACTCTATACTACCTTAAAAGCGAATGCTTTTGATTTGACTATCCCTTGGATCGACACCGTTCTTCTGTCGACACGGTCACGTGACCCTCATTCATCAGTGCTGGATGCGCCTCGAAAGGCTTAGTCAGCACATAGAAGAGGGACGAACGCAGTGGTTTCAATCACTGAGCAATAGAATTCTACTTGTTAAAGGCACTAATTGATACCTTAATCCAAAACAACGTGCCTGCCCAGATAGGGCAGGAGAGGCTGCAGGTGGTGGCCCTGCGGGACTGCAACTGAGCGGCATCCATGACAGCTGTGGGCTCAACGGCTGCCCAAGCACAGCTAGACCACGAGCTAGCCACAACTCGAGGTCCATCGCCAGCTTGCGACCCGGTTGCCGATGCGACCTTTCAGCAGGACATGGGCATCAATTCCCTGCCCACATCCCCTCCAATGGCTCAGGCCTCCCAACATACCCGTGATCACCACCGGCTCCATACTCTGACATTCATATGTCAGATGCAGATTCCAATGATCTCACCAGGTCCCTCTATGAGGATACCTGAGTTGTTCATAGAAGGGGAGGATGTAAATACTGTATTTACCCGCATTGCCCTTAAGGCATGCATGCTGCTGGATAGATTAGCTAATATCAGTGGATCCCTGTGGATCCACTGTATAGTTCATGTGTGGGAACCGCGCAGCAGTTCCCCAGATCATCTTACCTTACACTGTCACTACATAGCACACGGAATAACCCCATCTTGGTTGAGTTCCAATTGCCCTTGTGATACAAGGCCCTAAGATCTCTAAAAATACTGTATGTACTCATCACTTTCTCCAGAAAATTGAAATGGCCAGTGACAGTGCTTGGGTTGAAGGACTTCGCACATTTCAAATCAAGGCCATGGGCCTTGGCTGCTGAAATCATGTCCTGGTGTCTAAGGAGAAATCGTTTGACCCAGGCCTCTGATGCCACCTTACCAGTAAGAACCTTGACAAGTTCGTGCAAAGAGTTACAAGTGAGTGGTTTGGCCATGGACACCTGGTGGACCATGACCACCTCTTGTGGGGGGGTGAGAAGCTTCTGTGACATGTGGCCCTCACTGCATGACTTGTGTCCTTACAGTCAATGCCAAAGAGTAGAGAACGGCATGTTATGTGAAGCAGCAAGCTTTCAAATCGAGAGGAGGTCAGTGTTGTAGGAAGAGACCACAGCACAAAGTCATTCCTCTCTGTCAGAGGAGGGAACTGTGTAAGGGCAACCCTGGCTGATTGTGGAGATCACACTACCACACAACTGACAAGGGGAAATCCAAAGTATGTATAAATGAACAGAGTATACAAGAGAGGGGATTCTCACCTGACAAGGGGAAATCCAAAGAGAAAAGTCTAAGGACCCCCAATGTCAGCGAGCCCGTATTATACTATGCTGCACAGCCAGGGACAACACTTGGCACCTGCCATCAACCCTGCATCTCCTGGACCACCCTGACCCTTGATTGACCCTTGATGCCACCTATTACGCGAGTCGCTTGATTTCCGATACTGTTCCGAGAGTGTAAGTCAGGAATTGGAGTGGAACTGGCAAGGCGAACAGAACTGGTGGAAGATCTCCCAGAAGCGGAATCATTTCCGAAAGCGGAGGCGGAGATGGAATCGGAACCAGAACCGGAGTCGGAAATGGAGTCGGAACTGGGTGTGGTGTCGGAACTGGAAATGGAAAACAGGGTGTCCCCTGACATCACCCCCCTCTAGCGTGCTGCGTCCTCGAAGCACAGGACACGAGGGATTGAAATGCCAGTGAGCGGATTCGGCAAGGGGCACCGGGGTGTGTCCTATAGAACTCATGGAGTTTGTCTGGAGCGGAAACATCTTGCTCCGGGACCCACGAATTCTCCTCATACCCATACCCTTCCCATTTCACGAGGAATTGGAGTTGTCCTCGCACAAACCGGCTGTCCAGGATCTGTTCCACCACATAGTGCTCTTCCCCATCTACAATTTCCGGCGGAGGTAGCGGACGAGCCTTCCAACCTGGAATTGGGTCCTCAAGCATAGGGAGTAACTTCACCACGTTAAAGACGGGGTGGAGGCGGGACATGGACATCGGAAGTCGGAGGCGGTATGCATTCCGTCCAACCCTCCACGTCACTGCGAAGGGCCCAAGGTAGCGGTGGGCAAGTTTCTGCAAAGGGCGTGTGGTGCGGATGTCACTTGCATCTAGATACACCTTGTCTCCAACTTGGTACTCCGGGGCAGGAACCCGGCGTTGGTTGTAGTACCTTGCCATGTCATCCTTGGCCTTCGCAAGGGCCGACTTGGCTTCCGAAAGGGTGGAGTCCATGCGGTCTCGGAACTCATTGACCGTCTCGAGTCGGGAGTCAGCCTGGCGTGGTTCGAAGCCCATCCGCGGGTGTCGTCCGGAGTCAAGCATGAAGGGAGTCTGTTGTGTGGCGGAATGGACATGGTTGTTGTATTGGAATTCTGCCAGTGGAAGTAACTCATCCCAGTCATCCTGCCTCTCATTGACAAAGAGGTGGAGATATTGCTCCAACTCCTGATTGACCTGTTCCGTCTGTCCGTCACCCTGCGGATGGTACGCCGTGGTGGTAGCCAGCTTTATGCCGAGCAGGCGGTAGAGCTCCCAAGTCAGTTCCGCGACAAACTGCGGACCTCGGTCGGAAACAACTTGCTTCGGGAGCCCATGCAACTTCCAGACATGTGCAAGGAACAGGCGGGCCGCTCCGAGGGCTGTGATCGTCGTGTGCATCGGAATGAAGTGGGACACCTTGCTTACCGAATCCACAATGTTCATGATCGCGTCGTAGCCATGAGACTCTGGGAGTTCAATGATGAAGTCGACACTGATGGTGTCCCAGCGGGATTCAGGAATCGGGAGCGGAACAAGTTCTACGACGGGCGGATGTCATTGTGCTTTGGTTCGGAGACAAATGTCACATGTCTTCACGTACTGTCCAATGTAGTGGGACATCTGAGGCCACCAGTAATTCCAAGCCACTAACTCCAGCATCTTCCACCTGCCAGCATGCCCAGCGACCCATGTGTCATGGTGCTGGGACACGATGCAGCGGCAGAGGTCTGCCCCACCTGGAACGTAGACCTTGCCTCTGAAGTGGAGCAGTCCATCACGTTCCAACCACTCCGCTGCCCGTACAGACCGTGAGTGCCCTTTCTGAAGTTCCTCCACTGCCTTCACCACCGACTCCTCCTTCTCTCCATTCCGGTACTGCCTCCGGATGTCCCGGAGTATTTCCGCTTCCACCCCAACTGCAGTCACTCCTTCTAGGGCGCAGATTGCAAAGAGACTTGGGCGGAGCAGTGTCATATCCGCGTTGTCCCCACTTCCGCTTCCATGATCCGCACGGCAGGATAGGGCATCGGGCTTGCCCATGGTGCAGCCGGGGCGGTGGTGGAGCATGAAGTCGAACCAGGACAGGTGTAGGGACCACCGTGCTTGTCGTCGGTTCAACTTCTTAGACGTGCGGAAATACTCGAGGTTCTTGTGGTCTGTCCAGATCTCAAATGGGCATAGAGCACCCTCGAGGAAGTGTCGCCACTCCTCCAGCACTCGGATGATTGCCAGCATCTCCTTGTCATGGATCTCATAGTTCCGCTCGACCGGACTAAGGCTCTTAGAGAAGAAGGCAATTGGATGCCACCCCCCACCATCTTCCGAGGACTGTTGTGACAAGACCGCTCCGGTAGCTGTGTTGGAAGAATCCGCCTCGACTCGATAAGGGCGAGAGTCGTCGGGAAAGATCAGGACCGGGGCAGAAGTGATCAGCTCTTTGAGTTTGTCAAAGGAGGCCTGTTCCGGCTCTCCCCACCGCCATCCAACCTACTTCTTGGTGAGGTCGAAGAGGGCACGGGCGTGGCAGGAGAAGTCCTTGATGAACCGCCGGTAGAAATTGACAAACCCAATGAAGGACTGGACCTCCTTCTTGTTCCGTGGCACCGGCCAATCCGATACACCGGAAACTTTGACTGGGTCCATTTCCACCTTTCCTTCCAACACAATCACCCCAAGATACTCTATCCGCGTCCGCTCAAATTCGCACTTTTCCGGCTTGAGACACAGGTTGTACTCCCAGAGCCGTTCCAGCACTCTCAGCACGACTTCCCGATGTTCGGACATTGTTTTTGTGAAGATGAGGATGTCATCGAGGTAAACGCAGACAACCCCTTCTGCTATCATGTCATGGAAAATGTCATTCATCATCGTCTGGAACGTGGCAGGACTGTTGGTGAGGCCAAAGAACATGACCTGTGGCTCAAAGAGTCCTCGGTTGGTGCGGAATGTGGCCTTCCACTTGTCTCCCTCCCGGATCCGGACATTATTGAAGCCCCAGCGGACATCCAGCTTAGTGAAGTACCTCGCCCTGCAGAGTTGTGTGATCAGTTCAGAAATGAGTGGAATGGGGTACCGGTTCTTGATCGTGATCGCATTCAAGGCCCGGTAATCCTGCACAAGTCTGAGCAAGCCATCCTTCTTCTTGATGAAGAACACCAGAGATGCCATGGGTGACTTGGAGGGGCGGATCCTCCCTGTACAGAGGTTTTCCGCAAGGAATGCATCGAGCTCTACCTGCTCCTTGGGTGACAGCGGGTAGACTTTGCAGGTGGTGGGCTTTGACCCAGGCTCCAACTCGATGGCATGGTCCCACAGCTTTCGTGGAGGCAGGGCATCAAATGACTCCTTGGCAAAGACATCCTCGAACTCCCGCAGGTACTCCAGAATTTCCACCTCCGCTTTATCATGCTTCTTGGAGGCTTCAGCAAGGCGTTGCGAAATATTTCCGGCGGCGCGGATGTGTTCCGCTTCCGGTGGAAGGTTTACGTACAGCAAGCGCTCCCCCTCCGCCAGAGTCTCTTCCAGGCTGAGTTGGATGACGTCGGAGTCGGAATCGGAATCGGAATTTAAATCGGAATTGGATGTGGGAGCCGGTTCAAATTCCGCTTCCGAGTCTTCTTCTGCAAGCAGTGGATGGGGGCCAGAACGACATGTCTGTATGAGCCGTTCGGTCTTCCGCTGCTCCTGGCACTCCTTCCGCACTTCCGACCGGCACATGTGACACTTGGCTGGGCACCAACTCATCAGCACCTTCCGAGTCTGCCAATTGATCTCCAGGTTGTGCTCCTGGAGCCAGGTGAACCCGAGGATGATGTCTTGCTTCCCCAGGCTGGTGACTGCAAAGGAAGTGCTTTCTGAGTGTCCTTCGTAGCGGAGAATTGTGTCTACTATCTCCATGATGGACCCTGCCTCGTTGGGGCTTCCATCCACATTGAACACCGGGATTGCACATTGCAACTTCCACGTGGTCAGTCGGTTCCGTTCCACATAGTCCCGGTCTATAAACTGACCAGTGGCCCCGCAATCGACAAGGGCGTGTCCAGATTTGACTTCTGCAGTATCTGTTGTCTGGATCTCCACCTTAATGACTAGTGACTTGGGGCCAGGGGTGGAAGCAACAACATAGCGCTTCGGGAGGCGTCTCTCCCAAGGGCGGATGTGGGATGGACAGGGTGTCGGATTCGGTTTTTGTGTGACTTTATCCGGTGGGTCTGTATGAAGTGAGGGGAGTGGGGGCTTTTCATTCTCTACTTCAAGACAGGCAAACCAGTTATGTACATGCAGCAGGGGCACACATCTCACCCACTGCGCGTCACAAAATCCAATGCATCTCCCGCTCCCGATGCACCATGTTCCGCATTTTCGGAAATTTCTTCCGCAGGGGCACTCCGCTTATGTCCGCGAGTGCGAGGAACTCTGGAAGGAGCTCGAGTTTCTCCTCTGTGGTCATAAGCCAGATGTCAAAGGCTTGGGGGCACTCGCAAGCATAGTGGCCTGGTTATCAGCATCGGAAGGAGGTGATAGTTCCGTGGCCTTTTCCACGCATGCGGTCAACATCCATTGGGGCAGGGCCACTCTTCGAGGGAGGAGGGCTATGGTTCCTAATAGGAGCAGGCGGAGCAACCGTCGGAAATATTTTCCATGTGGGAATGAATGCACTTCCGGGTTTTGGCATAGGTGGAGTAGGACGAGTGGAACTGCGTGTCATGTTCCAGTTTGTCTCCACGAAGGCCTCATTTGCTTCCCTGTTCCGGGAGACCCTCTGCGCAGCTTGGTACCACCCTTCTGGGTCATCAAAATCCGGAGCTCCATCCCCAAGCAGCGCAACTTGGTTCTGGAGTGTCGGATCAAGTCCTCGTCGGAATTTGATGACGATCGTCTTGTCGTCGTCATACTCCGCAAGGTCGATGAGCTCCTGGAAGCGATCGATGTAGTCATCGACCGGATCCTTGGCCTGGTACCAGCTTGTCCCCTTGAGCTTCGTAAGGGCTGTGAGCTGCTCGTTTTTCGGGCAGAACTGGTCGGAAAATGTTTTCTCGAAGGCGTCCCAGTCCCGGAAGTAGTTCCCCTTTCCCTTTGCTTCATGTCGGATCACCTTGTTTGCAAAACGGGCTGCATGGTCCGACTTGAAAAAGGACAATGCCCAGTGGATCCGAGCCTGGTTGTTCGGAAAGAGGTCTCCGACAATTGCGAAGTAGATGCTGCATGTGTTGAAGAATGCGCGTCCCTTCTCCCGATCTCCGTCAAAGTCCGCCCGAGTTGCGGGTTTGACCTTTGCTAACTTTGCGGACATCCTCTCTTCCGCTGCTTCCGCTTTTCCGAAATCCGGATCATCCAGCATTTCATTTCCACCACTTTGTGGAATATCTAACTTAGCCAAAATCGCTTGTAAGGCTGTTTCAATCGCGTCGGTCTTCATCCGGTTCCGCGTCAATTCCTCCTCCATATTCCAAAGACGATCGTCCGGATCCATGTCGGAAGGAGAAATATGGGACAGGATTTACGGGGTTGGGAACTCGACGTAAGAAGAGGGGCTGTCGTATGCTGTGTGTGCGGGAGAGGTCGCGATCTCCGAGTCGCTGTCCCCGATTCCAAACGCACCTATGGCGAATGCAACGCGCAGTATGACCGCCGGTCCTCTAGGGGAGAGACTTTTCTGCTGTAAGGGCAACCCTGGCTGATTGTGGAGATCACACTACCACACAACTGACAAGGGGAAATCCAAAGTATGTATAAATGAACAGAGTATACAAGAGAGGGGATTCTCACCTGACAAGGGGAAATCCAAAGAGAAAAGTCTAAGGACCCCCAATGTCAGCGAGCCCATATTATACTATGCTGCGCAGCCAGGGACAACACTTGGCACCTGCCATCAACCCTGCATCTCCCGGACCACCCTGACCCTTTATTGACCCTTGATGCCACCTATTACGCGAGTCGCTTGATTTCCGATACTGTTCCGAGAGTGGAAGTTGGGAATTGGAGTGGAACTGGCAAGGCGAACAGAACTGGTGGAAGATCTCCCAGAAGCGGAATCATTTCTGAAAGCGGAGGCGGAGATGGAATCGGAACCGGAAGCAGAGTCGGAAATGGAGTCGGAACTGGATGTGGTGTAGGAACTGGAAATGGAAAACAGGGTGTCCCCTGACAAACTGGGGAAGATGTGGGGGGGTTATATACACTGGGGAGGCCTGGAGCCATGAGGCAGAGAACAAGGTGGGAAGCAAGTAAGTCAAATTGTGATTGCACACTGTTGTGGCACTGAGCGGAAGCACCAGAGCATGAACAGCTTGCTGGGTGCCTGTCACGCTCCTCATGCTTGCAAATGAGCCAGGCTATCCAGGAGTGAACTAAGGAGGTTGTTCATAAACTATAAGAAGTATCAAACTCTAATATCTCCTTAAGATCATTTAAATACTTGGAGTCTATTCTAAACATAATTTGGATTTTAAAACTTTCGTAATTTTTAAAACTTATTTGTACATTGTGAAACAAAGCATCTTTTAAGAGCTGAATAGATTATGAAACACTGTGGTGAGTTAGAACTTTAAGAATTTTAAAAGGTATACTCCCTTAGATAGTACATTTAATACATGTGTATACCATTGACACCTTTAAATACATATGTGTTACCTCGGAATGGGTGAGTTAGAAGATATTTCTATTTGATTCAACATACTAAGAATACCTGGGTGGGTTTGCTCAAGTAGGAAGGTTGTAGGATGAAAAATATCCAATAGTATCTTACATATTTTACATGGAAAGAACTGCAGTTTAGTTTTTAAAAAATGAAGTAACAACAAAAGTATTCACAGATATCTAGAAACATGTTACGACCGTGTATTTCCGATTTCCGATCTTCAGTTCGGCACACATTCTGCCCTTCTGATAATTCCAACATTCCGCCCCTTGTTCTACTCCCTTGTTCTTTCGACACTATTACTCGGACCCACCGGACCCGCTTCATCGTTCATCAAGATCATGTATCCGGTCCACCTTGTAGTTCGTTGTCAGATATGTTTTCCGACCCCTTGTTCTTTGCCATTGTTTTACCTTACCCTGAACCCCCCTTGTAGTCCCATTGTTCCCAATTAGTTAGTTCCCACATATGTCTACCCGACTTCCGCTCCCCCGGAATTGGCTTAGTACCGTCTCATTACATGTTGTCTCAACTCCTTGTATAAAAGCCTCTCATGTATGTCTGTTATTCTGCAATCAGATAATCACCTTCAACACTTGATTTCCTTCGCTCCATCTCCTGTTCTTAGCACAGCGAGTCTAGCAAGACCTCCATCTCTCCGCTTTCCGCCTTCCGTCTTCCGCCTCAGTGTAAGGACCCGGCCTTTGGCCGGTTACTTACCGGTAAAACCTTCTTCCGAGCCCGAGCCTTGTGATATCCGTGCCCGAGTACATATGATCCTTATCTGCTCCCGAGCCCGAGCCCGAGCTTGAGTTCATATCCGACCTTGATCCCATGCCCGTATCCCCTTAGTTACTGATTCCGCCCCTGTCAGGGGACACCCTGTTTTCCATTTCCAGTTCCGACTCCGCTTCCGATTCCGATTCCGATTCCATCTCCGCCTCCGCTCTCGGAAATGATTCCGCTTCTGGGAGAACTTCCACCAGTTCTGTTCGCTTTGCCAGTTCCACTCCAATTTCCGAGTTCCACCCTCGGAACAGTGTCGGAAATCAAGCGACTCGCGTAATAGGTGACATCAAGGGTCGATCAAGGGTCAGGGAGGTGCAGGGTTGATGGCGGGTGCCAAGTGTTGTCCCTGGCTGCGCAGCATAGTATAATACGGGCTCGCTGACATTGGGGGTCCTTAGACTTTTCTCTTTGGATTTCCCCTTGTCAGGTGAGAATCCCCTCTCTTGTATGCTCTGTTCATTTATACAGACTTTGGATTTCCCCTTGTCAGTTGTGTGGTAGTGTGATCTCCACAACTAGCCAGGGTTGCCCTTACAGCAGAAAAGTCTCTCCCATAGAGGACCGGCGGTCGTACTGCGTGTCGCAGCCGCCATAGGTGCGTTCGGAATCGGAGACAGCGACTCGGAGATCGCAACCTCTTCCGCACACACAGCGTACGACAGCCCTTCTTCTTACGTCGAGCTCCCAACCCCGGAAATCCCGTCCCACATTTCTCCTTCCGACATGGATCCGGACGATCGTCTTCGGAATATGGAGGAGGAATTGACACGGAACCGGATGAAGACCGACGCGATTGAAACAGCCTTACAAGCGATTTTGGCTAAGTTAGATATTCCACAAGGTGGTGGAAATGAAATGTTGGATGATCCGGATTTCGGAAAAGCGGAACTAGCGGAGGAGAGAAAGTCCGCGAAGTTAGCAAAGGTCAAACCCGCAACTCCGGCGGACTTTGACGGAGATCGGGAGAAGGGACGCGCATTCTTCAACACATGCAGCATCTACTTCGCAATTGTCGGAGACCTCTTTCCGAACGACCAGGCCCGGATTCACTGGGCATTGTCCTTTTTCAAGTCGGACCGCGCATCCCGTTTTGCAAACAAGGTGATCCGACATGAAGCAAAGGGCAAGGGGAACTACTTCCGAGACTGGGACGCCTTCGAGAAAACATTTTCCGACCAGTTCTGCCCAAAAAATGAGCAGCTCGCAGCCCTTACGAAGCTCGAGGGGGCCAGCTGGTACCAGGCCAAGGATCCGGTCGATGACTATATCGATCGCTTCCAGGAGCTCATCGACCTTGCGGAGTATGATGACGACAAGACGATCGTCATCAAATTCCGACGAGGACTCGATCCGACACTCCAGAACCAAGTTGCGCTGCTTGGGGATGGAGCTCCGGACTTTGATGACCCGGAAGGGTGGTACCAAGCTGCACAGAGGGTGTCCCGGAACAGGGAAGCAAATGAGGCCTTCGTGGAGACGAGCCGGAATATGACGCGCAGTTCCACTCGTCCTACTCCACCTGTGCCAAAATCCGGAAGCGCATTCATTCCCATGCGGAAAGTATTTCCGACGCTTTCACCGCCCGCTCCTATTAGGAACCATAGCCCTCCTCCCTCGAAGAGTGGCCCTGCCCCGATGGATGTTGACCGCATGCGCGGAAAAGGCCGCGGAACTATCACCTGCTTCCGATGTCAACAACCAGGCCACTATGCCCGCGAGTGCCCCCAAGCATTTGACATCCGGCTTATGACCACAGAGGAGAAACTCGAGCTCCTTCCAGAGTTCCTCGCACTTGCGGACATAAGCAGAGTGCCTACTGCGGAAGGAGTTTCCGAAAATGCGGAACATGGCGCATCGGAAGCGGAAGATGCGTCGGATTTTGTGACGCGCAGCGGGTGAGATGTGTGCCCCTGCTGCCTGTACATAACCGGTTTGCCTGTCTTGAAGTAGAGAATGAAAAGCCCCGACTCCCCTCACTTCATACAGACCCACCGGATAAAGTCACACAAAAGCCAAATCCGACACCCCGTCTATCCCGCATCCGCCCTTGGGAGAGATGCCTTCCGAAGCGCTATGTCGTTGCTGCCACCCCTGGCCCCAAGTCACTAGTCATTAAGGTAGAGACCCAGACGACAGATACGGCGGAAGTCAAATCCGGACCCGCCCTTGTCGATTGCGGGGCCACTGGTCAGTTTATGGACCGGGACTATGTGGAACGGAACCGACTGACGACGCGGAAGTTGCAACGTGCAATCCCGGTGTTCAATGTGGATGGAAGCCCCAATGAGGCAGGGTCCATCACGGAGATAGTGGACACAATTCTCCGCTACGATGGACACTCGGAACGCACTTCCTTCGCTGTCACCAGCCTGGGGAAGCAAGACATCATCCTTGGGTTTACCTGGCTTCAAGAGCACAACCCGGAGATCAATTGGCAGACTCGGAAGGTACTGATGAGTCGATGTCCAGCCAAGTGTCACATGTGCCGGTTGGAAGTGCGGAAGGAGCACCAGGAGCAGCGGAAGACTGAACGGCTCATACAGACATGTCGTTCTGGCCCCCATCCACTGCTTGCAGAAGAAGACTCGGAAGCGGAATTTGAACCGGATTCCACTTCCGATTCCGATTCCGATTCCGACGTCATCCGACTCGGCCCGGAAGACATTCTGGCGGAAGGGGAGCGCTTGCTGTACGTAAACCTTCCGCCGGAGGCGGAACACATCCGCGCCACCGGAAGTATTTCGCAACGCCTGTCTGAAGCCTCTAAGAGGTATGATAGAGTGGAGGCGGAAATTCCGGAGTACCTGCGGGAGTTTGAGGACGTCTTCTCTAAGGAGTCGTTTGATGCCCTGCCTCCGCGGAAACTGTGGGACCATGCCATCGAGTTGGAGCCTGGGTCGAAGCCCACCAACTGCAAGGTCTACCCGCTGTCACCCAAGGAGCAGGTAGAGCTCGATGCATTCCTTGCGGAAAATCTCCGTACAGGGAGGATCCGCCCCTCTAAGTCACCCATGGCATCTCCGGTGTTCTTCATCAAGAAGAAGGACGGCTCGCTCAGACTTGTGCAGGATTACCGGGCCTTGAATGCGATCACGATCAAGAACCGGTACCCCATTCCGCTCATTTCCGAATTGATCACACAACTCCGCGGGGCGAAGTACTTCACCAAGCTGGATGTCCGCTGGGGCTTCAATAATGTCCGGATCCAGGAGGGAGATGAGTGGAAGGCCGCATTCCGCACCAACCGAGGACTCTTTGAGCCACAGGTCATGTTCTTTGGCCTCACCAACAGTCCTGCCACGTTCCAGACAATGATGAATGACATTTTCCGTGACATGATAGCAGAAGGGGTTGTCTGCGTCTACCTCGATGACATCCTCATCTTCACAAAAACAATGTCCGAACATCGGGAAGTCGTGCGGAGAGTGCTGGAACGACTCCGGGAGTACAACCTGTGTCTCAAGCCGGAAAAGTGCGAATTTGAGCGGACGCGGATAGAGTATCTTGGGGTGATCGTGTCGGAAGGAAAGGTGGAAATGGACCCCGTCAAGGTTTCCGGTGTGTCTGATTGGCCGGTGCCGCGGAACAAGAAGGAAGTCCAGTCCTTCATTGGGTTTGTCAATTTCTACCGGCGGTTCATCAAGGACTTCTCCTGCCACGCCCGTGCCCTCTTCGACCTCACCAAGAAGGAGGTTGGATGGCGGTGGGGAGAGCCGGAACGGGCCTCCTTTGACAAACTCAAAGAGCTGATCACTTCCGCCCCGGTCCTGATCTTTCCCGACGACTCTCGCCCTTACCGAGTGGAGGCGGATTCTTCCGACGCAGCTACCGGAGCGGTCTTGTCGCAACGGTCATCGGAAGAAGGTGGGGGGTGGCATCCGATTGCCTTCTTCTCTAAGAGTCTCAGTCCGGTCGAGCGGAACTACGAGATCCATGACAAGGAGATGCTGGCAATCATCCGAGCGCTGGAGGAGTGGCGACACTTCCTCGAGGGCGCTCTATGCCCATTTGAGATCTGGACAGACCACAAGAACCTTGAGTATTTCCGCACGTCTAAGAAGTTGAACCGACGACAAGCACGGTGGTCCCTACACCTGTCCCGGTTTGACTTCATGCTCCACCACCGCCCCGGCCGCACCATGGGCAAGCCCGATGCCCTATCCCGCCGTGCGGATCATGGAAGCGGAAGCGGAGACAATGCGGATATGACACTGCTCCGCCCAAGTCTCTTTGCAATCCGCGCCCTAGAAGGAGTGACTGCAGTTGGAGCGGAAGCGGAAATGCTCCGGGACATCCGGAGACAGTATCGGAATGGAGAGAAGGAGGAGTCGGTGGTGAAGGCAGTGGAGGAACTTCGGAAAGGGCACTCACGGTCTGTACGGGCAGCGGAATGGTCGGAACGGGATGGGCTGCTCCACTTCAGAGGCAAGGTCTACGTTCCGGATGGGGCAGACCTCCGCCGCCGCATCGTGTCCCAGCACCATGACACACGGGTCGCTGGGCATGCTGGCAGGTGGAAGACGCTGGAGTTAGTGGCTCGGAATTACTGGTGGCCTCAGATGTCCCGCTACATTGGACAGTACGTGAAGACATGTGACCTTTGTCTCCGAACCAAAGCGCAACGACATCCACCCGTCGGAGAACTTGTTCCGCTCCCGATTCCCGAATCCCGCTGGGACACCATCAGCGTCGACTTCATTGTTGAACTCCCAGAGTCTCATGGCTACGACGCGATCATGAACGTCGTGGATTCGGTAAGCAAGGTGTCCCACTTCATTCCGACGCACACGACGATCACAGCCCTCGGAGCGGCCCGCCTGTTCCTTGCACATGTCTGGAAGTTGCATGGGCTCCCGAAGCAAGTCGTTTCCGACCGAGGTCCGCAGTTTGTCGCGGAACTGACTCGGGAGCTCTACCGCCTGCTCGGCATAAAGCTAGCTACCACCACGGCGTACCATCCGCAGGGTGACGGACAGACGGAACGGGTCAATCAGGAGTTGGAGCAATATCTCCGCCTCTTTGTCAATGAGAGGCAGGACGACTGGGATGAATTACTTCCGCTGGCGGAATTCCAATACAACAACCATGTCCATTCCGCCACACAACAGACTCCCTTCATGCTCGACTCCGGACGACACCCGCGGATGGGCTTCGAACCACGCCAGGCTGAGTCCCGACTCGAGACGGTCAATGAGTTCCGAGACCGCATGGACTCCACCCTTTCGGAAGCCAAGTCGGCCCTTGCAAAGGCCAAGGATGACATGGCGAGGTACTACAACCAACGCCGGGTTCCTGCCCCAGAGTACCAAGTTGGAGACAAGGTGTATCTAGATGCAAGTGACATCCGCACCACACGCCCTTCACAGAAGCTTGCCCACCGCTACCTGGGCCCTTCACAGTGACGCGGAGGGTTGGACGGAATGCATACCGCCTCCGACTTCCGATGTCCATGTCCCGCCTCCACCCCGTCTTCAACGTGGTGAAGTTACTCCCTATGCTTGAGGACCCAATTCCAGGTCGGAAGGCTCATCCGCCACCTCTGCCAGAGATTGTAGATGGGGAGGAGCACTATGTGGTGGAACGGATCCTGGACAGCCGGTTTGTGCGAGGACGACTCCAATTCCTCGTGAAATGGGAAGGGTATGGGTACGAAGAGAATTCGTGGGTCCCGGAGCAAGATGTTTCCGCCCCGGACAAGCTCGGGGAGTTCTATAGGACACATCCCGGTGCCCCTCGCCGGATCCGCTCGTTGGCATTTCAATCCCTCGTGTCCCGTGCTTCGAGGACGCAGCACGCTAGAGAGGGGGTGATGTCAGGGGACACCCTGTTTTCCATTTCCAGTTCCGACTCCGCTTCCGATTCCGATTCCGATTCCATCTCCGCCTCCGCTCTCGGAAATGATTCCGCTTCTGGGAGAACTTCCACCAGTTCTGTTCGCTTTGCCAGTTCCACTCCAATTTCCGAGTTCCACCCTCGGAACAGTGTCGGAAATCAAGCGACTCGCGTAATAGGTGACATCAAGGGTCGATCAAGGGTCAGGGAGGTGCAGGGTTGATGGCGGGTGCCAAGTGTTGTCCCTGGCTGCGCAGCATAGTATAATACGGGCTCGCTGACATTGGGGGTCCTTAGACTTTTCTCTTTGGATTTCCCCTTGTCAGGTGAGAATCCCCTCTCTTGTATGCTCTGTTCATTTATACAGACTTTGGATTTCCCCTTGTCAGTTGTGTGGTAGTGTGATCTCCACAACTAGCCAGGGTTGCCCTTACAGCCCCATCACGCATCATTCGTATATTACCTCGCCCTGACCTCGGCCTCCTGACCTTGCCCTGACCTCCACTAATATGTTCGCCCCTGACTTGTAACCTCGCTCGTATGTAACCCCCCTTGTATGCATTCCTACTCCTCAGTCTGAAAATCAACTATCGTATCCCTTCAATCCCTAGCTAGTTTCTAAGCCTCGCCTCTTAAGCCAAACCTCGCCTCTTATTCGTTTGCCTCCGAAGTTGGGACTCGTGTGTAGGGTCGGCGCAGCACATAAGCTGAAGCCAAGTCCCTCTCCGACTTCCCCATCCAAACCTCACCCCGTAACCTCGGACCTTACCTCGGGTTTCGCTCCCAACCTCGGTCAACCTTACGACGGATCGTATCGTAACACTCAGTTGCGACTCAAGTTCCGACTAACTCTTAGTTCAATACTTTCTGACCTCCGACCCATTTCCGAAATACTTAGGACGATAGTTCATTGGGGGCGCAACGTACAAGTTGAAGCTGCTGTCCTTTCCAGTTCCGACTTAGCGGAAATCTCAATACGTAACAAAACAGAAGGAAATCATATACAATGGATTCTATTAAATGACCTTTAATTGTTTAGCATGTAACATGGAGAACTATTTCCCAGAATTGCTTTTTAACAATGGAATAGCTTCAGAAAAGATATCACTATTTAAAGATGGAGTTTTATGGGAATGTCACTTTTATTAGTAAACATCTGATATTATAGTAATTCCAAACACCTTCCTAAGACTGGCATCATGTATATAATGTATTTGACACACATTATGTCAAATATAACTTTTACCAATTATTTTATGGCTGAATGACTACATAAGGGGGCTAAAAGCATGTACCACCCGCATATATAGCCACCTGTCTTACAAGACAGCTTCACTTTTGCATCAAAAAATCGTAGTTAAATTTGTAGTACTTTAATCATATTATGAGCATTTTTTGGCACCCTCAAACGTTCCAGGGATGGTGGCATGGGTCAGTGATTCACATCCTGCTGAGTAATACTATGTAGTTCAGATAGGGTTTCTTTCTTCTCGTAATAACTGCAGCTGTCCGAAGTTCTGGGTCTGTCGGAGATGGCTGCTCCCAATCCGACTCCGACTGTAACGCCGTCGGTACATTCATCCTGTCTGCAGTTATGGTGAGCCTCCTGCGACGTATTCTGAGCAGGCTAATGTGTATGTAGTCATCTACATGGGAAGTCCGTATGTCCAACTCCCGTGGGGTCCATTACTTTTACAATACAACCACCCGCGAGTCTCGCTGGGAGGCACCGGCTGAGCTCTCGGAGAGCGAGGTTCATCAGCTGCCTGGTGCATCGCAATATCTCGGACGCCCTCCAAACACATCTGCCCCCGCCTCCCATTCTGCAGACCAGGTTCGTGCGAGCCATCTGCTGGTAAAGCATCGCGGCAGCAGGAGGCCATCAAGCTGGAAAGAGGTGGGCTGTTCCAAGGTTGCATCCTACTACCATTCACTCGTGTACCGATATTTCAGCCCAGCATAACGCGCTCCCAGTCTGAAGCCGTCGAGATTCTGCGTGGCTACGCGAGCCAGATCAATGGCGATCCTTCCAAGTTTGCTCAACTGGCGAAGGAGCACTCGGACTGCTCCTCTCATGATAAGAACGGCGATCTTGGATGGTTCAGAAAGGGTCAAATGCAGAGGCCATTTGAGGATGCAACATATTCCCTCCAGGTGGGGGAAATGAGTGACATCATCACTACCGATAGCGGTGTACACCTCATTTTGAGGACGGGATGAATGAGCAAGTGTCTGCACGATATTTGTATTTTCCAGTAGAAGTAGGCCAATTCTCTCTTCAGACTCAGTTTATGTTTACTAAGTCTAGAAGTCACGGATATCGTCGCTCTCTAACCAACCACCTTCGTCCTTATCCTCTGTTAGACTATTCCAAGCATGAGTGGATCCCGTGATGTCAGCAGCTGTAGCCTCCCCAGTAGCTTCTTCACTTTCCCCAAGTTGTTCCATTCGTTGCGAGTTGCTAGGTAGTTTGGTCGGATGTACGAACGAAAGTTCGGTAAATTTGCTGTGATTCCGCGGTGGAGCACCTGTATAGAGCTCAGACATCGCCACCATGGCTACATAACAGACGCGACATACCGGCGCCGCAAGTATTCAATGCCTTTAAGACACCTCCAAGCTCCAATACGACTTCATCCTTGGCCCACCTCCGGCCGCTGTCAGCCGTATTTACCATGGCATGGTTGAGCCACTCCTCGGTGTCTGTAAGACACCCCTCGGATTCTCGCGTTCGTTTAAGTACGTCAAAAAATTCCGGCTTGAACATCTTCTGCGAACGGCGAGTCACAGGGGAAGGCAGGGAATGTAGAACCCCGAGCGTAAGGATGTGAAATTGATGAGGATTTTGCTGTGCTTGTGACTACGAATGTTCCATGTGTTCAAGGTCAAATTAACCAACCCAAAGCATAGGACGCGATGCAAACCGATAAGGGCCCGCTGGCATCTATCCAACTTAACCAGTCACATACGGCGTCGCACTCATCCACCTCGTTGCAAAATTGTGCATAGTTGTGGTGTAGATATAAGGCAAATAAAGATGTGTCGACAGGTGAGTCTGCATATAAAACCTGCAGTTCCGGGGGAGGGATATCAAAGTCTGCACAGCACAATTCTAAACGCACCTACATTCACGTCCACGCGGCTACTTCTTCTGAAGTGTCTCTCAAGATGGAATGGCAGGGGAGGGGGGTCTGGGATCGAGTCATCCAGTTTTTCCTCTCTTTCACGATCTTTCGCTGTAGAGGAGTGATTCCCAGGATCACATTTCCCTGTAATAATTTCACCCGGTTGATCAGTGGCTCAAAGTGCTGTGTAGTCCATTACCAGTAGAGAAGACACTTGCGTTTATTGTATAATACTTTACCTAGCATATGGAACAACGCAAGACTTTGTTCTCGCCTGGTCATAGCCTCCAATCTGAGTTCATAGCACGCATAGGTCAGTGAGTGCGGAAGATTTCCGGCCGTGCACATACACTCTCCGCATATTGTTATTTTTACCTCGCTTTGAGAGGCTGGCTATACATGCAAATTGTAACGCCATAACTGCACTCCGAATATCCCCATTAGAGGAATCAACGATAATTTTCACGGTATCATTAGTCGGTTTAGTTGACTTGGCGGACTGACTGGTGGAAAAATGCTTTGTAAGGAGGGCAGTCAGTGCTTTCAGCAGGATTGTTGGAGCAATGGGGTTGAACCTGCAAGTTAAATCATCAAGAGAGTCAGGAGAGTGTTAGTAGGGGGAACATACGGGATCTCCCTGAAATAAGGGGAATTGAGGATAGTATGTGGTATAACGCTGCGCACATCAATGGCTTCTTTCCGCCACCGTCCCCAGGCCCGTCCGCCCGCCAGATCGGTTTCGGGGTCTTCCCCCCGTGTTCCGGCATTAGATATTACAAGAACAATCGGAACATTGGGAGGGGAGGCTAGATAATCCTGGAGTGCAGCATGGAATGCGTCTGCAGTGCCTGCGTGTAGAATATTCGGTAAGTCTTCGAGCAGGATGATCTGTCGTGAAGGAATCTGCGTAGAGGAGGATGGTATTGTACTATGCACGAGGGGAAGAGGACGACATGATGAAGCGCGGTTGAGGAATGTTTGAAATTTCTTGGTGAGTGATTCACGATCTTCAGGATGTTGTTCAGCCACCACGAAGAAAAGAACGGCGTAGACTGAACGGACCATAGTCATCGTTGCCATCCCACGCGAAATTGTCATCAGGTGAATTTCGCCATTCCAAAATCTCAAAGTTCATCTCTCGCGCTAGCACCTGCAGTGTTGCTGTTTTTCCAGTGCCGGCATTCCCTGTCAATGCCAAGATTCGCTGCAAAAAAGTTATCAAAAATTTCTTAAGTCCCAGTGGTGCATTTCTTACCCGATACCTTTTCAGGGCACCTGTCGGGCCCCCCTCGAACGCTTCAAGGAGCCAATGGCGTACGTCTTCTACTTTTCTCTTGTGAACGGCGAGCTCTGTCTGATAAACAGATTACTAGCTACTAAGAGACGCCCGTAAACCCGCACCTCCGTTTTAGGTGCATAACTGTTCACCCATAGTTCAGATTCTATCAGAGGTCCTGGTAAGCAAAGGTGTGGAACCACACGTTCAAGTCGTGTTCCGTACCATCAGCAGTCGCGTCGGTACTACTTGTCGTTTGAGATGAGACGAGTAGCTTTTCTTTGCCTTTCCCGTGAAGCTGGAAAGTGGGTGGCTCCGCAAGCTAGTTCATGAATGAGTGCTAAATTGTGGAAAAGTAACATGAAAATTCCCGCACAGATTTTAAGGGTTTCATGACCTTTTTTACGGGCACATCTAAGGGCGACGGGCCAGAATCCGGTGTTGAACGTCGCGCATTGGAGGGAAACGAGTCTAATGTAAGCTTGCTGAGCTTAGATTTGGACTTTCTGGACGAGACAGTGGGCCTTGTGCTTTTGGAAGGAGCCATATTGACATTTAGCAGAGCGTATGAAGGTTCCACGGCTTGGCGTTCGGATGTGGTGACTGAAATGTCACCGCGCGGTGGCGCATAACACCACTCTCCACACAGATTGAGAAAAGACTCCTGGCTTTCGAGTCCGTATAGATCAGTGGTTTAGATCGTTTGTCTTACATGCAATTGTTCACAAAAGGTCGCAGGTTCGAAACCTGCTACGGACATTCATTTTTATGACTTTGATGTCCTCTCTCTGGTCGAACATTTCAGAAATGAGCAACGGGAATTATAAGTAAACCTTATTTGGTTCCTTATGAGCGCGAGCTGGCTCTGTCTCAGCCACTCACTTTTGGATCCCTTGGATCTATTCGTTCAATCTGCAAATGATACTTGCAAGCCGCTACAGTGCTAAATGTACTTATTGCCCTGTTGTAGAGCTGAGTGGTATGGGCACCGTAACGAACGAGGTTGCGCAAACAGAGTAAGGTACCGTAAAAATGCTGTAGACGTAGTACTTCCTGTGAAAAACATTTTTGAACGAAATCGACAAGGTTTATGTAAGCTCCCTAGCCACGCGTCCAGCATACGCGTCCCGTCCAAAGTCCTACAACCTCCTCTTGTATACGTACTCTTGCACCTTATCCTTCTCGCAGCATGTTCCTTACACGTTCAGAATACGGCGCGTATAGCATTCCGTTGCGTGCAGCTTATGCTTCTGTGGTGCTTACACGACTGTCTTGTGAAATGTAGACCGTGGCGTAAACACTTTTTCGCCAGAGGGTCGACTGTTTCAAGGTGAACACCACAAGCACTGTTATACCATGCATCTGATTCATTCTGTGCTGGATAGTCGAATACGCTATTGAAGCCATCAAGGTACACATGCTGTCACGAATGGGATGCTACAGCTACTAGACACAATGATGATAACTCAGCTCGGCTCTACGACTGTTGGCATCCGTACTCCGGAGGGCGTCGTTCTTGGCGTCGAGAAACGCGTGCAGTCGCCTCTGCTCGAGTCGAGCTCAATAGAGAAGATCATGGAGATCGACTCGCATTTGGGATGTGCAATGAGTGGTTAGTTACCTTGGCGGATGACAGCGTCCCTGCAGAACCTAATGTTGTTTCTGTGTGGTGTTGCAAAGGATTGACCGCCGATGCGCGGACGATGATCGACCATGCACGAGTGACAGCACAAAATCACGCTTTCACCTACGACGAACGTATCAAGGTACATGGGTTTGGATTGAGGTGGCTCAGCCGTTAATACTTGCCTCGAATCAGGTCGAGTCTGTCACTCAGGCCGTTTGTGACCTCGCACTCCGGTTCGGCGAGAGTGTTCATGACGAAGATGCAATGATGGTATGCTCTTTGAACTCTCCATCGAGCAATCCGTACCAAACATTTCCATGCAGAGTCGTCCCTTTGGTGTTGCCCTCCTCATCGGTGGAATTGACGAGCTTGGACCGCAACTGTAAACACCCTGCGTTGAACACCCTTGAAGAGAGTTGACATTAATGCCTCACAGATACCACACCGACCCTTCCGGGACTTTCATGCGTTATGAAGCGAAGGCGATCGGAAGCGGCAGTGAGGCTGCTCAAGCCGAGTTGCAGGACAAGTGGCATAAAGTATGTTTTCCAATCTCTGGCAGGCGCCGAGGTGGCTTATACAATTTGCAGCAAATGACTTTGGCCGAGGCCCAAAGTCTCGCGTTGCGTGTGTTAAAGCAAGTGATGGAGGAAAAGCTCGACCAGCACAACGTCCAGCTCGCCCAGGTCTGCCTTCTTAAGTTCTCAATTTGCACTAATACTAAAGCCATATCCCAAGGTTACCCCCGCGGTTGGGTTCGAGATATTATCTGAAACAAAACTAAAGGAGGTGATCGATGTGACAGAGGCACCAACGTCGTAGGATCGAGACCTGTGTTCGAGTGTAGAACAATAAACGATGATTAATCACACAAAACCGGCAACACTACACCGAGTTTTCTTTCTTGTTGTGCACACGAGTCCAGATGAAACCCGCGACGTCGTCTTATCATGTCAACCGTAAAGTCATGCATGTAGAACATGGTTTTATTGAGTTTACTGCGGTATAGAGAAAGAAAACCTGCCATGAACAATTGAGATGAGTGAAGGCCGAACGACCCAAGGAACATGGAGTGCTCACATGCTGAACAACAACTCCAATGGAGAAAATCCACCCCCAAGGGTGTTTTAGCGCAGACGGCTACAAAAAAAAAAAAAAATCTCTGTTAGCTACCGTACGGACGAGACATCGCGAGGAATGCGACCAGGTTGCATGACGGGATTCCCAAATCGTGTCACCAACCACGAAAGACACTCACCGTGCTTCACGCTCGCTCTCGAGCAGAGCCAAGATATCGGACTCCCTGACGGGGCCCTTCACATTTCGAATGATGGACCGCGACGAATCGTCCATGAATTCGACGCGAACTTGAGTAACACCACCACGCGAGCCCGTGCGGCCCAGCACCTATGATAGGCAATAAATTGACTGGAGTGAGTAGGTGAGGTGTGTGTATAATATGTGTATTTACCTTTATAACTTTAGCGAGTTTTACGGGAGCTTTTGAGGAATCCTATTTGCAACGACACATTTTAAGCTGTTATGATACTTTTACGGGCCAATTTGCACGAACCATGGCTGTAAGAGAATTGTATGAGAGGGGCTCGTCGGTGCGATGTGGCTAGAGCGAAATTTAAGGTTTCAACTCGGTCTTTGCCGAGCAACTGCAACCTGACTTTGAACTTGCGCTCTATAGCGAGAATACTTACTTAGCGGTGGTACTTGATGGCTCTTGACATCAAGAAACACAAGAGGAAGCGCGTGCCTGTGGAAGAATCGGCTGATATCGCATCGCCCGTAGAAGAGGCAAAACCGGACCGCAAGAAGCGACGAACAGAGAGCAAAAGTGCCGATATTTTCATGCTTTCCACTGGCTTTACTGCGCGAAACTGACCAACCGTGACTGTGCGCAGAAGATGGCATAGAGGACGATCGGAGCTTGGGAAGCAGGACAACAGCGCGCACGCCGGTACACTCGGAAACCGGTGCAAAACATCATGTGCATGTGTCAGACGATGCACCTCGGGGTGATCATGCAAAGCGGAAAAAAATGCCACAGATTGCAGATGCAGATAATTCTGGAAAGGCAGAGGTGCGTCTGCATCGCAAAGAGCGCGTTGGTGATGAGCGCGGTAAGGATCCGTGTTCTCTCAAATTCAGCTTAATATTCAACGCATACAACGCAGAGATGCGTCAAAATTCCATTGAGAATGCCGGGCCCAATAATGACCAGGCTGCCAGCAATAGTCCGCGGCGTAACGACGCTACGGTAAATAATGCACAGAAGGCAAAGAAACGCAAGCCATCAACAGAATTACATGCGGATCGACTTGGTGAGTCCGTAAGCCACATATTCCGAATGTAAATGGGGGCCAACGTCATCCCAGCCGCTCCAATCGACAAAGATGACGTGAACACCATCGCACCACTGAAGCGGAAAAGAAAGCACAAATCTGATGATGTGACAAATGCTACAGATATGGTCGGTACGGCTGACCACGAGACACCCCGCCGGAGGAAACGCATGCACAGTGAGAAGCACTCGGAGCCTACACACGGGCAGACGGAGGGCTCCACGCCCATGCTCGGGAAGAACGCGTCAAGATCCTCGCGCCAGGGTATTTATCCAGACCCGACCAAGGACGCTGCATTAACTGCACCAGCGCTGAAAGGTCAGAATCCACACGTTCAACTTGCTCTCTGCAAACCACGACAGTGACCGACCGGACATGTTTTTCAGCGCTCTCATATGTACATACGCATGTTTCGTCTCCTGACTCGTGGAAATTCAGCAAAGCGCGACAGAACTGGGTCGTCCGAAACCTGTGGGACGACAAGGCCGTGCGTTCTTTCGTCTTTCGTCGCGCGGCCGGCCATTCACTTTGTAACTTGACGTACTCTAAAACCAGATCCCGGATATGTATTTCCCCTCATGCGTCAAATACGTGGCGAACATCCGAGGAAATACCAGAGATGTAGGTAGCGTGCTTATTGGGGCTGTACCACTTCCATCCATCTCATGATGCTTGCCGTGCAGATGCTAACCAAGTCAAGCCAATCCGTTCTCGATGACGTGTCCGAAAACACTGCCAACTCGGACACGGTGAAGCCTCCCGTTGCCGTTACCGTTAGCGAAGGCGCAGGCGAGGTAGAATCGTCTGAGGAACAGCTGAGGCGAAGGCAGATGAGGGTCAAGCGCGCCGAGATGATCTTGGCCGCCCTTGCTGAGGCCAAGCCATGAGCCATGAGCAAGCGCTGTTTGAACCATGAACCATGATTGACCGACCGCCCATCCATCCTGCAGAAACTCCACACGCATTTCGCGCATCCCCAGAGTTATCCACCGGGACGGTCCTGGGCATCCGCTCTTTATGTAAGACCAGCCGTGATTCAAACCGCCGTCTGAATCTAAACGTCGGGAATCATGGCTCTCACTGGCCGACTCGGATAGTCTGTTTGCCCCCTACGTACTAGTACCTCCTACCCGCGTCCATTTAATTATGAACCGTATCTATTTCTGAGCTGTGATGAATCGGACTACTTAATGTCCGCCACTGATCTATGGTGCCGCTCACTTAGCCACCACTACTTTTGTGCAAAATTTTCTCATCCTCCTAACCATGGCCAAATTCTTATTCCTTTTGTAGAAACACATCCTTTAGTAGTAAGAACATATTGTATTGAGGGATATCAACCAGCTTCAATTTTGAGTGAGAAAATCTTGTGAACACATCCCAGATTGGCAGGTGGTACATATTGGCCTCTACAGCCGTCAAAAACAAAATTGGCACTTATCCCTCTTGCAGAAACACTCTTTGGTGTATTTTGGACAGATTGTATTGACAGAATCAATATATCATTAAAATTGGATGAGAAAATCTGTTTTTGGGATTACCCCCATGGTGTGAAGGACAAAAATTAATAATTACTGGTCCAAAGAACAAGCGACAGCCTCTGGAACACGCCTGTGTGACTTGGGGTAAGAAGTAATGCTCACAAGGTTATGGCTTCTGCTCAGGATGCTTCTTGTTCTTGAGCCTCCTTCCATCTTCGCACCTATGTGCGAGTTGAGCCTTTCATGTATCCCAATGCTCAGTTTGCCTCTATTTTCTTCCACTCTTTCAAATTCTTGTGACTGATCATATACTTGAATGCATTGGGAGCATCCGGAGATCCAGCCTTCTTGTGTAAAGCAGAGAGATTTGCCTCCAATTCATCACCCTCAAGCTCAGCAAGGCTTTTGTTGTCTGACCAAACCTCATCTGCATCTGTCGCAGAGTCATCAGAGGGCTTGCAGTTAACACCACCTTTGTACTCACAGTCAGAATCAGAATCAGTTTCACTGGTAGTGTTAATATGGTGATAGTTTCTAGCTTTTGTGAGGTTGTTTGTCCAGTATGATTTGACCATAGATGGTGGACGGCAGTAAGGATGGCGGTTATGATTTGGGGTTAGGGTTAGAAAATTTGAACGAGCTAGATTGGCGGTTGGACACAAGTAGCGGCGCCTAAGTGAGTGGCACCATAAGACGTTAAGCTGCGTTACGTCAAGAACTTGAAGAAACCGCGGTGGGTACGAGTCGCAAACAGGTTGTGCATTTGATGATGATGCATGGTTACATAAAGCCAAGCGTACAAATTCCAATATCATACAGAGTTTATACTTGTTCAACGTGATGCAACGCTAGACTCACGCGCCGTTCTGGACGCTCTGCCACGTCTCCCGGGAGCTGATGTCAGTCCACCACCTAAAAAAAAGCAGAATTAGACATGTCTCATCGCGGGGAGGTTCGAAGATAGGATGGTGACTGGACCGACCTGGCAACGTTAGGCTTCGTTCTGAAAAAGTCGTATCCGAGTTTCTGGTGGGCACGCGTGAGTGGGCAAGGCATTAATTGGCCTGGTGCCGATATAACAGCTACTCGGTAAGGAACAGGAACATACCGACTCCAGCATAAATCCATAGGGCAGGTGGAACCTTAATTCGGGGTGCATTAGACGATGATGCATCCATTCAAAGAAACGACGAACAGATCCACCAAGGTTATCTCCTGTATCGAAACAGGATCTCAGTAACAGTAAGCAGCATCACACGGCTCGAGAGGCGAGAGAACGCGGCGACTGACATCGCCCGACAGATACTTCTGCGCGGAGAGGATCTTGTCATAGACGGCCAGTTTCCCGTCCAACGTGTCGACCAGCTCAGCGACGAGCCTCTCGTCGGGCGCCACGCCTGTTCTTCCTCTAAAACCATTGCGTCACGATTCTGGCCTATAAGTAAGACGGATGCACCGTGACTGCAGTACTCGCTGTTTGATAAGCCTTTCGAACGTGAGCGTCGCCGCAGCGGGGTCGTAGTGCGCGAGCTCGACGCTCGCGGCTTGCTCGAACTGGGCGTGGGCGGCGTGGGCGGACGTGGCTGGGTACAGAGGCGACCCGGCCTTGGCGGCGAGGTAGCGACAGATCGCGCGCGACTCGTACATCCTGAGCCCGTCGTCCTAACATCCAGAACTTGAGTCGTGCGTGTTCCGCGTCTTGGTGCATCTTAATTACACGTACATCTATGGCGGGGACCTGCCCGAATGGGTGCCACCTGTCCAGGTATTCTGGCGCCTTTTGTGCGCCCGTCGCGAGGTCTACCACGGTGAGTTCGTACGGGATGCGGAGCTCCTTGCACACGAGCGCGACGCGGCGCGTGGCCTAAATGCAAAGTGGCGAGGATGCATGCATCAGCGTCGGCGTCGGCGACGGCGAAAGCAGCGCAGAACGCTGGCATACCGCAGACATCGGATATCCTGACTCGACGGTATGTGAGATGCATACTGATTGGCCACGTCGACTCGCGCCGTACCGTATATTTTGAGAACCATGGTGTATCTCTCAAGACACGTTCTTGACTTGCGGGGTCCTAACAGCTAGTATCTCGGTCCTTTATAGGAGAGGACGTTGTAACGACGAAGAGGAGATCGACAGTACTGCAGTCTCATGCGGCCGAGCCGCAAATTAGCCGCACTGTGCCTTAGACTCGGAGCCGGCTCGCACGGCAATTAGAGCGTAGGACAAACGCGAAGTCATATACGAGTCACTAGTAGTGGCCACGTGCACATCGCTGTACCCGTTCGACAAGCCTATTTGCCAAGGTTGGTAACGAGTTCATTAATAGCAAACATTCCAAGTCTTAAGTGAGTTGTGCTAGAGATGGACGCAGCGCCGCATTTCCGGGCATAATTGCAATGTACGGGCTCTCCGATCAGTGAGTTCTAGGACTGGGAGTGATGTTCCCCAGCAGAAGGTCGACTCGGAGGGTTTATTCTTACCGTAATGGGGAATGTGCATGCCCATGGGCATGAGTGGTAGATTAGGCAAGCCGGGTCCCAGGCGAGTTGAGAGACCGTGAACGTCTACTTGCACGCATTTTAATAGCACTGCGAGAGCATGCTGAGACGTCGTTCCTCGATCCTCCAGTCAGTCGCTATGAACAGTCTTGGCACAGGTTGAAATGTCGAGCCCGCCGAACTGAAAGTTGGAGCTGTCGTCCATATGCGGGGTCATGAATATTAGTTTTCCCGACCAAAAAAAGGGGCACTTTAATCTGCTGACCAATATATATGATTACCACGACGTTGAAGGACGCGACCGTTGTCAGTCATCATAGATAGAGAGATGTGTGAAATTTGGAGATGTAAGCACATTCTGGATACGTTGTTTGAAGGAGATGGCTCACCAGCCGCAGACGCACTCATGTGGCACGGATAAATACAAAGTACTGCATAATCCCGGGCCGCTTGAGCATCTGCCATGGCGCAGTAACCTCGCGGCCGCTGGATCAAGGTAGACCCAAAGGCTGGGTGCCGAGTAATAAATTATTTATGTCTGTTATACGTGATGGACACATGTTTAAGATATGGATGATGTCCTTGACTTGTCACGAACTATCTTTAACCACAAGTGGATGGTGTGACGATAAGCGCGCCGGGATTCCAGTAGAGCCTCGGTTCACACACCAAGGTTGTGCGAGGCTCAGGCACGGTGATGGAATATATGGACCCGATTGGCTGTTGAGATTCCCACGGTATGGGATGGCAGCCATGTCGTAAGCCGTCATGGGAACATGAAAGGAAATGAAAGAGAATATGAGTCCCGCATTCACATTGCTATGGCTCTTCTGTGAAGCATGTTCAACACGTGGCTCATCTCTGTTCCGGGTGGCCCGCGCACTATCATGTGAGAGGTTCGATCCAGCCATAGCCGGATGTACTCTAGTGGCTCACCGCCGAAAGAGGGAATCCCCAGATTTCAGGCACCAGGAACTGATGAGATCCCCCTGCCGCTGTCACGCTCCTGTCACGCTTCCCACAAGCATAACCCCCAACGAGCCCTGTGCCATCGCCTGCGCACCCAAATCAGCTCCAGAAACACAGCGGGGACGCTGCCACTCGGCCTCCACGCTCCCTCGGCACCAGAAGCGGCAGAAACCGCTCACTGGCGGGCCGCCGCCGTGGGCGCCCGTGATTCCAACTCCGATACCCTGTCGACGCAACTCCACTATCCGGCGCGAGTCGTGCTTGCTGCGACGATGGATCTGTTCAGCAGATGGATGGGCGTGGGCACGTCCCACCACACGTCCGCAGACGCGCCGCACGGCCCAAAATCCGGCGGCGTCAGGCAGATCAGCCACGCCGACTACAAGCAGTTTGGCCTCGAGAATGTGAGCTCCCACCCCTCGCGCTCCTGTCCTGTCCTGCCGCATCGCTCATCCCCGCCCGCCCGCGCAAAGTTTGGCAATACCTGGTGCGTAGCGATGCGGTGTTGCAGTTTGAAAGGGTGCAGGAGCTCATGCGTGTCGGGCCAGCTACGCCAACTCGGTGCTGCAGGCGCTGTATTTCTGCCAGCCCTTCCGCGAGCTGGTGTGTGATTCCCATCTCAAGTCCAGCCCGCCCCTCCCGCCCGCCCTGCTCCCGCCGCCACCGCCACAGCCCCTCCCCTCCCCGCCCCCTGCCGCACGCAAGGGCTTCCGACGCCGTGATTCCGCGCTTTTCACAGACGATCCACCTGTGAACGGCCATGCCGGCGCACGGCCAAATACAAATACCGCTGCTTCCGGCCCGCCCATCCCCGCTGCCCCCGCTACCCTATTCGCCGCCCTCCGCTCCTTATTCCTCCACATCGCACTCAACCCCGCCGACAAGGGCACCGTGTCGCCGTCCTCCTTCATCAAAAAGGTCAAGGAAGAGAACGAGCTGTATCGCAGCTCCATGCACCAGGACGCGCACGAGTTTCTGGGGTTCCTGCTGAACAAGATCGTCGAGGACCTGGAGACGGAGATCAAGAAGAACGCAGACCTGTCCGGAGACGATAGTGCGTGTATGTATTCTTATTCCCACTATCCTCTTATACAGCCCCCACAATAGTCTCCACCTCCCTCGACTCCACCCCGTCCGCCTCCACGTCGACCACGACCACGACCCCGTCGCCCTCGCAGTCCCACTCATACTCGTCGGACTCGCAGAAACACCCGCAGGCCAGCCGGACGTTCGTGCACTCGCTCTTCGAGGGCACGCTCACGAGCGAGACCCGCTGCCTCACCTGCGAGACCGTGTCCGCCCGCGACGAGAGCTTCCTCGACCTCTCCATCGACATCGAGCAGAACTCGTCCGTCACCGCGTGCCTCCGCCAGTTCAGCGCCTCCGAGATGCTGTCCCAGAAGAACAAGTTCTTCTGCGACAGCTGCGGCGGGCTCCAGGAGGCCGAGAAGCGGTACGCCCGCGTCCCCGTTTTTGAGCGCGTTTATCTGATGCGACGCTTTTTGCTTTTCAAGGATGAAGATTAAACAGCTCCCGAATGTGCTGGCGCTCCACTTGAAGCGCTTCAAGTACCAGGAAGACGTGCAGAAGTACATCAAGCTTTCGTACAGGGTCGCCTTCCCCTTTGAGCTGCGGCTCTTCAACACCGTCGACGACGCGCCGAACCCGGATCGCTTGTACCAGCTATTCGCCATCGTCGTGCACATCGGAGGGTGCGTCCGGTTTTTTTTTTTTTTTTTGCATATTTTTATATTTTTTTTCTACATGGGACCCCTCCTGACTGACTGAACCTCGAATTTCAATTTTTTTTTCCATCCCAGGGGCCCGCACCACGGACACTACATCGCGATCATCAAGGCGCACGGGACGTGGCTCGTGTTCGACGACGAGACCGTCGAGCCCATCCGCGCGGGCGACATCCCCAAGTACTTTGGCGAGTCCCCCGGGGGCGCGGGGTACGTCCTGTTCTACCAGGCGGAGGACCTGGACCTGGCGAGCGTCGGCATCGAGGCGGAGGCGGCGGGGGAGGAGGAGGCGCCCGGGACGGAGGGGGAGGCGGAGGGGGGGTGCGGGTGTCCGTCACGGATGCCGAATCGGCATCGGCATCGGCATCGGCATCGGTGGGCCCCCCGCTTCAGCTGGAAATCCCCACGGTGATCGAGCCCGGGGTGCCGAGCGCGTCGACGGTGACACCCTCTGCGACGCTACTCACAACGGCGGCGACGGCGACAGCAGCGCCGAACGGGAACAGTAACAGTAACAGCAACAGCAACAGTAACAGTAACAGCAACAGTAACAGTAGGAGCACCAGCAGGGCACCCTCAAGCTCGCCGGGACGCACAGCGAAGCACGCCGCGTCGGACAGCAGCGACAGGGACAAGGACAGGGACAAGGACAAGGCGCGAGATAGGGATAGGGATAGGGATACGGATGGGGATAAAGATAAGGACAAAGCGCTGGCGTCGAGTTCGAGGCCACGTCATAGAGCGCCGGAGGCTGAGGCTGAGGCTGAGGCAGGGGCAGGGGCAGGGCCAGGCGGGGGCGTGCGTAATGATAATGCGGAGGCGGCTGTGCCTGTGCCTGTGCCGGTCTCTGTGCCAGTGCCAGCGCCAGCGCCAGTGCCGGTGCCGGTGCCAGTGCCGGCGCCGGTGCCGGTTGCGTCGACGTCGACGTCGATTGGCTTCGGGTCGCCGCTGGCGCTCTCGAAGTCGTTGCGCGGGCGGGACAAGGACAAGGACAAGGACAGGGACAGGGACAGGGACAGGGAGGGCGGCGCGGGCGGGTGGTTCTCGTTACGGAAGAAGGACAAGCGGGGCGCGCCGGCGGTCCCCGTCCCCGTGCCCGGCCCCGTCCCGCCTCGACCCACTGTGCCCCCGCTGCCCATCGTGGACGTCACGGGTGCCGGTGCCGGTGCCGGTACGCTGCCCCGGCGGCGTCCGCCTGCGGGCCTCGACCCGCCGCTGTCGCCGCGAGACACACACCCAGACCGCGACCGCACGCCGGCGATACGTCGTACGGACGACGACGAAAGGACAGGGACAGGGACAGGGACAGACGCGGACGTGCGCCCGCGGCGGCGGCCGCCGGGACGCAGCGCGTCGGGCGCGCCTGTCGCACCACCCACACCGGCGCGGTCGTCGGTCGTGCCGGTGCGGCCGCCGAGCGCGTTCCCGGGGGACAGCAGCCGGCTGCCCCCGCGCGTGTCGTCGTCGTCGGCGGCGGCGGCGAGCAGACACCCGGCGCGGCCGGCGTCGTCGCCGTCGTCCACATCCACATCCACATCCACGTCGGCGCGTGCTGCGTCCTATCCTTATCCATCTGACCCGGTGCCGCCATCGCCCGCACCCGCCCCGTTCCCCGCACCCCCCATACCGCGCCCGCGCAGACTGTCCCAGGCGCCCGGGCCCTCCGCCCATCCTCTCCCTCCTCCGACGTCTACGTCTACTTCCACGTCTACATCTGCTTCTGCGTCTGCTTCTACGTCCACGTCCGTCTCCGAACGGCCCAGCACCGCGGGCGCGCGGCCCAAACGCGCGTCGCGCAAGATGAGTCTGACGAGTATGCCGAGTCTGGCGTTTTTTGGGCGGAAGGAGAGGGAGCGGGAGAGGGACAGGGACAGGGATAAGGACAGGGACAGGGACTAGGACAAGGAGCGTGTGGCGTGAGTTGGAGGATAAGAATAACCCACCCGTCTGCCAGCCGATACCGATACCGATATCGATCGATACACCGGATGCGAAGCGAATGCGGTCGCCACATTTCATAACCATCACCATAAACTCACGTCACGCAAAGGCTAGCCAACCATCCATTCATTTCATTCGTGTGCGTTATTCGTTATTCGCTCGCTGCATCTGTTTTTTTTTTCGTGTTATATACCTTTTTTTGTTTTACGCCTACTTTATTATGCCTTTTTTTTTCGTGTTATTGTTTTCGTGGCCATACTATACTATACTATACTATATCCACACTGTTGTTTCTTACCAACCATCCTTTTACTTAGCATTGGCACAGCACTCCGGGTCGGACTTGCACGTTTTTGTTTTGCGTTTTGTTTTGTTTCAGTAATAAGTGGTGGTAGGTATCGTAAAATTGTGTTGGGCAATCATTAATAATATATAGATGGTGTAACGTACTTATTCCGTGCGCGCAGTAGACAGTAGTGCTGTACCGTGATGGATTGGCTTGCAGGGACTTCAGGCCAGCCTGCTTGGTCTGGGCATGGCCTGTCTTCAAAGATGATATTTTATATATGGAATGAACTAGTACTACTACTATAGCTCCCCGATAAAACCTTCAAGTCTACTACACAGTCACTCATGCGCGCGCATAGTAGTACACAGCTCCCTATGCCTATGTGGCTGCACCCTCCGAGCTAGTCGCGCGATCAGGCTAGCCAGCATCGATCACCTTGGAGATATGGTACTACTCAATTGCGCAGGTCGACGTTGATGGTACGCCGTAGACTGTCTTTCAAGTAATTCAAGTAACTAGTAGACTCCGACTCGGAGCGGTGGGAGGCTGTAACGACTTTAGAGTCGGAGCTCGAAGCGAACGTGATAGACTGAGGAATTGAGTTCTTAGGGTGAGGGAACTCGATATAACCAGTCTTTATCAACGATAGATTGGGGTGCTAGGAGTCTCAAGTCTTTACAGGATAATTGGTCTCAGCTTATATACGTCTTTCTTGTTCTAAATTTGGCTCGGTCGGGGTCTGTAAGGTGTCGGCGTTAGTAAGCTCGCCCAGTTCCTTACAGAGGCACGGGGAGGAAAGTGAAAAAGACTCGGAGCACAGCCTGGAGTGCGTGTCGATTTTTGTTTCTGGATCAAAGAAGAAGGGGTGGGGGGTGGGTGTCGAAGCTGACCCGTATGCCTGAAGATGAATATCAAGTACCAATTCATGAGCCCCAAATGGAAGACTCAAGAGGATGTATATGGATGCCTCCCACAATGCTGTATTTACCGACTCTGGATGCAGAGATGCACCATGCGACCTATTAGCCCAAGGGATTCAAGATAAAAATGACTGATGACGTGAAAGCTTATGCGAAAGCTAGTATTTTGGAAGCGATGCCATGGCGTGAATTACTAGTGGAAGGTGATCGGCTAAGTCCGATAGTGGTCTAATAACACTTTGGAAAATGTATCATTTTTTAGATTTCGTACGCATTGATCGAGCAGCGCATTTAGGAAGGCGAAGCACAACGTCGGAAAAGCAGGATAACCTAGAGGCTCTACTTGATGACAAGATCAAGCAAGGCTACTTCCCGATGCAGGAGCTAGAACTCAGCTCTAGCTACACATACACCTCGTCGACTAAACCATTACGGTTTGAGGACATACGATGTGTATGACCGCATCAAGAAGAATATCACTGAGTCTCCAGTCTTTTCTCCACAAGTCGCACTCCGCAGGAACCGTCTAGGCGGTGCCATACTTTGCTTGGGATGAACTCCAAGGAGTATGAGGATAAGATGAAGGAGGTCTAGGTCGAAGGTGCTTACAAAGAAGACATGAAGTGTAGTTCGTTCGATGGTTGGCGGCGACACAAGTCGCTGCCTTGAATACATGGATATTATTCTAATTATAATCAGGTCCTTTGTTTTTCTGCTGCGCTCCTTTCTTTATTCCTTTCACTTCGTCCCGTACCTTGCATGCGTCATCAGCTTATGTCAGCACGCCGAAGTGCCGCCAGGAGGATCAGCAAATAAAGAGTGCCAAGAGTACATGTGGAACGGTAGGTATTCCTCTCTTCTACAGTTGCGGACAATCAAACACGACAATTTTAGCGACCGAATTTTGGACATCGCCACAAACGTACTAAATGGACAAAACCTGTTAGAGTGTGCTCTTTATGACCTAACGAGTTGATTTGTACGAGCCAATTCCTCTAAATCAAAAATTTGGGGTTGGATACCCCCAAAATTTGGCCACCCTCTGAAAAAAATTGGGAAAATTCTGAAAAAATGCGCAAACGAGAGCTCTCAATGAGCCGAGAATGATTACGTTCACAGATTTGAAATTAGTGAAATTAGTTTGGCGCTGAAGCAATAAACTGCGCAGCACACGTCCTGTTGAACGTTGCACCAGCCATCCTATGCTGGTGTTATTACTGCAGTAGTAGGTTCTAACCCCATGGCTCATTGAACATTGAACACTGATACCAATCACATAGTCGGTAAGGTTGCACCGGCCGTCCTACGCTGGTGTTATCACTGCGGTAGTAAGTCCTAACCCTGTGGCTCATTGAACACTGAACGCTGAATGCTGAGCGCTTGAGCTCGCTGCGTGCGACGACGGCGGCAGTGGTTGATGCGATGTGGCGGTCGCTGGAGACGGTCATGTGAACAGTTGAGACGTGGCCCGAGATGCTGGATGTGGTTCCGACGGGTAGGACAGGTGTCCATAGCTCACCCACAGTCACATTTTGTAGCCAAGTAAGAATTATACGTAGTATTATTACCGAAGCCTAACCTGGCTCATTGAAGCCAGGAGGACGAGTCGCGGGACGACTCGTCCTCGAACTCACCCTACAACCGTAGGGAGAGGCGCTCTCACCTAACGGTGAAAGCGATGGGGAAGAGGAAAGCGGTTCCACACGCCGCGGGACCTAATAGACGCCCACAGCGCCTAATGGCTTCTAAGCCAACCACCACCATCATCCTCACGGATGATGACCTTCCTCGCCTCCGTGAGGAATGGATGGAACGAATCACTGACTTAGTCAGTGGAATTCCATTAGAACTCCTGCCACTACGGGAGATCAACCATGAGATCAACCTCATCAATCCCAACAAGCACATGCGATATCGACTACCGAAATGCCCCGAACACTTCCAAGAGGAACTGTCGGCTAAGATAGAATGATACACCACTGCAAAGTGATGGATTCCGGCAGTCGCGCAGCAAGCCGTGCCCATGCTGTGTGTGCCGAAGAAGAACGGTACATTGCGAACCGTCTTCGATCTGCGCCAGCAGAATGAGAACACGGTGAAGGACGTCACACCCTTCCCGGATCAGGATATCATCTGCAGCGACATGGCTCGCTGTCGGTATCGAACAAAACTCGATATGTCAGAAGCATACGAGCAGATCCAGATCACGTAGCAAAGACTGCCTTTGCCATGATCCTTGGCACCTTCAGGAGCCAGGTGATACAGATGGGGGACTGTAACGCCCCATCAACATTCCAATGGCTGATGACAGCCATTTTCCGCGACTGCATAGGTCGCTTCGTCCATGTATACATGGACAACATCTTCATATTCTTGCTCTCAATACAAGAGCATGAAGAGCACCTCTACATCATCTTTGACAGACTGAGGAAGAATCACCTTTTTCTGAGCAAGAAAAAGGTGGACCTCTATTCCATCCGAATGGAGTGTCTCGGCCATATCATCGATGGCCGAGGGGTACATGCCAATGAGGACAAGATGCAACACATCTGCGAGTGGCGTAGGCCACGGACGTTCAACGATGTCCAGCATTTCCTTGGGCTGGTACAGTATCTGGCACACTGCATGCCAGATGTTAGCGCATATACCACCCCACTATCGGGCTGTGCGCGTAATAACCGTCCATTCGAATGGACTCCACTACTAGGCAAATGCTGGCAAAGCATTAAGGCGTTGGCCTGTAAGGCCCCGATCCTGTGTCCAGTAGACGCAAGGTGCCCAGAGCCGATCTGGGTGATCACCGACGGGTCAAAAGCCAGCGTCGGTGCGGTCTACGGCCAAGGTCCTGACTGGAAAACCTGTCGGCCTGCTGGCTTCTTGTCAAAGAAGTTCAGTGTTGCTCAGCAACACTACCGGACTCACGAGCACGAGATGATCGCGGTGCTCGAGGCTCTCATGAAATGGGAGGACAAACTGCTGGGGCGAAGGTTCACCCTCGTCACATACCACAAAGGGCTTGAGTACTTAGAGACCCAGAAGAGCCTATCTGACCGCCAGGTCAGATGGTGGGATTTCTCTCCCGGTTCAATTTCAACACCATTCATGTTGACGGTGTAGAGAACAAGGTAGCGGACTGCCTGTCACGCTACTACAAGAACGACACGAGTGATGACAATCACCCGGACCACGTCTTCGTGAACGCAGATGCGCGTTTAGACCCGGACGGTGAGTTATTGCCCACCAACCGGTATATCGAGCTGCGAACAGTGGTGACAAGACGCTCTAAACGCCTCGCTGAGAAGACAGAGGCGAGAGTAACGGAATTTGCCGCATTAAACAAGGGCTCACCAGAGCCCGCAAACATCGCCGCGTCACGCGATGACGACAACGATGATGTCAGAGTCATCGCCACAGGAAATGACGGTGCACCCCTGCGCCGGGTCGTCGAGCAAGGCGTAGACCTGTCTAAGGTCCTATGAGACACGTACCACAGGGATGCCATGTTCACAAAGATCATGGCGCACCCGCACGCGCACCCGAGATTCGGGATCCTGGATGGGCTGATCTGGACTAAGAACCAGCTCAAAAGAGATGTCATTGCCGTCCTCCGCTCTGTTCTTCAAGGAGGAAGGAAGCTGATCGAAATCATCATCGATCGGGCACATCAGATAGTCGGCCACTATGGTTATCTGAAGACTTTGAACTACGTTGAAGATCATATTGGTGGCCGGGCATGAGCCCAGACATACAAGCATTCTGCACATCGTGCGCGAGGTGTCAGATGACGAAAACCAGACCACAATGGCCCAAAGGCCTACTACACAGCCTACCCATTCCAGATAGGCCGTGGCAGTCGATTGGCATCGACTTCATGGGGCCCCTGCCCAAATCCAACGACTGTGACTACCTGATGATAGTCATCGACTGACTAACGTCGCTCGTACACCTCGTACCAACCACGACGAGCGTGTCAGCCAAGGGAGTAGCCTGGCCGTTTCTGAAGGAGGTCGTTCGACTCCACGGAGTTCCCGACTCCATCGTCTCGGACAGAGACTCGAAGTTCACATTGATCTTCTGGCGTGAACTACAGCGACTCATGGGGACTAAGCTCCTCATGTCAACTGCCTTCCATCCCCAAATGGATGGAGCCACCGAGCGGGCAAACCGCTCGATCGGCCAGATATTGCGCGCGGTCGTCAGAGACGATCAGAAGGATTGGGCATTGAAATGCCCAATGGTTGAGGTTGCCCTCAACAGCAACATCAGCGCGACCACAGGGTTCGCACATTTCGAGCTGAACCACGGCTATATGCTGCGGATAGACCTCCCCATAGCCGTGGACACCCCATTCAAGGGGGTAGCCCGGTTCGCACATAAGGCAAAATGTAACCTGATGGTGGCACACGATGCAATCATAGAGCATCGAGTGACGCAAACATTTCATGCAAACAAGAAACGTATGGCGAGTGACAGGTACGCGGCCAATGACTGCGTCTACTGTTCGACACAAAACCTAACTCTCCCAAAAGGAAGAGCCAGAAAACTAGTCCCACGGTACATCGGACTGTACTGCGTCGTCAAAGCTCACAACGACGCCTCGACGGTGACCCTTGATCTTCCTGACAAGCTGAAAAGCCGTCGCATTTCGCCGGTCTTCCATTCAAGCCTCGTATGGAGATATGAGGCTAACAACGATGAATTGTTCCCTCGTCGTGAGGCCAAGTCATTTTATGACTTCGGAGCGAATGACGACAAGGAGTGGCTTGTCGACGAGATTATCGCACATCGATGGATAAACTCGACGGGGGGGCGGGTTAGCGCAGGTGGAACCGACCCAAACCAAGCGCCCGTTTGGGATCATGCGAAGGGAGAGCCTCCAGGTTCGAATCCCCCCCCTCCCCATTTGTAGCAGTAATTACTACAATGGTTCACCCCACCGATAGGTGTCAATAAGTGTTAGGATTACGAGGCTCCTGGACTTCCATCTGGCATATAAGACCTACTGAAACTGACTGGTACTGAGATGTATCTAAGGTGATTAGGCATTGTAAACAAACAGGAAGTATCCTATGTTGGTGCCAGCATATCTCTGGCTTACTTCGGTAACTACAATGCCCTAGCATGTAAAACACTTTGATTACTCTATTCCGCGTTCCGGGTAGAGACTGCCTATATAGGGCCCGGCCCCAAGGTGGCAGTATAATAAACGGAATTCAAAAAAAAAAAAAAAAAAAACTCGATGGACCTGGAGTTCCAGGTCCGTTGGACCCTAGGCGACATGACATGGGAACCCATGTCATCCTGCAAGGACCTTGAAGCCCTAGATAGCTATCTAGAGCTTCGGGGGGTGAGCAAGCCATGCAACCTCCCCAGACGCGTCTGTCACGTGCAGACCACGTGATGCACCGGCCACGGCATGGTTAAACTTTCACCTCGGATGTTTCTGAGGGCACATCGCTTCTTGGAAGCCTACCACCATCATCCCCACAAAGATGATGCCCCCCAAAGAGGGGATGGACGTTGATCCGTCAACGTCCACAACGCGAGCAACGGCCCCGAGACAGGGGGCCGCAGATATTCTCTGTGCTCCAGTAGACCAGGAGCACTGGATGATCATGGGATGGGAGGACGCCCTCACCATTGTCCACCCAGACGATTGCGCAACGTGCGCGGACTACGCCGCGCACTTAAGGGCCGTGACAGGCACCTGCAAGGTCAAATTGCGGGACGAAGACATCGGCGACGCCATTGATGCAGCCTGGGGATGGCTCCTAAGGGGCATCACGCATGACGCGCGAGAAGAGCTCCTCCGGGACATCCACGACCTCAAAAAAGAGGTCAAGGAGTTGGAACGCGCGGTCGAAGACCGCGATGATGCGCTCGAAACCGAGCGCGCCAGGATCAAGGAACTGGAGCAGCAGCTGAGCACAGCCCAGCTCCAGGTTACCCTGGTCCACACTGCCTCAAAAAGGCCGCAACATGACCCGGCCACGGACCCAGTGGCCGGGCCATCATCACCTTGTGTGACAGTGCCTTTGCCGGCACGTGCAACATCGGGGCTAGCATCCCGATTGTCGGTGCCGACCCTGACGATGACAATGACGGAAGGGCATAGCGCGCCTTCCGACTCTGCATACGGCGTCCCAGAAGGATGGGTGTCAGACTCGTCCATCTGGAAGACGTACGACCCGGAAAGGGCACAGCGGCTGGCAGAGCAGCCAAAGAAAAAGTGGAAGAAATTGCGCGGCACCCCCAACACCGTCAATGGGCTAGCCATTGCGAGGGAAAGCGCGATTAGCGCTTACCTAGCGGCGTCATCGTCGCACACTATCAACGACCCCGCCCTTCAAGGGCGGATAGCACAGGTCGAGGTCCAGTACATCGGGCCTGGCATGGCCCTGCCTCCACCGGCGGGGACAGTTCACCCTCCCTACCCGGGGGAGGGGACGCGCATCCCACTCAGAGACCCACCGATCTCCAAGACGGGCCTCCTACCATGGCCGGTAGGGAAGGCCCAACAGCGTCGTACTCAATGGTACGATGTCTGCCCGCTCGACGACCCACCCTTCATCTGTAGAGGACAGGAATTATAGGCACTAGGTTTGGACTTGGTGCTCAAAAGAAGACTAGAAATCAATTCACTCTCCCAGTGAATTTAGTTGTCACTGTAAATATATTATACACTACCTAGAAATCAATTCACTATAGGATTTCTAGGTCAACAAATCGAAAAAAAAACAAGACTAATTTACTTGCCTCTCTCAGTGAATTTAGTTGTCACTGAGAGAGGGGGGAAATGTGTCTCATGCGCATGTACTACTAGCTGGCGCTTTAGCGCCCGTGATGCCACGGTGTGCCATGATAAGCGCCCGTAGAACGTAGCACAGTAGTGAACAGCCGCAGCTCAAAAAGGAAACTTGTCCACAACCACCCACAAAGGGTCGGTTGGACAGAACATGAAAAGAAATAGAAATACAGCTTCGAAAAATCAAAGAAAAATTTGACAAATCATAGAATGAATGTCAGCATGGTTTCAAGTCAAAATCAAAGAAATCCGAATGGTGGAATCTATTTGGCTTGATTTTGGTGCAGGAGCATAAATGCACCCAACACGCCCCCTCAAGCCTAATATATTCCAAGCTTCTCGTTGAGGATCTTCACTCTAGGACTAGGAAGTCCTTTAGTGAGAATATCTGCCAACATTTGTTCTGTTGGCAAATAAACGAGCTTGGCTTCTTGATTTTTGATCATATTTCGAAGGAAATATAATCTGATGTCGAAATGCTTGGTTCTCGTGTGTTGTTGAGTGCCATACGTGATTGCAATGGCTGATTGATTGTCTGAATAAACTTGGATGGGTCTGTTCAGCGGTTGGAATATTTCAGCAATAAAATGGTGCATCCAAAGAGCCTCTTTGCCCGCATGGGTCAGGGCAACGAATTCGGCTTCAGTTGATGAGAGGGCTACTATCGATTGTTTCTGGCAATTCCATGAAACAGTGCCCCCATCAATCTGAAATAAATATGCCGAATATGAACGCCTATGACTCTGTGAACCCCAATCCACATCTGAATACCCCATCAACCCGTCTCGATTTCTTCCAAGTGTGAGTTTGTAATGCTTTGTGCCTTTCAAATATTTGAAGACAGTTTAACTGCATTCCAATGTGTGCCACCTGGATTTTCGAGGAATTGTGAGAGCAACGACACGGCAAATGCAATGTCAGGTCAAGTGGCTACAGCTGCCCACATCAATGATCCTATCGCTTGCCTGTATGGAAACTTCGACATAGCTTTCTTGCCTCTCTCTGTGGAAGGACATTGGTCTTTAGATAATTTAACGGCTGGATCAAGAGGCGTAGCATAAGTCTTCGCATCTTCAAGATTAAATTTTTTGATGATCTTCTCGATGTATGCGGGTTGTGAAATTGAAATGGTTTTCTTCTGCCAGTCCCTTTCGATTTTGAGGTTCAATAGCCAATGAATCTCGCCTAGATCTTTCATACTGAAGACCTGAGCAAGATCTCGTTTGACTTCGTCCAGGACTGACTGATTCTCAGCTGTGATGGTGAGGTCGTCCACAGCTGTTGCAATGATCACATGCCCCTTTCCGCCACGTCTATAAAATACAGCCCCATCTGTGGCTGATGTAGTGAATCCTACAGATGTCCCGCTACATTGGACAGTACGTGAAGACGTGCGACCTTTGTCTCCGGACAAAAGCACAGCGACATCCACCCATCGGAGAGCTTGTTCCACTCCCGATTCCGGAATCCCACTGGGACACCATCAGTGTCGACTTCATCGTCGAACTACCCGAGTCTCGCGGCTATGATGCAATCATGAATGTTGTGGACTTGGTAAGCAAGATGCCCCACTTCATTCCGACGCACACGGCAATCACGGCCCTTGGAGCGGCCCACCTGTTCCTTGCGCATGTCTGGAAGTTGCATGGGCTGCCGAAGAAAGTCGTTTCCGACCGAGGTCCGCAGTTCGTTGCGGAACTGACATGAGAGCTCTACTGCCTGCTTGGAATAAAGCTGGCTGCCACCACAGCCTACCATCCGCAGGGTGACGGACAGACGGAACGGGTCAACCAGGAGCTGGAGCAATATCTCCGCCTCTTTGTCAACGAGAGGCAGGATGACTGGGACGAGCTACTTCCACTGGTGGAATTCCAATACAACAACCATGTACATTCCACCATGTGGCAGACTCCCTTCATGCTCGACTCTGGATGACACCCGTGGATGGGCGTCAAGCCACGCCAGGCAGAGTCACGACTCAAGACAGTCAATGAGTTCCGAGACCGCATGGACTCCACCCTTTTGGAAGCCAAGTCTGCCCTTGTGAAGGCCAAGGACGACATGGCAAGGTACTACAACCAACGCCGGGTTCCTGCCCCGGAGTACCAAGTCGGAGACAAGGTCTATTTGGACACAAGTGACATCCGCACTACATGCCCTTCACAGAAGCTTGCCCACCACTACCTGGGGCCCTTCACAGTGATGCAGAGGGTTGGATGGAATGCATACCGCCTCCGACTTCCGATGTCCATGTCCCGCCTCCACCCTGTCTTCAATGTAGTGAAGTTACTCCCTGTGCTTGAGGACCCAATTCCAGGTCAGAAGGCCTGTCTGCCACCTCCACCAGAAATCGTGGATGGGGAAGAGCACTATGTGGTCAAACGGATCCTGGACAGCCAGTTCATGCGAGGACAACTCCAATTCCTTGTGAAATGGGAAGGGTATGGGTATGAGGAGAATTCGTGGGTCCCGGAGCAAGATGTCTCTGCTCCAGACAAACTCCACAAGTTCTATAGGACACACCCTGGTGCCCCTTGCCGAATCCGTTTGCTGGCCTTTCAATCCCTCGTGTCCCATGCTTCGAGGATGCAGCACGCTAGAGGGGGGGTGATGTCAGGACACCCTGTTTTCCAGTTCCAACACCACACCAAGTTCTGACTCCATTTCCGACACCACTTCCAGTTCCGCTTCAATCTCCGACACCGCTTTCGGAAATGATTCCGCTTCTAGTGGAACTCCCACCAGTTCTGTTTGCCTTGCCAATTCCACTCCACTTTCCGACTTCTGCTCTTGGAACAGTGTTGGAAGTCAAGCGACTCCCGTAATAGGTGGCATCAAGGGTCAATCAAGGGTCGGGGAGGTCAGGGGGATGCAGGGTTGATGGCAAGTGCCGAGTGTTGTCCCTGGCCACGGAGTGCAGTATAATACGGGCTCGCTGACATCAGGGGTCCTTAGACTTTTCTCTTCAGATTTGCCCTTGTCAGGTGAGAATCCCCTCTCTTGTATACTCAGTTCATTTATGCATACTCCGGATTTCCCCTTGTCAGTTGTGTGGTAGTGTGATCTCCACAGCCAGCTAGGGTTGCCCTTACAGCTTGTGAACCAATCCATAAAGCTTGGGGAGGATATATATGGTCAGCAGCAGCTAATCTGAAATGGAGGTGTCTGAAGGGATATCGCTGCTGTCAATGATGGAAGGCATGGCAATGATCGTGCATGATTGGGGGTAGTAGGGGACCAGATGAAAAGCAGCAAAGGGTAGCTTGTGAACTGATCCATCAAGCTTGGAGAGGATATATGTGCCATTGTAGTTGCACCTGACAACCAGGAGAGGACCCAGATAATGTGGCTTAGTCTTTCGAGATAGGTCAGCCTCAATCCTTGTGTTGTGGACCAGAAAAAGTGAGCCCAAAGCAAAGACATAGTCTTTGATGAGGCTCGCATGAGGGTCAGGTCAATGGCCTTTCAATTGATCATGTCCCATGCTTCAAGGACACAGCACCCTAGAGGGGGGATGATGTCAGAGGAACCCGGTCCCAAGGTCATTTCCTGTCTCAGCTTTGGTCCTGACCCAAGGTCCAGATCTGACCTGAGCACATCCCAAGGGCCAAGCTCAGTTCCCGAGCCTTTGGCTTCAGCAAGTATCCCAGAGTGGCGCCAAGGTCATGGGCTGAGGTGTGCATGTTAAGTGAGTGCTGTGGAGGTTCAGACTTGTGTCAGAAGTGGAGCAGGTGCCCCTGACTTCAATCAATGGTGCAAGTGTAGTGATCAGAGGATTGAGGCCGGTAAGCGGAGAACGCAGGGTCGTGTCCGATGCACGGACACGTAGTTAGGTAGCCACGGTCAAGCTTGACCGTGGCAGTATATTAGTCCAAGGATGTCTAGTCGTACCTCAGTGAATCGACCATTCACTGAGGTATGTACCATTTCTGTGTACCGAGACAGGTGGTAGCTTACATTCTGTCTGTAGCTACTTCGTCTCCAGGTACAGTAATAATACACGCTCAGTGAATTGACCATTTACTGAGCTACTTCGTCTCCAGACTACTGCGCCCTTACCAACAGGTTATGGGCCCCGTAGAGCCCACAACGTCCACCCCCACCTCCAAGTCATTCGTCGTCCCGAAGCTGGCCAGGGACGGCACGAACTGGGTCACCTGGAAAAGCCAGACGTTAGCTACGCTGGCGGCGACCCGGGGCACGAAGCGTCACCTCGAAGGGAACACTCAGATCCCCCGTACGATCCCGACGTACCCCGACGGCCACGTACTCACAGAGAAGGAGGAAGAGGACCTGGAGGAACTCGAGAAACGCTGGGACGATTACAATCAGCGTGAGGCAGCGATAATGGCACAGATATTCACCACGGTCCCTGACAGCGTCCTCATCGAAATCCGCAACCTAGCCATGGCAAAGGAGGTATGGGAGGCCGTATGTGCAAAGCATGAGACAAGAGCACTCATGGTCAAAGTCGACATGCAACGATGCATGTAAGAACTGAAGTGCAAGGACAAATAGAACGTCCGTACGCACCTGGAGTCTCTCATGAGAATGCAGGAGCAACTCGCAGGGATGACCGTGGGAATCACTGATGATGACCTGGTCACCGTCATCCTCGGCTCGCTCCCAAAGTCGTACCGCCCGCTAATTAACGCGATAACGATGTTGGCAGCACATGCAAAGGCCAAGCTTGAGCCGGACCAAGTGGTCAGCATGCTAGTCGACGAATTCGAGCGACTTACCATTGAGGAGCGGCAACTAAAGGCGAGTGAGAATGCGCTCGCCACGACAAAGGGCCAAGGGAAAACTCCAGCATGCAATGGCACCTCCAGCACCGCGAAAACCTATAAAGCCGACATAGAATGTTGGAAATGCGGGAAGAAGGGCCATATGAAGGTAGATTGCCGGTCCAAGGCCAAAAAGAAGGACAAGAAAGATGATGACAAGAAAGGAAGCGGGTCAGCGAACGTGGCGGCAGAGGGTGAGGAATTCGCATTTACCACGACGTTTGCTGGGACGATGCTCGCGCTGGGAACGAGTCCAGTGACTGGACGGGAAGTCGACGTCTATGACTTGGGCGCGTCAGGTCACATGTCGCCCAACAGGGACCGATTCCTCACCTTCAGAGAGATCGCACCGCGCGCTATTAATGCCGCGGACAAGACAGTATTCCAGGCTATTGGGATAGGCAACATGAGGGTGGGGATCCCTAACGGGAAGACTACGACACACGTCACCTTAAAGGACGTGTTATACTGCCCTGACCTCGCGTTCACCCTGATCTCCCTGATGCACTGCGACGCAGCAGGGTACTCGGTCCTGCTAAAGGATCGAAAGTGCTTAATCCGCAATGCGAGAGGGACCCTGCTAGGGCAGATCCCACTCTCGAACGGCCTTTACAAGGTAGAGAGACAGGGGTTAGCGGCGTCAGCAAACCTCACATGGAAGGCACTTACGATGGATGAACTACACCGCCGGATGGGGCATATCTCCCCCCAGGCCATGCGGAAGCTCGTCCAGGATGGCGTGATCACGGGGATCGACATTGATTTGTCGAGCCAACCGGGCTTCTGCATGGTGTGTGCGCAAGCTAAACCCACGCGAAAACCCATCCCGCAGAAGCGGGAGGGACCACGATCGGGCAGGTTCGGTGACAAGGTCCACTCGGACGTATGGGGGCCCGCGAACCCCCAGAGCTACGGCGGAAGGGAGTACTTCGTCAGTTTCATGGATGACCACAGTAGGTGGACATACCTTGTACCCATGGCAAGGAAAAGCGAGGCGTTTGGCTGCTATAAGCAGTACGAAGCCTGGGTCGAGACCCAACACGGCGCGAAACTGAAATGTCTACAAACGGACCACGGGGGTGAATACCTGTCCCAGGAATTCACGGCGCACCTCAAATTGAAAGGGACAGTACGGAGCCTCACCGTACACGATACGCCAGAGGAAAACGGTGTATTGGAACGCCTGAACAGGACGCTGCTGGAGCACGCACGAGCCATGCTCCTCACAGCGAACCTACCCAAGTTCCTGTGGACAGAATCAGTACAACACGCAGTCTGGTTGAAGAACAGGACTTCGACGCGTGCACTCGACGGCAAGACGCCGTACGAGATGGTGCACAGCGCGAAGCCCAATCTGACGGACCTACCTGAGTGGGGCACAAGGATCTTTGTGCTCAAAGAACAGGCTGGGAAGTTGGAGTCGAGATCTGACGAGGGGAGGTGGATGGGGTATAGTGACGAGAGTAAGGGGCACAGGGTCTACTGGCCCAGAAAGCGCCGAGTCACGGTCGAACGTAACGTCACCTTTGACGCCCCCATCCTCATCACTCCTGCTGACATGCTGGCTGAGGGGGAGTCTGACACAGGCAGCCAGGGCGCCAGCAGCAGCACTCCTCAGGACCAAGGAACACTACCCCAGGCCACCACCGGAGCCGTGCAAATCGACCCGCTAGAAGGGTTCGAGGACGCGGACCCACCAGCGGACCCACCGCAGGGCAGGGGCCACTGTACACAGAAGCCCTACACATACGTGCGAGGGATCGCCGATGGCGCAGGCAGCAGCACGGGCCACGCAAACGCGCCTGCGTACCTGCGCGGACTGCCACGACCCACGGACGGCATGGCACTAGCCGTCCTGACAGAGACAGCAGAGTCAACCACTGCTGAGACCGAGGGGGAGACCCTCGAGCACTCAATGGCAGCAGGGACACGCGACCCGGGGGACGACCCGGTCAGCATCGCTGACGCACGCTCCCGTGACGACTGGCCCCTGTGGGACACGTCGATCAAGCGGGAGTTGGCCCAGCACGAAATGCTAAGGACGTGGGACCTGGTCGAACCCCCAGACAACACAAACATCGTCGGCAGCAAGTTAGTTTTTCACTACAAATATGACGCTAGCGGTGCGGTTATAGCCCACAAGACCAGGCTCGTCGCGCAGGGGTTCTCGCAGATAGAAGGGATTGACTACAATGAAACCTTCTCCCCCACCGCTAAGCTCTCCGCTATTCGCATCATTGCCGTGATCGCCACCCGAAATGACTGGGAATTGGAACAGACCGACGTGGATGGAGCCTACCTCAACGCCCCAATCACGGAGACGATCTACATGCGCCAGGCGAAAGGGTATGAAGCTCCAGGAAGGGAGCACTACGTGTGCCACCTGAATCGTGCAATATACAGACTGAAGCAGTCGGGGAGGGAGTGGTATGACATGCTATGCGGGATTATGTACAGGTTCGGTTCACGCGATGCGAGACCGAGCATGCAGTCTTCCACAGGTACACCTACCACGACGCCCTCATCATCGCCGTCGACGTCGATGACCTCACGATGGCCGGCAACACGAGAGGAGCAATACACAAGTTCAAGGACGAACTGCGCACCATCCTCAAGATCAAGGATATGGGTGACCTGCACTGGCTGCTGGGGATAGAGGTGAAGAGGGACCGCGGGTTACGCACGATCTCCCTATCGCAGCGCGCGTACGTCCAGAAGATTTTAGAAAGGTTTAATCTACATGACGCTAACCCGCTCGGCACCCCACTTGACCCACACCACAAGCTCTCTCTGTCCCAATGCCCCTCCACCGCTCGCCAGTATGAAGACATGCGGGGTGTGCCTTACAGGGAGGCCATTGGCTCCCTCATGTATGCGGTGCTAGGCACCCAACCCAATATCTCATTCGCCGTATCGTTCCTCTCACAATTCATGCAAAACCCGGGGAGGCCTCACTGGGAGGCGGTTAAACGGGTTTCCCGTTACCTCAAAGGGACGAAGGAATTGTGCCTCATCATCGGAGGAACAGGGAAGGGACTCAAAGCGTTCTCAGATGCGGATTGGGCATTGCAAGAACATCGACACTCCATTTCCGGCTATGTCTTCATGATGGGTGGAGGCGCCGTCTCATGGAGCTTGAAGAAACAAGCGATCATCGCGCTGTCGACGACAGAGGCCGAGTACATCGCTGCAACGCATGCAGCGAAGGAGGCCCTCTGGATACGCATGTTCCTCGTGGAGATCGCACGTCCCCTCACGAAACCCATCACGATACACCTCGACAACGTCTCCGCCATTTCCATCACCAAGAATGACGAATATCACCCGCGCACGAAGCACATCGATAGTCGCTACCATTTCATATGCCAGTCGGTACGGGAAAATCTCTTACACGTTGACTACGTACCCACGGCGGACATGGTGGCAGACATGTTTACAAAAGGGCTCCCCCGTCACAAGGTGTTGCATATGAACACGCTGATAGGACTGCGTTCTGCTTAAGGGGGAGTGTAGTGAGCAGAGGATTGAGGCCGGTAAGCGGAGAACGCAGGGTCGTGACCGATGCACGGACACGTAGTTAGGTAGCCACGGTCAAGCTTGACCGTGGCAGTATATTAGTCCAAGGATGTCTAGTCATACCTCAGTGAATCGACCATTCACTGAGGTACGTAGCATTTCTGTGTACCGAGACGGGCGGTAGCTTACATTCTGTCTGTAGCTACTTCGTCTCCAGGTACAGTAATAATACACGCTCAGTGAATTGACCATTCACTGAGCTACTTCGTCTCCAGACTACTGCGCCCTTACCAACAGCAAGGTATATAGGTAGCATGCTGACAGTGGAGGACCTTAGCTTTTCCTCTTTGGATCCTCCTCTGCAAGGTGAGTTGTATGTCATGCAGATAGTGTCAGGGGACACTCTGTTTTCCAGTTCCGACAACACCCTAAGTTCTGACTCCATTTCCAACTCCAGTTCCGGTTCCGCTTGCATCTCCGACTTGTCAAGGTTGGATTTTAGGCGTTAATATTGTGTATTAGTGAACACAGCGAATGCCGGAACAGCTTGTGCAACGAAGTGTGTAATTCAGTGAATAAGGTGAAGCCATTAAAGGTTTAGAAGGTAAGAGGGCTACCCGAACAGAGCTCCCCCTATCTACAGTCGTAGCCAAATCACCCATGATACTGGACGATGTAATGTACAAGGTCTCACAGAAAGGTTGTCTAGTAGTAACAATCCTTTCGCCGGCGAAGGTGCTCCTTCGGAGCCCTTCGCCAACAGCACCGACAATGGTATGAAGACTAAAGTAGTGAAGGGGAAGTGTGGGAACTCACCAGTGGTGCTCAAGTCCTCCTCTGGTCTAAGGTAGTAGTCTTATAGAAGAGGGCTCAAGATGATAGTGACAGTGAGGTCAAGTTTTGCACAAGATAGACGTATGATAATTGAACTGCAGAATATACATGTGAATGTAAACTACTTGTACCGAATGCTCATATGATATCAGCGAATAGGAAAGAGGCAGTTGTGAGTCAGGGTTGGATAGGGGTGCGCAGTCAGGATACAAATAGATGAAACACATATACAATAGAATGAAAGAGGAGTGTGAACATGAAACGGCAGGGAGGAAAGAGGATAAAGGTACCTATGTAAGAAAATATGCCTTCAGACCTGCATACATGTTACCCTGCATGGACTCTTGGCATGCTGGGTTGATCCCACGCAATCTACGGGTAGGACATCCTGTGAATGCATTTTGGCCATAGGAACACCCAACGAGGGTTGAGTCGGGAAGATGAGGGGGCTAGTGATGAACCATCACTCTGGGTAAAGGATGTTTATCATGTTTGATGGCGTGCCTTACTGGCGAATGATGCGAGTAGCGAATGGTCATTCGGAGAATTCAGCGAAGGGCGATTGGGGCGAACATAGAGATGGAGCGATGAAAAGGGAAGATGGGGGTAACTGGATACAAGGATAAATGAGTCATGACATGACTCCACTTTTGGAAATAGTTCCGCTTCTGAGAACTTCCACCAGTTCCATTCACTTCACCAATTCCACTCCATTCTCCAACTTCCACTCTTGGAACAGTGTTGGAAGTCAAGCAACTCGCATAGTACATGACATCAAGGGTCAGTCAAGGGTCAGGGAGGTCAGGGGGATGCAGGGTTGATGGCAAGTACTAAGTGTTGTCCCTGACTGTGGACTAGCATAGTATAATACAGGCTCGCTGACATGGGGTCCTCAGACTTTTCTCTTCAGATTTCCCCTTGTCAGTTGTGTGGTAGTGTGACCTTCACAGCCAGCTGGGGTTGCCCTTACAGATAGCCCTTGTTCATTATCTTTGGATCCTCCTCTGCCCGACCACATGAGTTTTGCTGTCTAGGGAGAGTCACTCTTACAGCCCCCTGGCTCATCTCCAAGTATTGCCTGATGTTTTGTGAGTATGCCTGTTGTAGTTGGGGTGTTTATTATATTAAGCTAGTAGATAGTGGTCAAAAGCATGTGACACCCCTGTAACACTGGAGGCATAGAAGAAATTTCTGGTCTGAAAAACTGTTCAAAAGACTGGAAAGATTTTCCAAAGTTTTTAGTGTTTTTTAAAACTTTCTCCATCCCTCAAAAGTGTGATAAAATAAAATAAAAATAAAAAAGTGCAAAAAAACCTAAGAAAACCCTTTTCTTACAGCTTTTTTACACTGTTCTTACAGCTTTTTACCCCCTTTTTTTTTTTTTGTAGTATAAGAGGGGGGAACTTATCACATGATGAATTGCGTGCCTGCACAGACCTGGTCGACTCTTCAAAGGTACACTTGCACATGCCACTTCAGAGTTCTGCTAAACTCAGCTCTATGCATGCAGGGGTTGATGTCTCAGTGTTCATGCGGCAGAAGGTGCCGCTGCCCTGCATTAAGTGTTCTACCAGAGGGGCTCACATCCTCCCCTTAAGAGCTTGCCTAGCACACTCCTTTCCGCACTCACTCACTGTGCCCCTGCTGTTGGGTGCATATATGTTCCAGCACCAAAATCAAGCTAAATATATTCAATCGTTTGTATTACTTTCCAATTCTATTTCACATTGTTCCTCTATTATGCCTTTATTTTTCAGACAATTTTCAAAATTCTCTATCTTGTCTGTATCATTATTTCAGTTGTGTTTTTCTTATTTTTACTGCTGGCACTCTTGCTTTTTGCTTCTGCTCTTCCAACCAGTTGGCTCTGCCAATATGCAGAATCCCAAATCATTTGGCGCCCATGGCAGAGCGGGTGCCAATGCGCAAGGAGGCAGTATATGCAGTCTGAAACACATTTACACACCCTCCTCAGTGATGATAAAAATCAGTGAAGGAGTTGATTGATTCTTAGCCCTACTTTTAACATCTTAAATCCATTCCTACTGGTCATAATTCCTGTCCCCTTCACCCGCTCCTCACAAGGTAAACAAGCACGCCCACTTGCCATGCCCACACTAACTTCGCTGTAGTTTCGTAGGTGTCATTTCACTCTCCCTCCCTTCCATTCCCTGTGCAGTGCAATAGCTTTTTCCCACCGGGTTTTTTTAATGCATTGTGCTGCCAGGCTTTCTTTTCTGGACCTTTTCCTGGACTGTGATGCCCCCCTCCCCCTTTCCCATAGATTACTTGTAATTATGGACTGTCTATTTCACTTGCTGCCTTAGATGGATGCTCGCAACTTTTTATTACATGTAGCTTTACCCATTTTATTCTCAGATTATAGAAAAGAAGAGGGTGAAAGTATATGGAAATATTATTGTTGGGATATAAATAAATCTACTTTTGTCCCTCCCGAGTGGCAGCTCCACCGATGAGAACGCGTCTTCTTATTTTTTCTGCCAACTTTTAATATACACTATATCATTATAACTATTCATATTAGTAATACTCCTGATCATATATATTACAAATATCTGGACAACTACTATTACTTCATATTGTAGTCTAATACTCTCTCATTATAACTATTCATACTAATATTCCTACTCATATCTGTTAGAAGTATCTATCCAAGTATTTATTACTTTATCTTGTAGTCTAATGCTCTCTCATATGTATACATATCTCCGAGATGTTTAAATATATACAGAATCTTCTCATAACATCTATTATTCTCCTTATAAATACTACTATATATTCTTATATGTTGTTATTAATACTCCTTTTTTGATTAACCTCCTTAAGGGCCAGACGCCCACTGCTTTCCATAAAAATACCATCTGCACACACTCCTCAAGTCCCAAGGCTCTACAATTCATACAATTTTATCACATTTTTTTGGGATTGAGAAAGTTCTAAAAAACACTAAAAATTTTTGGAAATCTAGTTTTCTGAACAGTTTTTCAGACCATAATCTTCTATGCCTCCGGTGTAAGATTTACGATGGTATGCCTTTTGTAGTACTACTATTAACATGGCTCATATGGAACCGTACCTGTGTGTTCCTGATGCTTCTGGATTTCAATGCACCAATGCAGGGATATGGTACAGCCTCCTTTTGTACCTTAGCAGCTAGAATTTGGGTTCAAGATTACTCCAACTGCATGATCATTGCTTCAGCGGAACTGGAGCGAGGCGTAATCGAGCACTTAAATGGACGGGGTTGACTATGGGGCAGGTGAGAATACGCGATGTGACGTTCTGATCGGGGCTCACCTCAAAAACGAGGGAGCCGGATCGCGGGCATAATTGGCATCAATCTTGCGACCATAGTTGTCCACCGCGTTGGTTATATCAAACACAGAGAGGATCGATGCCGCAGTCACCCAGACAAAAGCGTCGGCAAAATGACGACCGGGGCAGACGCTACATATTTCAGTGTCAGTTTTTTCACTGATCGAAATGTCTGGCACAATGATCGACAACTGGACTGACCGTCGGCCAAAACCAAATATGCCGCCGATGGCAGGGTCTCTAGCAACAAACCCATCTTTATCCGGCAGAAAACGTTCTGGACAAAAGGCGTAAGGATTGGGGTACATATCCGGGTCATGAAGTATCCTCCTATAATTCACATGAGAAAGAGGGTCTTACGGAATGACGCAGTACACTTACCAACAATTAGGAATCACGACACTATTGGCCGGAATTCTATGGCCTTCGTATACGTCATCTTCAGTAGTAACATGGGGAATTGCTGGAATAGGCACCGTGAGTGTCAAGCCTTGGAGGCTGAGCATACTACAAACCAGTAGGTAGAGCCGGGATCCATCTGAATACTTCCTTCACGATGGCTTCAATATATGGAAGATGTGGCCGATCACTAAACTCAGGAAGTCGTTCGTGACCGACAACACTGTCAAGCTCTGCTTGAGCCTTCTTCTGGACATCAGGGTAAAGTACCATGGCGAGGATGAACGTGTGAATAGATGCAGAGGTCTATTTGAATCTGAGCGCTTTCCCCTCAGACAAAAACCGAAGTCCACTTACAGTTTTAAAACCAGCTGTGGAGTGAAGAGACGGCGCTCAAAACAAAGGAGGAAGCTTAGGCTGTGTTACTCACCGCCGAATATGCCTCCAGCGACATGCTTGACGGTATCAACATCATCGTTTGATTCGTCATCTGTTCCCAAGTTGGACAGTGCTCCCGATACAAAACACGGACGCGCAGTGCCTGCCAACTGTGACGTGCAGTTGGTATTATCTCCAGCCAGACAAAATGGGCATGCATACGACACGTGATTTCAATTCTCTGAAGGGTGCATTTCTTAAATGATGGACGAGCTTGCGCATTTCCTGTGCGTGCTTCTGGAATCCAGCCCCGGGGACCCACGCAGGTACGTACTTTACTGTGAGGAGACGCTATAACACGATCAATATCACAAGGAAGGAGATCACTGACGCGTAGGAAACACATTAACAAGATATCCCCCTCGTCGTACGGCTGCAGCAAAGGCTGCGGAATTCCTTTCGGACAACGCGATAAACGGATCAGCTTTGGGGACTATTTCCCGTCCATAAGCAATTTCCATGACGACACCTGCTGTCATACTTAAAAAGTACTGTTATAGCGAAGTTTGGTAGCAAATATATAAAACGAGTGCTTACTCGGTGACATGCTCCCGATATTCTTCAGGGGAATTTAAAAGGCTCCGGAGGAGCCCTCTGGCCGCGACCAACTGTTGGGTTTGGAAAACCTTTACAGCAGTTTGATTCATATACTTATGAAAAAGAGTACGATGTTTCTGCCAGTTTTTCCCATAGGGCTGAAAAACTGTCGCACCCCCAGCGTCCATCCTAGGGAAGCATGATGAGACTTTATACAGGCTGGTTGAAAAGACATACAGATCATGGAACATGGTAGAGTGAGCGCGGCTAGAGTAGATTGAGGACCTCCGCTCAAGCAAGTCGTATGCCGCTTTGAATGAATTGAGAAGGATGGTATGGCTTCCGAAGCAAGACGTAGACATGTTCACGACATCCCCTGCAACGCTAGTAGATCAGACACGAACACAGAGACGAGTTCATCAATTTGCCGTATTCCTCTGCCCAGCTATTATAGCTTTCCCAGAGTTTCTGACCCGGAAACTCTCTCATGTTTCCCATGATCGTTGGAAGGTTGGGTCCTGGGTGAAGTGGAGGCTTGGCATTCTGTTTTTTGGTATAAAGGTAACATAGCAGTAGAACTACGCTTGCGATTGCGAGGAAATCCAGTTGACAGTAGTGAAAACCAACCATTGGTGATGTGAAACGTAGGCGTATCTAGTGATACGTTATATAGACGATAGGTATGCACCGGAAATGCGTGAATGGGCTTCAAGTTTGTCGTTATTCTCTTCATCACGCACAACCAATATATACGGGCAGGATCGGAGGCCCGTTGCTAGAGGAAGATCATTTACTCGTTCGTGAGGATCGGGCGCCGGTACCTGTCCTGAATTTTGAAACCAAAATATTAGTATTATATATACTGGCACATGGAAACTGAATAACAGGACATACAACGCATCAACAGATGGTGTTCAAGTTGGGTGAAGAAACTGGAAAGAAACTGGAAAACTGTAGGTTGCTGTAAATGTACTTATGGCCTAATAGGGCCTATCAGTGTAGAGGTTTTGATGGGGATTTGGGAAGGCGTTTTACGTCGGAAACCAACGCGAATCCCCAAATCGACTCCGGAGGCAATTTGGAAATGTTGCGTCGTTTATTTGGCACACTTGGCGGAGCCACGCCCCCGACCATCCGGTAAGTTGTCCTGTGAGTTTGTGAGTCCCAACAAGCGAGAATGGTGTCATGGATGAAGCATCCAGCTCGCATGGTCCTCGAGGTTGATTTCTTAGATGATACGCTGAAGGAATATGTCATGCTACCTCACTTTGTCAACGTGATGATGGTAGCAGACAGGAAATTCGACCCTTACCGGTGGCGGCAGTAGCAACGACAACTTCACCCAAATCGACTCCGAGAATCGTCAGGCTGTCAGGCTTATCAGAGTTAAAACCGGTTTTCAGGGCTTTGTCGGGGCTTTATAAAAAATTCACATCCTCGTCCAAGTGAGGGCTCCAAATCCCCATCAAAACCTCCGATACTCTGATAAGCCCTATAGTAGTTTGTGCGCTCGGCGCCTAATAATACCTAGCCGGACGGTTACTGCACACCCAAAGTGGGTGTTTATGCTACCAATATATCATAGACAGGATTAGTACTAGAGGGAGGGCCGGCGTGCGCTCGGCTTACACAAACTCCCTGATAAATTGATGGAACATCCACACCCGATTTTGGTGGATGGTCCATCACCGGTTGATGGTCACTCCACCAGTCCAGTGGTGGACCATCCACAACATTCTCATGGTAAGTCCACCGGCCGCTCAGGGGTCCATGTCCGAATCCATGTATAGCACACGGACTATCCACTAACCATAAGGCCATTTTTTCATGGATTTAATTTCGATTGACATATGCGTAGGATGATCCATTAACACTCCTAAGGGAAATACCATTAATAATTGTTGGATTATCAATGGCTACTACCATAAAAAAAAATTGAAAAACAAGTGAAGCACAACATTCTGTATTTACTTTACTTTCCATACTCAACTCAAACCTCAACACCACTGAAAGGATACACTTAAGACATTACTGCAACATAGATACATAACGACTGATTGGGCTGTAGAAAATTGTAATTGCAGCCAGATTCAAACCTGCCACCTTACCATAAACAAGCTTACTCAACAACACTTTATCCCACTGCTCCACAGGGCTTCTGATAAAGATCCGGGTGAAATTGCATAAGTTAGCATACGGCATGCTGAGTGGTTGATAAGGTGCGCATGATCCATCCACCTGCAGATTATACTCACAGCTAAGCATATCAGGTAAGGGTCTTACAATACACTTATACTCAATTTCCGCCCATGCCGACAGCTTGTTTCTTCTATACTCTCTCCCCCTGTTGTTTCATGTTCGCACTCCTCCTTTCTTCTATTGTATATGTGATTCATCTATTTTGTATCCTGACTGCACACCCCTATCCAACCCTGACTCACAACGGCCTCTTTCCTATTCACTGATATCATATGAGCATTCAGTATAAGTAGTTTACATTCACATGTATATTCTGCAGTTCAATTATTATACGTCTATCTTGTGCAAAACTTGACCTCACTGTGACTATTGTCTTAAGCCCTCTTCCATAGACTACTATCTTAGACCAGGGGAGGACTTGAGCACCACTGGTGAGTTTCCATACTTCACCTTCACTACTTTAGTCTTCAAACCATTGTCGGTGCTGTCGGTGAGGGGCTCCAATGGAGTACCTTCACCGGCGAAAGGATTGTTACTACTAGACAACCTTTCTGTGAGACCTTGTATGTTACATCATCAAGTATCACGAGCTATTTCACTATGACTGTAGACAGGGCAAGCTCCATTCCTTACCTCATAAACCTTTATGTCATAAAAATGCTAGTAAGCCCACCACTGCCACTACAACACATCCCACTGCCGCATATATGCTACCCCAGGTCGTCTACACACCTCCACTCACTACAACCACATCTATCTGAGCCCACACACGTCCGCACGACACACCATGACGTCTACATCACCCTGCCGACTCAACCCTGATCCAGTACCCAGGATCCACCCCAACCCGAGACAAAGCCTGAGCACAGAGAGACTAGACATTTAGAGACTTGTTTACAGTACTTCCACATTCCTTTCTATTTCTTCTGACCACACTCCACATTTCTGATACACATGACTATCTACATTCCCCCCCATTCGATAGACGAGCTTCTTAGCTACCGCTGCATCTGGACCACCGTTCCTCCGAGTCTAGATGTTCAAGTCGACACACACATCACTCCTCCGCTCTTCGCACCACAGCACACCCCATAGCTAGATAAATACTTCATTTTGTACATCCAAAATCCCCAGTCAATTAGAACTCACCTTTCAGATTATATTGGTATCTTGCGGTGCATAGTATTGTGCAGTTATCACTGGAGAGAATCCACACATTGTGCTTTCTCTATATCTTCCTTTCTACAACTCCACTCGATTCGACTTCGAATAGAAGCCTGAATCCAACTCACTACTCATTCTACCATCAGTAACTCTTACTCTTTCACACCTTATTGGCTTGACATTGTTCACCGAACTACACACCTCATTGCACAAGTTGTTTGGGCATTCGCTGTGTTTACTAATACACGATATGAACACCTAAAATCCAATCTTGACACCTGCCTGTTCCTTGCGCATGTCTGGAAGCTGCATGGGCTCCTGAGGCAAGTCGTTTCCAACTGAGGTCCGCAGTTTGTTGCAGAACTGACACGAGAGCTCTACTGCCTGCTTGTGTTATGTATCGCAAATCCTGGAAGTTGGAACTAGTGGCTTCAACTTATGTGTTGCGCCCCCGATGAACTATCATCCTAAGTTTTTCGGATTGGAAGGCGGAAGTCAGAAAGCAAGTATCAAAGCAAGTCAAGGTTGGAAACTGAGTCAGAAGGCGGAATGCAGAGAGACAGAGGTCCTGCAATACTCACTGTGCTAAGAACAGGAGATAGAGCGAAGGGAATCACGTATCAAAGGTGATTATCTGATTTCAGAAATCAAGAGCATACATGAGGGGGTTTTTATTCAAAGAGCTGAATCAACATGTAATGTTGTACTACTAAGCATGTTCCAAAGGTAGGAGAAGTTGAATATGATATACGGGGTAAGTAACTAATCAGGAACAAAGAACTACAAGGAGGGTGCAGGGTAGAGTTAAGAGCAGGGATGAGTTACTTCCACTGGCGGAATTCTAATACAACAACCATGTACATTCGGCCACACAACAGACTCCCTTCATGCTCAACTCTGGATGACACCCACGGATGGGCTTCGAACCACGCCAGGCAGAGTCCCATCAAGACAGTCAATGAGTTCCGAGACCACATGGACTCCACCCTTTCGGAAGCCAAGTCTTCCCTTGCAAAGGCCAAGAATGACATGGCAAGGTACTACAACCAATGGCAGGTTCCTGCCCCAGAGTACCAAGTTGGAGACAAGGTGTATCTAGATGCAAGTGACATCTGCACCACACGCCCTTCGCAGAAGCTTGCCCACCACTACCTTGGGCCCTTCACAGTGATGCAGAGGGTTGGATGGAATGTGTACCGCCTCCGACTTCCAAACTCCATGTCCCGCCTACAACCCGTCTTCAACGTAGTGAAGTTTCTCCCTGCACTTGAGGACCCAATTCCAGGGTGGAAGCCTCGTCCACCACCTCCACCAGAAATTGTAGATGGGGAAGAGCACTATGTGGTGGAACGGATCCTGGACAGCCGGTTTGTGTGAGGACAACTCCAATTCCTCGTGAAATGGGAAGGGTATGGGTATGAGGAGGATTCGTGGGTCCCGGAGCAAGATGTGTCCACTCCGGACAAACTCCACGAGTTCTATAGGACACACCCTGGTGCCCCTACTGAATCCGCTTGCTGGCCTTTCAATCCCTCATGTCCCGTGCTTCAAGGACGCAGCACGTTAGAGGGGGGGTGATGTCAGGGGACACCTCAATTTCCAGTTAGGAGGGTGTTTGGAATTACTATAATATCAGATGTTTACTAATAAAAGTAATGTTCCCATAAAACTCCATCTTTAAATAATGATATCTTTTCTGAAACTATTCCATCATTAAAAAGCTGAGCTTGTCGTGAATGCATCATAGAACTATTTTCGACTAGATGGACACTGGTGATGGCGACCCTTGAGTTAGGCTTGGTTTTCTTCACCAAATTCCGTGGCACCCGTTCTGGGAGAATTGGTGACGTCCTTAATACCAAAACGCCTTTTCTCCTCGATCCCGACCTGTTGCCAGTGGCGGGAGGGGACTGTTAACGGCTTCAGCGAGCCGTAAACTCTTTGGTTCCTTGGTTTTGCCACAGTGCAAATATAGCAACTATCGCCAAAATCCTTTGTGTCTGTGAAGAGACCTGGCCACCATACGTGGTCCCACAAATAATAGTGAGTTTTACGTCCTCCTAAATGTGCTAGCAGCAAGTGCGCATGTGATATTACTGACTCCCATATTCCTTTATTCCCATGGGTTCCCCCAGGTATGCACAGTCGATTCTCCCCGAATATTTCTATGTATAGAAGGCCTTCCAGCCATCAGAAGTTCTTATGTTCATGTAAATTTTCCACAATTAGCTTAAAAAATTCATCTTTGTTATATAAATCTTTTATTATCGCTGGAAATTGGAACGAAGGATCGAACATTGAAACTAATTCCCCGAAGGTGGGTGGAGCTGGGTATAGCTCCACCCAGAACCTTCCTATACTTTCTTCCAGCTTCCACAAGCTGCTCCCCCCATTCCATTAATAGATAGAAGGTTCTACCTGCTTACTAAGCTCATGTACATTACAATATAAAAGGAGGCCTGTTTGTCTGCCTTTTCATCAGCCAATCTACCATCTTCTATCCAACGCACCTTGGGTGACTTGCCAAGCTTGCACAGCTTACCAGGCTGCTAACCCCAGCTAGGGTTATTACACTTGCTTAGTGTATTAACTCTCAGTTAAGTAGTTGCTTTTCTACTTAGCCACCCAGACTAACCCTCTAGGTGAAATTCTGCAGAGTGAGGTTGTCAATCGATTTTCTTGCCAATTAGCACTCCAATACCCGAGACAATCTGATCAGTCGATTTTCCTGTTCAGAGACTTTCACAAGTCACTACCCAAAAACCAGTCACTCGTTTATTGCAGTGCATTGACATTAATCGGGTCAGCCCACTTACAAACTCTCCTGCAAAAGCCATTCCTCTCTTTTTGGAATACTTGGACCCCGATAGTCGTCCTCAAACCTTGTTACGACTGTTCTGCTCAACCATCTCCGCCACCTCCACATATCCTCCACATCACCTCCGCGCTACCTCCGACTCTATTCCACAACCTCCGCACCATCCGCTACCCTCTACCTCAACCCCTTGTTCTTTCAGTACCCCTGGCCACCTCCAGACACCGGCCCCCGTACTCGACCCTGAACACAGCAAGATACTATTTCCGTAATTCCGTTTGTTCCGATGCCCATTGTACTTACTCACCTTGTTCTTCGCCATTGTACTTACCCTACCCTGCACCCCCTTGTCATCCCCTTGTTCCACATTAATTACTTACCCCATATGTCTATCCTATTCCCACACTCTCCGGAATTTGCTTAGTACCATACCATTACCTCTTGCTTCTGCTCTTTGTATAAAACCCCCTCATGTATGTCTCCGTTTCTGCAATCAGATAATCGACTTCAATACGTGAATCCCTTCGCACTGTCTCCTGTTCTTAGCACAGTGAGTTTTACTAGTCTTGTCTCCTTCCATGCTCGACCCTCTGTCCTCCGCCTCTTCCAACTCTTCCGACCTTTTTTCTCCAACCCTTGACCCTCGACCCTCAGTACTCTGTTCCCAACTTCCGCCTTCTCTGCCATCCGCAAGTCAATTCCGAAATACTTAGGACGGTAGTTCATCAGGGGCGCAACACATAAGTTGAAGCCATTGTCCTTTCCAGTTCCGACCTCCAGGATTTCCAATATGTAACAAACCTACAAACTAATAGTTTGTTATTCATTACACCAGTAGTGTCTAATATTCTTGCAGTTTCGTATATGACACATTCTGATAGACCAAGGCATTAGCTCTAACACCAAAGTCTTGACACTGCAGGTATAAGGGCAACCTAAGCAGACGCTCTACACTCAAGCGGTGAACTGGTGAAGGGGGATCCAAAGTAAGATAGAGAACTATATATAGGACATAGACATACCTGGTGAAGGGGAATCCAAAGAGAAAACTCTAAGGAACCCCTTTGCCACCTAACTACGACTATAAGCAAACTCGGGCATGCTAGCCCGATCACTGAATGCCTGAGTTACATAAGCAATCACGCCAGCGATAACAGGGTTGGACAGATAAGGAAGGAATGATGTCGGAAGGGGCCGGAACAGGAAGGGAAATAAACGGAACACAAGGCAGAAGGATGCCAAAGGCTAGGAGAAGCTCAGGGGCCACCAACAACACGCTGCGATAATGCAGTGTGCGATAATGCATGCGTTAAAGCATGCGATAATGTGCAGTGTTTGATTGGTGTTCCCCTGACATCACCCCCCCTCTAGAATGTGGTGACCCGACACATGAAGTCCCACAGGTGGAACAGGGATGTGATTCTGAAAGGTGACAGCCTCCAAGGAGCGAATGCGACGAGGGGCACCTGGATGCAAATGGTAGAAGTCAGCAATGAGGTCAGGAGCTTGGACATCGCCCTCATTTTCCCAAGAATTCTCTTCATAGCCATATCCCTTCCACTTGATGAGGAACTGGAGGTGATTTGCTCGCATGCGACTGTCTAACACCTGTTCAGCTTCAAAGTGCTCATTGCCCTCTCTAAGGATGGGTGGAGGTGGTGGGGATGGTTGCCAACCCCGGATTGGATCAGATGGAGCAGGAGTGAGCTTAATGACGGGGAAAACAGGGTGGAGGCAACTCAGAGACCTTGGGAGGCGGAGATGGTAGGATTGTGGCCCAACTTGGCGTTCAACAATGTAGGGGCCAAGTCACCGATGAGCTAGCTTTTTTGAAGGATGGGTGGTGTGTATATCGCTTGCATCGAGGTAAACCTTGTCACCTGGAAAAAATGTAGGTGCTGGTTCACGTCAGCGATTATAGTATGTCGCCATGTCCTCCTTCGACTTTGCCAGTGCCGACTTCACTTCTGACAGTGACTACTCCATGCATTCCTTGAATTCATTGACAGACTCAAGGTTCGATGGGGGTTGATGTGGTTCAAAGCCCATTCGTGGGTGCCACCCAGTGTCCAGCATGAAGGGCGATTGACGAGGGGAAGCATGCACATGGTTGTTGTACTGGAACTTAGCCATGGGCAAGAGGTCATCCCAGTCGTCTTGTCGCTCATTGACAAAGAGTCGAAGGTACTGCTCTAGCTCTTGATTGAGTCTCTCCGTCTGCCCGTCAGTCTGCGGGTGGTATGCTGTGGAGGCTGCGATGTGAATTCCCAGCAGGCAATAAAGCTCGCAAGTGAATTCGCACACGAACTGGACCCCACCATCTGACACCACTGTTCGCGGGAGGCCATGCAGCTTCTAGACATGGTGTAGGAAAAGTCACGCTGCTCCGGCTGCAGTGATTGTGGTGTTGGTGGGGATGAAGTGTGCCCGCTTGGAGACCCAATCCACTACATTCATCACAGCATCGTAGCCATGTGTGTCAGGCAGTTCCACAATGAAGTCAACACTGATCATGTCCCAGCGAGCTTCAGGGACAGGGAGTGGATGGAGTTCACCGAGGCGTGGCTGCCTTTGTTCGCAGGCATAAATCGCACGTCTTGGAGTACTCGCCAATATACCACGACATGTGGGGCCACCAGTAATTTCGTGAGACAAGTTCAAGGGTCTTCCATTGCCCAGGATGGCCAGCGACCCGCGAATCATGATGCTGGGCGACAATTCACCACCAAAAATTATTGCAAGAAATGACAGAAACAACACACCAGAGGCAGTGATGATGATCAAGAAAGGTGGGAGTTAGAGGAGCAGCCTAGGCTGAAAAGAAGTCAAAAAGTGGTTAAAAAAGGAAAATGTTGGAGGAAATACCATGGAGAGAAGGTGATCCCAATAAATATCAAAACAACACAAAACTATGATAGCAGGACACACACCAGATGCAGAAATAGCAGACAGGAAAGGTGGGAGGCACTGAGAGGAGGAACCTGGGCTGAAAAGATGGCAAAAAGAGGACAAAAAAGCGAAAATTATTAGAAGAAATGAGAGATATGATAAGGAAAAAACACACCAGAGGCAGTAATGATGGCCAATAAAGGTGGGAGGCAGTGAGAGGAGCAGCATAGACAAAAAGAGATTAAAAAAGCGAAAATTATAGCAAGAAATAGCAATACTTACTATGGAGAGAAGCTGATCCTAATAAATATCAAAACAACACAAATATGATAGCAACACACACACCAGATGCAGCCATAACTCACAGGAAAGGTGGGTGCACTGAGAGGAGGAACCTGGGCTGAAGAAAAAAAAAAGAAAAGAAAAAGAAAAAAAAGCGAAAATTATTGCAGGAAATGACAGATATGAGAAGTAGAAAACACCAGAGGCATCAAGAAAGGTGGGAGGCAATGAGAGGTGCAACCTAGGGTGAAAAGAAGCCAAAAAAGAGTTAAAAAAGCGAAAATATTGGAAGAAATACCTGAGGGGACTGTAAAGAAATAAAAGTTACCAGAAGTGACAGAGAGAGCCACCAGCAGAGAAAGAGAGAGCCAGAAACAGACACAGAGAGCCAGACACAGAGATCCAGACACAGAGAGCCAGACAGAGAGCCAGATGCAGAGAGCCAGCAGCATAGACAGAGAGCCAGCAGCAGACAGACAGAGAGCCAGCAGCAGACAGACAGATACAGCAGGCACAGAGACAGTGGGCAGGAGAGCCAGAGGTTGCGCCAGAGGAAATTCTGGCAGGAGTATTGAGGGAAGGTGGATGCGCACGCAGCAATGTTGGACGCGAACTGGTCACGTGACCAGGGGTGCTCACTGCGCCGCTTGCGTTGAAAGTAAGTTGGATGCGTGGTTTGTTTGCATCTTAGTCAGGATTACATAAAAAAAACCACAACCACCCACACCTCATGCTTTATACTATTGACTAGGTGGATACCCGCGCTTTGCGCGGGGGTGTAGGTCAAACTCATCGGTAAGGTCAAATGCATCAGCAAGGTCAAATGCCTTGGGTAAATCAAACTTGGGATATGTCAAACACATTCGGATAAGAAAATTTCATTCAGATAAGTAAAACACATCTTATTGATTCAAAGTAGCTCTAAGTAACACATCAAGGTAGGTAATCCCCTTGTTCTTTACTATTCACATACTTCCCCTTTTGACTCTATTCATCAGCCTTCCCTACTTAACCCTTAGCATAGCAAGTCTGGAGCATCAGGAGTTCCATTTGTTCCACTATCAATTAGACCTACATGCCCCTTGTTCTTTTGCCTATTGTTCTTAGTTCTACCTGGCACCCCCTTGTAGTTGCTCTTGTTCCGTATTAGTTACTTACTCCATTTATCCTAGTTACTTTTGCTCGCACCGGAATTGCTTACCTCTACCTTCTGATATGTTGTCTCAGCTCTTTGTATAAAACCCAGTCATGTATGCCTCTGTTCTGCAATCAGATAAGATCAACCGCAGGATAGCTCAAAAAGGTGTAAAGATGTCGATCTTAGGACCTTGTATCACAAGGGCACAACAGAACTTGACCAGTGTGTGGTATTCTGAATGCTACATAGTGACAGGTGAGAAAGATGTGATGGGAACTGCTGTCCGGTTCCCACGCATAAACTATACAGTGAGTCCCTAAGGGGCCCACTGGGATTATGTAATAACTAGTATACATACATAGGTTATTTACACCACAGCCAGCTAGGGTTGCCCTTACAGCAGAAAAGTCTCTCCCCTAGAGGAGCGACGGTCATACTGTTAGGAATAATATCAGAAATATCAGGATAGATATATTCTGATGACTCAGAGAGTGGGAATCCTTCGTGCACCGCTGTGCACGGTATATGCGTGAGCTGACTAAGCTCTGTGGAGCGAGTGCGTCACTGTTTGATGTAGGTCACGTGACCGAGTCGAGGAAGAAACAGGTGAGAACAGAGGAACAAGGGGTCCTAAGCTTTCGCTTTCGGAGCAGTGTAGTGTAGCCAGTTATAGTAGACTCTCAACAAAGAATTAGAGAAGACTATCAAGAAATAAGCTCTGTAGCTATCAAACAAGTCTACAATAACTTCAGGGGGTGAAACAGTGAATTCTGGATATTTTTCTGGATATTTTGTTCGTACACTTATGGTAGCTACTTATAATAAAATAGTAGTGACTACCAGTGTTCAAGATAGTGAGTGAATGGGTCAGGATAATATGGAAATGCTCCACAGGCTGCATACAGTTGTGGGGCAGGAACAATGATGGGGATACTTGTCCTACTGACAAGTATCTAAGGTGGGACCTTGGAGCAGTATACAAAGCCCCTTTCAACATGAAATACAGTTCGTAATCAGTGGAGCTGGTCAGGGAATAGAATAGAAAAGAATCTTGTGTGTCCTGTGATGTGTGCCTACAGCAGCCTTGGCAAGGCATTTGCCACCTCTGTACCTCTCTCCTGAGGTAGCTATTCAGTACGTCCATAGATAGGACTGTATACTGTAATCTCCATTGTGTCCGATATCCCTGTATGGGACTATTAGTCCCATATCAATATTTCTTCTGACCAGGGCCCAGGTGCCTGCTTTCCAGGGCAGGCACTGCTACTGGTGCATGGATTATTTCTCCCAGATAGTTAGCTCAATTAGACGTTGTTTAGACCTTAGAATAATGTGTGATATAGCTATCCCATTTATTCTAACATGTACTGTGCGTTGCATTCGCCATATGTGCGTTCGGAATCAGAGATAGCGACTTGGAGATCGCAACCTCTTCTGTGCACATGGCGTATGACAGTCCCTCTTCTTACGTCGAGCTCCTGACCCCGGAAATCCCGTCTCGTATTTCTCCTTCTGACATGGATCCGGACAATCGTCTTCGGAATGTGGAGGAGGAATTGACCTGGAACTGGATAAAGACCGACACGATTGAAACAGACTTGCAAAGGATTTTAGCTAAGTTAGATATTCCACGAGGTGGTGGAAATGCAATGCGGGATGAGTCGGATTTCAGAAAAGCGGAAGTAGCGGAAGAGAGGATGTCTGCGAAGTTGGCAAAGGTCAAACCTGCAACTCCGGCAGACTTTGATGGAGATCGGGCGAAGGGACACGCATTCTTTAACACATGCAGCATCTACTTTGCGATTGTCGGAGACCTCTTTCCGAATGACCAGGCTTGGATTCACTGGGCATTGTCCTTTTTCAAGTCAGACCGCGCAGCCCGTTTTGTAAACAAGGTGATCCGACATGAAGCAAAGGGCAAGGGCAACTACTTCCGGGACTGGGACACCTTCAAAAAACCTTTTCCAACCAGTTCTGCCCGAAGAACGAGCAACTCACAGCCCTTACGAAGCTCGAAGGGACCAGCTGGTACCAGGCCAAGGATCCAGTCGATGACTACAGCAATCGCTTCCAGGAGCTCATTGACCTTGTGGAGTATGACAACGACAAGACGATTGTCATCAAATTCCGACGAGGACTTGATCTGACACTCCAGAACCAAGTTGCACTGCTTGGGGATGGAGCTCCAAATTTCGATGACCCAGAAGTGTGGTACCAAGCTGCGCAAAAGGTATCCCAAAACAGGGAAGCCAATGAGGCCTTTGTGGAGACAAACCGGAACATGACACGCAGTTCCGCTCGTCCTACTCCACCTGTGCCGAAACCCAGAACAGCATTCTTTCTGACACAGAAAATATTTCCGACAGCTGCTCCGCCTGCCCCTACCAGGAACCTTAGCCCCCCTCCCTCGAAGTGTGGCCCTGCCCCAATGGATGTTGACCGCATGCGTGGAAAAGGCCACGGAACCATCACCTGCTTCCGATGCCGACAACCAGGCCACTATGCCCACGAGTGCCCCCAAGCCTTTGACATCCGGCTTATGACCACAGAGGAGAAGCTTGAGCTCCTTCCAGAGTTCCTTGCACTCGCAGACATAAGTGGAGTGCCCACTGTGGAAGGAATTTCCGAAAATGCGGAACATGGTGCATCGGAAGTGGAAGATGCGTCGGATTTTGTGACGCGCAGCGGGTGAGATGTGTCCCCCTGCTGCCTGTACATAACCGGTTTTCCTGCCTTGAAGTAGAGAATGAGAACCCCCCACTCCACTCACTTAGTACAGACCCACTGGATAAAGTCACACAAAATCCAAATCCAACATCCCATCCATTCCGCACCCGCCCTTGGGAGAGACGCCTCCTGAAATGCTATGTTGTTGCTGCCACCCCTGGCCCCAAGTCACTGGTCATTAAGGTGGAGATCCAGATGATGGACACGGCGGAAGTCAAATCTGGGCCCGCACTTGTTGATTGTGGGGCCATTGGTCAGTTTATGGACCAGGACTATGTGGAACAGAACCGACTGACCACATGGAAGTTGCAACATGCAATCCCGGTGTTCAATGTGGATGGAAGCCCCAATGAGGTGGGGTCCATCACGGAGATAGTAGACACAATTCTCTGCTACGATGGACACATGGAATGCACTTCCTTTGCAGTCACCAGCCTGGGGAAGCAGGACATCATCCTCGGGTTTACCTGGCTGCAGGAGCACAACCCGGAGATCAACTGGCAGACTTGGAAGGTGCTGATGAGTCGATGCCCAGCCAAGTGTCACCTGTGCCGGTCGGAAGTGTGGAAGGAGCACCAGGAGCGACGGAAGACTGAACGGCTCATACAGACATGTCGTTCTGGCCCCCATCCACTGCTTGCAGAAGAGGATTCGGAAGCGGAATTCGAACCAGTTCCCACTTCCAATTCCAATTCCGACTCCGACATCATCTGACTTGGCCCAGAAGACACTCTGGCGGAGGGGGAGCGCTTGCTGTACGTAAACCTTCCGCCAGAAGCGGAACATGTCCGCGCTACTGGAAATATCTCACAACGCCTCGCAGAAGCCTCCAGGAAGCATGATAAAGTAGAGGTGGAGATCCTGGAGTACCTGCAGGAATTTGAGGACGTCTTTGCCAATGAGTCGTTTGATGCCCTGCCTCCACAGAAGCTGTGGGACCATGCCATTGAGTTGGAGCCTGGGTCAAAGCCCACCAACTGCAAGGTCTACCCGTTGTCACCCAGGGAGCAGGTAGAGCTCGATGCATTCCTTGCAGAGAACCTCTGTACTGGGATGTAAATAACCTATGTATCTACATGTACAATAGTTATTACATAATCCCAGTGGGCCCCTTAGGGACCCACTGTATAGTTTATGCATGGGAACTGGCCAGCAGTTCCCATCGCATCTTACTCTTACCTGTCACTACATAGCATTCAGAATACCACTCATTGGTCAGGTTCTGCAGTGCCCTTGTGATACAAGATCCTAAGATCGACATCTTTACACATTTTTGAACTATCCTGCGGTTGATCGCCAAGCGACTAACTGATAGTGGATTCAAAGCAATCTTGAAAAAGATTGCTGCGTCGACGATTAAACATCGTTGAGACCCTCCAGTAGACCCTCTACTGTCGGCTGCGAGCATGATGATTCCACACAGTCGAAGACGGACATGAGCGACGAGCTCGAGGTCTGTAAGGGCAACCCTGGCTGGTTGTGGAGATCACACTACCACACAACTGACAAGGGGAAATCCAAAGTATGTATAAATGAACAGAGTATACAAGAGAGGGGATTCTCACCTGACAAGGGGAAATCCAAAGAGAAAAGTCTAAGGACCCCCAATGTCAGCGAGCCTGTATTATACTACGCTGCGCAGCAAGGGACAACACTTGGTACCCACCATCAACCCTGCATCCCCCTGACCTCCCTGACCCTTGATCGACCCTTGATGCCACCCATTACGCAAGTCGCTTGATTTCCGACACTGTTCCGAGAGTGGAAGTCGGAAATTGGAGTGGAACTGGCAAAGCAAACAGAACCGGTGGAAGTTCTCCCAGGAGCAGAATCATTTCCGAAAGCGGAGGCGGAAATGGAGTCGGAACTGGGTGTGGTGTCGGAACTGGAAATGGAAAACAGGGTGTCCCCTGACATTACCCCCCCTCTAGCGTGCTGCGTCCTCGAAGCACGGGACACGAGGGATTGAAATGCCAGCAAGCGGATTCGGCGAGGGGCACCGGGGTGTGTCCTATAGAACTCACGGAGTTTGTCTGGATGTTACGTATCGAGATTTCCGCTAAGTCGGAACTGGAAAGGACAGCAGCTTCAACTTATAGGTTGCGCCCCCAATGAACTATCGTCCTAAGTATTTCAGAATTGAGTCGGGAGGCGGAAAGTACTGAACCAAAGGTTTGGTCGGAACTTGAGTCGGAACTGAGGCGGAAGGCGGAAGGCGGAAGGCGGAAGGCGGAAGGCGGAGAGACTGAGATCTTGCTAGACTCGCTGTGCTAAGAACAGGAGATGGAGCGAAGGAAATCAAGTATCGAAGGCGATTATCTGATTGCAGAATAAGAGACATACATGACAGGCTTTTATACAAAGAGCTGGGGCAACAGGTAATGACATGGTACTAAGCAAATTCCAGGGGAAGCGGAAGTCGAGTAGACAATGCGTGGGAACTAACTATTGGGAACAATGGGACTACAAGGGGGGTTCAGGGTAAGGTAGAACAATGGTAAAGAACAAGGGGTCGGGAAAACATATCTGACAACGAACTACAAGGGTGACCGGATATGTGGTTTTGATGAACGATGAAACGGGTCCGGTGGGTCCGAGTAATAGAGTCGAAAGAACAAGGGAATAGAACAATGGGTGGAATGTCGGAAATATCGGAGGGGCGGAAGGTGTTGTGGAAATATCGGAGGGGCGGAAAGGTGTGGCGGAACTGAACGTCGGAAGTCGGAAATGAACGGTCGTAACAGTATCTCCCTTCTAAGGTCGAGCCCCACGAGACCACAGGTCGGATCACGTGACCTGTGAACAAACACGTCGGAGTTCTAAAAAATAGGCTGAGGAACAAACACATCTTCTTTCCATTCCATCATGAGTGCTCCAGTAGACTTCTCTAAAATGTCCAGCGCCGAGATGAAACAGCATTTTGCTGATATGCTCGCGCAAAAGGAATTGGCCGAAAAACGTGAGGCTGAGGAAGCTGCGCGGAAAGAGAAGGAACGTCGGGAGAAAGAGCGGAAGGAACAGGAGAGGAAGGAACGCGAGCGCCGCGAGGAGGAGGAGCGCATCCGTGAAGAGAAACGGAAACGGAACGCGGCACGGAAAGCTGCTGCGGACAAGGCGGCTGCAGAGAAAGCGGCTGCGGAGAAAGCTTCTGCGGAGAAGGCGGAAAAGAAACAGGTGAGTCGGGAATGTCCGGCGGAAAGGTTTGAATCAACTAAAAGCTCTTCCAGAATAATGTTCAGGACGAGTCAGAGTCAGACTCGGAAAGTTCGGCAGAAAGTACACCGTCTCCCGAAGGAAAAGGGAAGCAAAAGGAAATCGCTACTCCGGTGAACCTTGTGGCGGAACGGAAACGTCGGGCGGACGCATTCCAGAAGGCTCGAAAGGAAAAGTTGAATTGGATGTTGGAGCTGCGTGAACTAGGGCCGGAAAATCCCGCGACTAAGAAGCGGAAAACGCGGGACGGCGATGAGGAGGAAAAAGCTCCTTGCGACCCATGCGAGTCTAAGGGGGCGGATTGCACATGGTCGAGTAATCCACGGGAAATGTCGTGCGATCAGTGCCGTGACAGGAAGAGACGCTGCGTTGTGGACGGGTGCACTTCGAGGCTGGAGCGCAAGAAACAGAAGGTTGAGGAGTCGAATCCGAAGTCGGAAATGGGACCGAGCGGAGGGAGGGCCGAGGAATCGTTTCCGGTGACCGGAAAATCAGGACAGGCAGTTTTGAACCGATTCACCATGTCTTATCCCCTTCTCGATATTGCCGGGTCGCTGAGGGCCATGCGGAAACAGCAACGTGAAATCCGGGATATCATGATCGAAATGGCCGAGGTTCAGCAGCATCAGGTTCTGTCAATTCAGAACCAGATGACTGTTATGTCTACCGTCCTGCAGCAGTTGACACGGGAAATGCGGTGGCGGAACGATCTGGTCCGGGACCAAATGGATGCGTGGCTGCGGGAGCAGGGAATTGGGGCGGAAGCGGGTCCGAGTGGGGGGGCGGAAACGAGGGAAAGGGTGGAAACGGAGTTGGTGAGTGTCGAGGTAGGAGAGGTGGAAGAAGAGCTGGAAGCGGAAAAAGAGGTCGAGGGGAGACAATGAGGGAGGAGTAGGGGTGTCAAAGGACTTGTAATATAATTTCTTGAAGTGTCGGAAATAAGCGTATCGGAATAATAGTCGGATTTTAATAATGACTTGAGAACTGTAAGAAAGCAATGGGTGTCGGAAACGAGGTCGGAAATGACTAGGGCGCGGAAATGGGGCCAGGCTTATTAGGATAAGACTTGTGGAAATCAGAGACGAGGTCAGAGGCGTGGTCTAGTTCCGTGGCAGAAATCCACAAGGTCTCTTCGTCGGTGTTTTCATAGCCTGCCCACTTGACTAGGTACTGGAGTTGGCAGCGGTATCGTCTGTCAAGCTTGGAGTTGAGAATTTCCGAGATCTCGTATTCCGGTTCTCCGTCGATGACGACTGGCAGAGGCGGAGGTTGTTCTCGATTCGGAATTGTATTCGGAACTGCGGGCTCAAGCATGGAGACATGGAATACCGGGTGTACTGCGCACATATTGTCAGGAAGTCTGAGAGTGAAAGAACGACTGCCGGCCTTAGCGATGATCTCGTAAGGGCCAAGGTATTTCTCAGAGAGCTTCTTTGAGGGGCGAGTGGTGCGGAAGTTTTCAGCTTTGACGAAGACTTTGTCGCCTATCTCGAATGCCGGTTGCAGAAGTCGTTTCCGATCGGCGGAAGTTTGGTATCTCTTTTGTGCAGCGGAAATGTTCTCTCGGAGGTGCTGATGAAGGTCGTCGAGTTCCACAACGAAATCTCGGGCTCTTGCAGAGGCGAGGTCACGTTCAGGGTGGATGGCAAGATTCAGGTGGTAGCCCTTGTTGGCGTAAAAGGGTGAAATTCCGGTGGTAGCGGAAGGCGCGTTGTTGTAGGCAAATTCCATGAGGGGAAGAAGGTCGGACCAATTGCTGTGTTGGTAGTTGCAATAGACGCGGAGATACTGTTCAAGGGTCTGATTAGTATGTTCCGTCTGTCCGTCTCCTTCGGGGTGATAACCGGAAGTGAAGTGGAGCTTCATGTCGAGAGCCTTTCCGAGTGTGCGGAAAAAGGAGGACACGAATTCTGATCCATGGTCGGAAGTGACATGGGAAGGGATTCCGTGCTTGGAAAATACGTGGAGCACAAAGAGCTGTGCGAGCTGGGCGGAAGTTATGGTGTCGTAGGTCGGAATAAAGATGGACTGCTTTGTGAGGCGGTCAACGATCACTAGAATGGTATCATAGCCAGATGACTTAGGAAGTTTCTCAATGAAATCCATGGATATCGAATTCCACGGTTGTTCCGGGATCGGAAGTTGCTTCAGGAGGCCGTAGGGTTTGTGACATTGAGGCTTGGCTCGCATACAGGTGGTGCATGACTTGCAGTAGTCTTGGACCATTGTGCGGAGGAGGGGCCAAGTATAGGTACATCGGATTATGTCAAGGGTTTTGTTCTGGCCTTGGTGTCCTGAGAGCGGATGATCGTGGCTTTGCTGGAGTACGCGAAGTCGTAGATCATTGGTATCCGGAACGTAAATCCGGGACTTGTACCGGAGAAATCCGTCGGAATCGAGGGACCATCCAGGACTGGTGGGGTCATCGAGGTGGGCTGCGGAGGTGGGGTCGGAACGGAGTGCGGAACGGAGTGCGGAACGGAGTGCGGAACGGAGTGCGGAACGGAGTGCGGAACGGAGTGCGGAACGGAGTGCGGAACGGAGTGCGGAACGGAGTGCGGAACGGAGTGCGGAACGGAGTGCGGAACGGAGTGCGGAACGGAGTGCGGAACGGAGTGCGGAACGGAGTGCGGAACGGAGTGCGGAACGGAGTGCGGAACGGAGTGCGGAACGGAGTGCGGAACGGATGTCGGAATGGAGAGACTCGGTGTCCATAATGATTGAGGCGTGGAGTAGCGGAAACTGCAATGCTGTGGCACGCAGGGACGATGCCAGTTGCTCAGTAGAGAATACTGGGCGGAAATTGTGCGGATTAATGCTGGCATAGTCGCTACTTCCCTCTTTTGGGTAGACGTCCCAACGTCTAGTGAGTGTGTCGGGTTTTGCTCCGAGCTTTCCAGGGCGGAAACAGATCACCATGTTGAACTGTGAGAGGTATTCAGACCAGCGGACTTGACGGCGAGTCAAAATCTTAGCAGTTGCAAAATACTCAAGGTTCTTATGATCCATTACGACGTCGATCGGATAAGTTGGACCTTCAAGGTAGTGTCTCCAAATTTTGAAGGCTTTGAAAATCGCAAGTAGTTCCTTATCGTGGACATCGTAGTTGAGTTCCGGGGCAGAAAAGGTGCGGGAATGAAAGGCGATCGGATGAATTTCTCCGTCGTCGGGGGAAATGATGGAAAGAATGGTGGCTAGCGCATAGTCGGAAGCGTCAGTTTCGAGTACAAGTTGGGCATCAGGAATCCAGAAACCGAGTATGGGAGCCATGGTGAAGGCCGATTTGAGAGCTTCAAATGCGGAACGGCATTCCGGAGTGAAATTCCATGGGGCACCCTTCCTGGTGAGACGCGTGAGCGGAACAGTAATGTCGGAAAAATTATAAATGAAACGCCGGTAAAAGTTGGCGAAGCCAAGGAAAGACTGTACATCCTTAACACGTCGGGGTTCCGGCCATTCTTGAATTGCCTTGACCTTGTCCTCTGCCATGGTAAGACCTGTTGGAGAGAGGATGTAGCCGAGGTATTCGACCATGTCGCGATGCCATTCGCATTTCTCTGCTTTTGCGTAGAGATGGTGTTTGCGTAGACGGCGGAGTACTTCGCGGACATGTTCCCAATGTTTTTCCGGTGTGTCGGAATAGATGAGGATGTCGTCAATGTAGACTAGGACGCATACGTCGAGGAGGTCGGAAAATACGTTGTTCATGAATCGTTGAAAAGCGGCGGGAGCATTGGTTAGACCAAAAGGCATGACAACCCACTCAAAAGCACCGTAGCGGGTGCGGAAAGTGGTTTTCCACTCGTCACCTTCCCGGATGCGGACAAGGTGATAAGCGTGCCGGAGGTCAATTTTGGTGTAGATCTTCGCCCTGCGGGGGGTGTCGAGTAAGTCGGAAATGCGTGGAAGCGGATATTTGTCCTTCTTAGTAAGGGCATTGAGTCCACAGAAATCGACGCAGAGGCGGAGAGATCCATCCTTCTTCTTGACGAAAAGGACCGGGGCGCCATGCGGAGACAGCGAAGGGCGGATGAAGCCCATGTTGAGATGTTCATCGACGAACTCTCGGAGAGTTAAGAGTTCACTTTGCGAAAGGGAGTAGATCGGTCCAAGGGGCGGAGATGCTCCTTCTTCCAAATCTATCTTCAGGTCGTAAGGTCGATGTTCAGCAGGTTTGTCGGCTTTGGCCTTATTGAACACGTCCGGGAAGTCAAGATATTCTTCCGGAACTGAGCTCATGTCGACCGGAGCGGAAGTCGAGGCGGAACGAGCCTTGACTGAAGCCGAATCGGAGAGGTGAAGCTGGAAAACGGTCGTATCTTCTTGCCGTTGCAATACGCGGAAAGTGGTGGCGGAGACGAGCGCAATTCGAGGAGCTTCGAGGGTCGGAGGTGCTAAAGCGGGACCGGAGTGCGGAACTGAATCCACGAGCGGAGTTGCAGAAGAGGCCTGGGCCATCTTTGCGGATGACGTCAGAATAGACGGAAGTTGATCCGGGGTACGGAACTGTATTTGACCCAATGCCCAGTTAATCGACGGATTATATCGGGTGAGCCAATTGTGTCCTAGTACAACGGAACAGCTAGTATCTAGTGGAGTAACGTAAAATGTAACTTCATGGTTGTCCCCAGTAGCGAAATGGATAGATAGATCCACAACTTGGGAAATTCCCGTGTTGGAAGACCCGTCGAAAAGGCGGAGCGGAATTGTCGGAATGTTGCGGGTCGGAAGTTTGTGTTTCAAAACAAAGTCGGAATCGAGGAAACAATGAGTCGAACCAGAGTCGACCAGTGCTGTGAACGGAGGTGCGGAAATGGTGTCGGAAGTGAGCGGAACAGATAGGGAGTCGGAGGACGAAAGAGCAGATGCGTTGAGTTTAACCTTGTTTGTCGCATGAATGGGGTCAACACAGCCCTCAGCTCGTGCGGAGGCCGGAGGACTGCTGACTATTTTTTGAATCCGCAGCGGGAGCCGCTTCGGATTTCTCTTCCGTCTTTGCTGCGCGGCCCTTGGCCTTAGCAGCGGAGGCGGAAGCGCAAGTGCAGTCGCGAGCGACGTGACCGCCTTTGCCGCAGAAAAGGCAAAGGTTGTTGTCCATGCGACACTGGCGTTCTACAGGGGTTAGTTTTCCGTCCTTCCCAAGTTTGTCGGAAAGGTCCGGAGTGCTCTTCCGGGCATTGGTGTTGGAACCAGAGGGGTGTTGTTGTTGTTCCGGTTGCCGGAGTTGGATCCAGAACTGTTGTTGTTTCCGGAGTTGTTGTTTCCAGAATTGGTCTTCTTCTTGTCTTTGTCAGACTTCTTGTCGGAAGACTTGTCGTTCTTGCTCTGGGTGGACGTTTCGCGAGCAATCTCGGAGTGTCTTTCCCAGTAGCGCGAATCGATGGATTGGGCAAGGTTGCGGAGGTCGGTAAGGGTGGCGGGTTTTCCGACGCGGGCAATTTCATCCTTGATTCGGGATGGCAAGCCCATGTAAAACTGGCGCCGGAGTGCGGCTTCTCCCCATTGGACTCGAGGAGCAAGCTGCTGGAATGTGACAATATATTTAGCTATCTTATGAGTGTCTTTCATACGAAGCTTATCGAGTTCATTTTCCGCATCGGCTTCCATGTCAAATGGTCCGAAGTTGCTGCGGAGTTCGGAAATGAAATTGTGGTAATCGTCGGCCCAGTCAACGAGAGCGAACGGGCCCATGAGGGCGGGTTCGAAGTAGTCGAGAGCCGTGCCTCGGAGATAGGAAAGGGCGTAATTGACCTTTCGTTCGTCGTCGGGAAAGGCGTCGGGACGATCACGGAAATTGAGTTGAAGCTGGACCAGAAATGGCTGGAGCTTCTTGGGGTCGGAACCGTCGAACTGATCTGGTTCGCGGACCTTTGTCTTGGGGCGTGGTGGTGCTTGGGCCGGGCGCTGAAGTTGTCCGGCTAGCATGGCGATGGCTTGTGCAAGATCCGGAACTGGCGTGGGCGGAACTGGGTTGGCGGGAATCTGAGGTGGAATTGGAGGTGGAGGACCGCCTGGGGGACCGCCGGGTGGGCCGCCTGGAGGTGGTCCTGGTGGAGGTGGTGGTGGTGGAGCTGGGCGTCGGAATGACGCTGCTGTTTGTTCGCCACTGCTACTCGTCGAATTCCCGTCATAGTCGGGATTGTCGTCGGGATTAGCGTCGGGAACTTCTTCGAAACGTTGGGGAAAAGCCTCGGAGAGCTCATCGTCGGCACGAGAGCTGCCGGAGGGTTCCGCGTGCCTTGGTGCTGCGGATCTGAGACTGCCAAAATAAGAGAGAGCTTCGACAGCTCCTGCTCGAGCTGAAGTAGCTGTGGTACGAGGAGGCATAGTGATAGTTATCGGGTGGGAATCAGATAATACTGTTACGTATCAAGATTTCCGCTAAGTCGGAACTGGAAAGGACAGCGGCTTCAACTTATAGGTTGCGCCCCCAATGAACTATCGTCCTAAGTATTTCGGAATTGAGTCGGGAGGCGGAAAGTACTGAACCAAAGGTTTGGTCGGAACTTGAGTCGGAACTGAGGCGGAAGGCGGAAGGCGGAGAGACTGAGATCTTGCTAGACTCGCTGTGCTAAGAACAGGAGATGGAGCGAAGGAAATCAAGTATCGAAGGCGATTATCTGATTGCAGAATAAGAGACATACATGACAGGCTTTTATACAAAGAGCTGGGGCAACAGGTAATGACATGGTACTAAGCAAATTCCGGGGGAAGCAGAAGTCGAGTAGACAATGCATGGGAACTAACTATTGGGAACAATGGGACTACAAGGGGGGTTCAGGGTAAGGTAGAACAATGGTAAAGAACAAGGGGTCGGGAAAACATATCTGACAACGAACTACAAGGGTGACCGGATATGTGGTTTTGATGAACGATGAAACGGGTCCGGTGGGTCCGAGTAATAGAGTCGAAAGAACAAGGGAATAGAACAATGGGCGGAATGTCAGAAATATCGGAGGGTCGGAAGGTGTTGCGGAAATATCGGAGGGGCGGAAAGGTGTGGCGGAACTGAACGTCGGAAGTCGGAAATGAACGGTCGTAACACTGGAGCAGAAACATCTTGCTCCGGGACCCACGAATTCTCCTCATACCCATACCCTTCCCATTTCACGAGGAATTGGAGTCGTCCTCACACAAACCGGCTGTCCAGGATCCGTTCCACCACATAGTGCTCTTCCCCATCTACAATTTCCGGCGGAGGTGGCGGACGAGCCTTCCGACCTGGAATTGGGTCCTCAAGCATAGGGAGTAACTTCACCACGTTGAAGACGGGGTGGAGGCGGGACATGGACATCGGAAGTCGGAGGCGGTATGCATTCCGTCCAACCCTTCGCATCACTGTGAAGGGCCCAAGGTAGCGGTGGGCAAGCTTCTGCAAAGGGCGTGTGGTGCGGATGTCACTTGCATCTAGATACACCTTGTCTCCAACTTGGTACTCCGGGGCAGGAACCCGGCGTTGGTTGTAGTGGGTGACTTTCCATAGCCTTAAATTCCTAAACTCCTGGTTCTAAACCGGCTCCGCGCGATAGCTGTCGAATTTAGGACCGATTTCGAACCCGTAACACCAAAGCAATGGCGGAAGTGCTCAGACGCAAGCTGTCATTGGCATCCGGCCGGCATGAATAAGTAGGGCAAGAAATTGCCACGTTTGGCCAAACCTGTCACTATATCTCATCAAACGTCACATTTTTGGTTTAGGAAGCAGCAAATAGGTTAGAGCAGGGGTCGCGACCCTGCTCTAGGTTTTTGGTTTAAAACATTAATTTCCGTCATAGCGGACTTGTAAAACGCTTCGCTAGTACTCGGCTCGATGTTCCGCGACGTTTAGAACGTGGAATTTAGGAATTTAGCTCTACGGAAAGTCACCCATTAGCGCATTTCCGGTGCATACCTATCGTCTATATAACGATATGATCGCTAGATACCGCTACGTTTGACAGCGGCAATGCTTGGTTTTCGCTGCTCTCAACTGGATTTGCTCGCAATCGCAAGCGTAGTCCTACTGCTATGTTACCTTCATACCAAGAAACAGAATGCCAAGCCTCCACTTCACCCAGGACCCAACCTACCAACGATCATAGGAAACATGAGGAAGGCTCCGGGTCAGAAACTCTGGGAAACCTATAATAGCTGGGCAGAGGAATACGGCAAGTTGATCAACTCGTATCTGTGTTCGTGTCTGATCTACTAGCGTTGCAGGGGATGTCGTGAACATGTCTACGTCTTGCTTCGGAAGCCACACCATCCTTCTCAATTCATTCAAAGTGGCATACGACTTGCTTGAGCGGAGGTCCTCAATCTACTCTAGCCGTGCTCACTATACCATGTTCCATGATCTGTATGTCTTTTCAACCAACCTCTATAAAATCTCATCATGCTTCCATAGGGTGGGCGCTGGGGGTGCGACAGCTTTCCAGCCCTATGGGAAAAAATGGCGGAAACATCGTACACTTTTTCAAAAGTATATGAATCAAACTGCTGTAAAGGTTTTCCAAACCCAACAGTTGGTCGCGGCCAGAGGGCTCCTCCGGAGCCTTTTAAAAACCCCTGAAGAATATCAGGAGCATATCACCGAGTAAGCACTTATATACCTACCAAACTTCGCTATAACAGTACTTTTTAAGTATGACAGCAGGTGTCGTCATGGGAATTGCTTATGGACGGGAAATAGTCCCCAAAGCTGATCCGTTTATCGCTTTGTCCCAAAATAATTCCGCAGCCTTTGCTGCAGCCGTACGACGAGGGGGATATCTTGTTAATGTGTTTCCTATGCGTCAGTGATCTCCTTCTTTGTGGTATTGATCGTGTTGTAGCGTCTCCTCACAGTAAAGTACGTACCTGCGTGGGTCCCTGGGGCTGGATTCCAGAAGCAGGCACAGGAAATGCGCAAGCTCGCGAATCATTTCAGAAATGCACCCTTCAGAGAAGTGAAATCACGTGTCGTATGCATGCCATTTTGTCTGTTATTGGAGATGACCAACTGCGCGTCACACTAAGTCTGCAGGCACTGCACGTCCGTGTTTTGTATCGAGCGCACTGTTCGACTTGGGTACAGATGACGAATCAAACGATGATGTTGATGCCGTCAAGCATGTCGCTGGAGGCCTATTCGGCGGTGAGTAACGAAGCCTGAGCTTCCTTCTTTGTTTTGAGCGCCGTCTCTTCAATCCACAGCTGGTTTTAGAACTGTAAGTGGACTTCGGTTTTTGCCTGAGGGGAAAGCGCTCAGATTCAAATAGACCTCTGCATCTATTCACACGTTCATCCTCGCCATGGTACTTTACCCTGATGTCCAGAAGAAGGCTCAAGCAGAGCTTGACAGTGTTATCGGTCACGAACGACTTCCTGAGTTTAGTGATCGGCCGCATCTTCCATATATTGAAGCCATCGTGAAGGAAGTATTCAGATGGATCCCGGTTCTACCTACTGGTTTGTAGTATACTCAGCCTCCAAGGCTTGACACTCACGGTGCCTATTCCAGCAATTCACCATGTTACTACTGAAGATGATGTATACGAAGGCCATAGAATTCCAGCCAACAGTGTCGTGATTCCTAACTGTTTGCAAGTGTACTGCATCCTTCCGTAAGACCCTCTTTCTTATGTGAATTATAGGAGGATACTTCATGACCCGGATATGTACCCCAATCCTTACGCCTTTTGTCCAGAACGTTTTCTGCCGGATAAAGATGGGTTTGTTGCTAGAGACCCTGCCATCGGCGGCATATTTGGCTTTGGCCGACGGTCAGTCCAGTTGTCGATCATTGTGCCAGACATTTCGATCAGTGAAAAAACTGACACTGAAATATGTAGCGTCTGCCCCGGTCGTCATTTTGCCGACGCTTTTGTCTGGGTGACTGCGGCATCGATCCTCTCTGTGTTTGATATAACCAACGCGGTGGACAACTATGGTCGCAAGATTGATGTCAATTATGCCCGCGATCCGGCTTCCTCGTTTTTGAGGTGAGCCCCCGATCAGAACGTCATATCGCGTATTCTCACTTGCCCCATAGTCAACCTCGTCCATTTAAGTGCTCGATTACGCCTCGCTCCAGTGCCGCTGAAGCGATGATCATGCAGTTAGAGTAACCTTGAATCCAAATTCTGCTGCTTAGGTACAAAAGGAGGCTGTACTGTATTCAGTGTATTGAAACCGTACGTGAAGGGGATACTTCGGTGTACCATGTACACCGACTGCAGCGTCATGCATGCAAGATGGCAACCCAATTATATTAGCTGTCCATAAAACTTTGCCCAACATCACAAGCCATTGCAACATGTGCATCAACACTGAACCTGGACTTTGGCCTTCACTTCCACGCGTATGTTGTAGCACCAAACAAATCTGCACGGTGCATTTTGCCAAATTTAGTAGAGGCCTGTTCTGTCTACTGCCTTTCGATTGATGGAACTTAATGTAATATATGCCATCTCGGAGACTTTCATCTGATATTTGATAAGATAGACCATTTCAACTTGATTTGCGTTAGAACCTGAAAACCCTCGAGGATGAACTGCCCTAGCAACCTTTCCGGTTCCAGTAACTCCGTTACGTGGGGCATGGTAGAGTAGCGGTACTAGTTCACCGACAGGCGCTGACTAGAAACAATTTAATCGAGCTCCAAAGACGGTAAATAGTGTGATACGCACTCGCGCTCCATTCACCAAATTGACTGCTGGTGGGGGTGCTCGATGCGAAGAAATTGGCCTGCCAGATATAACTATGGGCAGCGAGAAACTAGGTAAGTATAGCAAAGAAAGATCACTATCCGACTGACCCGTTAAAGCTTACTTGGCTCCCGCCTACGTAGTTTGTACCGGGAACGAAAGCCGGGGCGGAACATGGTGGGAACGTGAAACCGGTGCCTCCAGCTGCAACTAGTGCATTCTTGATCGCCTAGATGTCATAGTGCATTAGTTTAAAATTACGACCTGTTGATTCAAACCGCAAAGTATGCACTAGATCATATCGGCCATTGACTACACAAAACGTCAGGAGAAGACTTGTTATACAAGCCGGATTCGCTGCGCACCAAAAGCTTGACTAGCATCCCATAGCATTACGCCTGATTCACACTTTCAATATGGGCTGGACTGGGATAGAGCTTCCCTACCTCCAAAGCTCGGGAATGAATGTCTCATCTGTGTCGTAATATTTGCCAGCGATGCTGGGGTCTGGTAACCTCCGCCGGCGGCCGTCGGCGAGGCTGGTGCTCCTACGTAGATCTTAACATTCTTGTTAATCGAGATGTTTCGGGCCCAATTATCCCTGGCGGCAAAGTGAGGTTAATTTATGAGAATGGCACAGAGGGCGAACCAAAGCCCGAAATCCCAATCCTGCAGAATCCGGTGAATGAGGGGAAAAGAGAGTAGTAATAGACATACGGATGCTATGGGGAAGTTCTGAAGGCCACACTGATTATTGTCTGAAGATGCAACAGGCTGTGAAAGACTATTGCTTAAGAGGATGGAAAGGCAACATACAGAATTGGACATAAACAGCGTCAAATGATGCTGCGTTGAGAACTGCGCCAAGAGACGAATCCGGGAAGGGGCATTGCGGAGCAGCGGCTGTTTGGGAAAAACACGTGTGTCAGAACGTATAAACAGTGAGATGGATAGATACCAACTCATGTAGTACCTAGAAAGCCGTTAAGGCAAGATCATCGACTGGGCGGTGAACTACTCACTTCTTGCTCGCCCCATTGAAGTGAGTTCGCAATTGATTGACAAAAGCGGCGTATCCCGAACTACTTCCACCTTCTATGTCAAGATCAACACTGTAGCGCAGTAGCGTAAACCATCTGAAGCATTCGAATGGTTAGGTCAGTTACCCGTCTAGCACTGCGGAGCCGAACGGCCGTGTCGAACTTGAGCCTCCTAGGAACAAATTCCAGATCTGTGAAGAGTATTTAGAATATCAGGCACAAGCAAGGCCGGGCTCTGTAAATAAGCCCTCGCCTGGTCTGCAAACCCTGATGCCTGGGCATCAGACGAAAATCCAACACCCCCACCCGCGCCGCCTAAGCTTATGGTGACGATCTTCCCCTTTGCTTGACAAGTCGTGATATCGGATGCCAACGCTGCACAGTTAGGAAGCTGGGAACCAGGGAAGGTTGCGTTGTCCACGTTGTTGCATATATTGGCCAAATTCATCACGGGCAATCCACCCGTTCCGAAAAAAGTGTCCACGAAGGCAACAGGGAAGGTATCGATGGCATTATCGGCACAGTAGAAGCTCAATCTCTTCTGGAAGTTCACGACATCCGTGCTATGAGTGGCGCCGTAGGAGTTCTGGATCACGATGCGACAATAAGCCCTAAGAGGTCGGTTACCAAGCGATTAACATACCTGACCCCAGTATACTGCAACCTTAATAACACTGTCAGATCAGGGAAACGCATCTGGTTCGCAACACCCACGTTGTCAAATCTGGTCACGTCGAAAGCGAGGATCCGCACGACAAGACACAGAAGACTAGCCAAAAAGATATTTATGGATGAAGCGAGAGTCATGGCAATGAAGCGTGACACCGAAGACCTTAATAAAACGCTGACAAGTTGGCAGGTCTCTTTTAAACGTTTAAGGCGGCTCAGTCGGAGGTTGGGCGGCACCAAAGAATTCGATAACCACAAGTCTTCTGAGCTGCACCATCTGCTTCAGCTGCACTAGTTAGTCGTGGCCACAACGCTAACGTGTTCTTCCTACAACATCTAAGCATAACGCATGCGCCGAGCAGCACTTTGTTGTAGAACTCGCATGGCCATGGCTAGGATCATGAGGTGGCAGCGACCAGAATTAGACCCAAGACTAGAGCCAGATAAACACAGTTCAAGGTAACCTTATGGTCGACACAGTAGGAAATTGCACCCATATGCTAGAAGTCCCGAAGTAGTTCGAATAACGCCGAGAGACGATAGTCACGTGACTCACGGAGTCGTGCACATTTACACTTTCCTTCGTGGTAGCTGGAAGACTCTTCACTAGATTGTCTACGCATCGCCTACATGAGTGCAAAATGATGAATTGCTTATCTCTAACAGGTACTCAGTGACTTTGCACTGCTACGCACTCGATTCAGATGTTCCCATATATATAGCATTTAGGGGCATGCATGCATGCACCTGGTCGTTCTGCCCTCTCATATTTTTCCGCGCCGCGAACACACTCACGAAACCCCCTGACAACTAATACATACTTTTTTTATGCGCCCAACAGTTTAGTAAAGCCCCGGACATCGATCACGATTTAATGGTCGCATCCGTCAATTGGTTACGAGTGCGATTCCCTAATCTCAATGACACTAATTCAATAACTTTGCCCACACGGAATGCACGTTATAACCCTAAATTGAGCGAGTAAATCAGCATGCCGAGGCGCGAGAAGAAAGCGCACGGCCTGAGAAGACGCGCGAAGAAGAGAAGAAATACAAGAGGGAGAGGGGTAAAGGGAGTATCGTCAATACGGAATATTCTGGAGACGGGTAGGGTATATAATCAGGTCAGGTAGACGGGTGGCCAGATGCCCTGAGCCCTTGAGTTCATCATGAGGCGCGGTGAGGAAGGCAGACAGGAAAGACGAAGGTGTGGGACTGGCATTCCTGAAGGTAGATGGTGAATTCCGGTTCGGAGGAGGAAATAGTACTTAGCTCGTGAGCTGGCCAAGGGAATGAGAAGACTCGACGATGGACGCTATATAATATATCCAATGATCAACGACACTCACCCACCGCCATGCAGACGCCAACCCCCTCCCCCCCCCACGCGATACTGAGGAGCGATCTTCCACACACACCTCGGACACTACAGCGTACAGCCCACGACCTGTGCAGCATACGATTGGCTAGGGCATGTTACATGTGAGATGTGCGCTGCACAATGTGTCAGTACTCTCTAGTGATCTCCCTGCTTCCATGCTCCAGTTTACGACAACATTGTCCGTCTTCTCCGTTTACGTGTTTCCTTGTTTGCTAGCATCCCTTCTGTCTCACGCGCGATCACAAGCACCTGCCCCAGCCGCGTATATGCACTCCTATCTCCCCCCTCATACCTCCCCCCACGTGCGCCCCTCCAGGTCTCCTCCCTGATCCCTAACTCATGCACACACCGTTTATACTCTACTGTCCGCTCGGTCCCATTGAGACTGTCCTAAACGACTTTAACATCAGGCTGGGACGACCGTGTCGCCGAAGCCGCTCGTATGTCTTGTTTTCTGAATGGACTCGGGCGAAGGTACGCGCATAGCGACCTGCTTAGCGGAGATCGTCGTGCCAGGTTCTGAGTGGCTCGCGATGACCTAGGCTACATCGCCATGGACAATGACGCTGGCGACCGGAACAGTCTTACACTCCCTGCCGTATGTAACAACGCCATCGTCGTATCACGCCTCTAGGGTGTGTCTGGCAAGTCAAGCATCAAACGGGAGGCAGTATGGGACAAACGAAGTGCTATCAGGGCGGCGCCAGCATAGAATTATACTAAGGCGTTAGCTGCCTGATGAGTGAATGGGTGGAAAGGGGCTGGCAGAGGATGAGAATGTGTGTGCGATGCCGGTCCTCATCAATCCCTCCGTGGTTGATCGTGACGTTCAAGTCATCAAGTATGTTAGCCAGGTACTTTATACGGTCGAAAGGCTTGGATACCAAGGGTGTCTTTCGGCACGTATGTGTGGAAGGAATCACTTCATCACACATCTGTGTTGGCTATTAGGTACATGAATGAATTGATCTCTTCAGTCGTCACGGAGGAAATTAATCATCGAGTGGGGTGTAGTATAAATACTGGATAGCAGACGTTCGTAAGAGCCGCAAAGTGTCCCTACAACTGTACCAAGGTGGTCGAGATTTCACTACTTGCAGAGGTCTATAACCCGCTCTGCGCGACTCGTTGAGCTTCCGCGCGCACTCGAAAAGTTCCAGTTCACTAGATTTAGCGAATTAATAAAGATAGCTGAAGGTTTTTCGACGCACTCACAGCTATGTTGTCATCTCTGACACAAGCGTGCTTGGAAAATATACATGGGTCCTGATAAAGGCTCGCATGCCCATCAGATGTCAAGCCAAGGCTAATAGAGGCCAAGGTCAGCCAGGAGATATTATTAAAGAACATTTACGCACTAGGAGAATGTCCCTGAAAACCGAGACAGATCTCGATCATCCCTCCGCCGCATAGTTAGCCTAGGGACTATACGCTCCAGGCGCTTCAGAGGACACTTACCAGATTTTCGGCAAGTCCTCTAGAATCTGAGAATCTTGCTGCAGAAAGGACGCGTGTCTTTCGAGATGTGCTGAAATAACCTTGGCAACGTGCAAATCGTTGGCCGCCATAAAGCGCACTGGCAAGTACATTTTGACCTTAGGCAAAGGTGAGTGTGCTCTCAAGTCATAGTACAATATAATTCCGTCAGAAGAACCCTGAAGGGGATTTGAGCCGGCTCCCGATAGTTGAAGCAAGAGTTGGCGTAGCGATGCGACATATGCCGCGGACAATGGGATGGCTCGACCGAGGGAGAGCTGATCAACCAAGCAATCTATGCCCGTAAACTGATATCGGACATAGACTTTGACTCTAGCGTCGTCAGGATCTTTGCAGTCGACTCCCACGAAGGTGGGATTTGGAGAGAAACGTGTGTGCCAGTCCAATGGCTTCGACTGGAGATAATTTACCACCGCGGACCATGCCTTTTCATGGCCTGAACTAGACATGGCCTTCGAGAGAAGAGTTAACTTCTCGGTGAGATTCAGTGAAGAACGAAAGACGGCATAAGCCTTGATCTCGATGCAATCTGGCAACAGATCGCACGCCAGAAAAATTTTGATGGCGCTGGGTGATGCCTTCCATTGACCGTCCAGTCGGGCGAAGCCAAAAGCCTCCAGGATATGGATGAATAGACCAGTGTCCATAATAGTGGGATGCTTGTGTCCCACCTTGGATCGAGAGAAACGATGAAGAGAATCTATGATGTTGAGGCCATATGCCATTACTTCTGCCTCGTCTGTACCAGTGGTAGAGGTAGGGGGAATTGGTTCAATAGCGAATCTGACCAGGGGCTTCTTGTGGGGGGGTTTCCATGCCATACTAAACTCGATAGGGCCGTGGTCGTCGCACATGAACGACTTCACGACCGGAGTGTCTCGACCATCTACTACCATAGGCCGGGGACCAAGGAAGGTGGTCCAAATGGAGAACCAATCAGCATACAGCTGTCGTTCGGTAGGAGTATAATCCCCCGCAACAAGCATTTTGTAGAAGTGGTCGTGTAGCTTCTGGGACCAGAAATCGGCATCTGGGGAACGGGAGGCTGTAAAGTCCATCATGATACCAACAAACTGGGATTCATTCAAGTTATAATAAATTTTAACGAGAAGTAAGGGAACTAACTTCGTCGAGGGGCGCTCTTCAGCGGTCATGCGATGGGAAGAAGTCACCATGATGGCTTCGAGTCGTGGGGATCTTGGTCGACGCCTAGTTCATTTATGTAAATTGTAGCCGCGGGTCCTTAGAGGAGATACACGGCATGTCCTTGCCAATTGGCAGGATGCATGGGCGATATTTAGGGTCTCTGCGTTTCTTGGCCATGACTAGGATCATGACGTGGCAGCGACCAGAATTAGACCCAAGACTAGAGCTAGATAAACACAGTTCAAGGTAACCTTTTGGTCGACACAGTAGGAAACTGCACCCATATATGCTAGACGTCCCAAAGTGGTTCGAATAACACCGAGAGACGCGGCTAGTCACGCAGTCACGCTTCACATTACACTCTCCTTCGTGAAGCTGGGAAACTCTTCACTAGACCTGTCTACGCAATGTACGCATCGCCCACATGAGTGCAAAATGCTGACTTGCTTATCTCTAACAGGTACTCAGTGACTTTGCACTGCTACGCACTCGATTCAGATGTTCCCATATATATAGCATTTAGGGGCACGCATGCAGTTGATCGTTCTGCCCCTCTCCTTCCTCACCATATTTTTCCGCGCCGCGAACACACTCACGAAACCCCTTGATATCTAATACAGACTTTTTTATACTCGCAACAGTTTAGTAAAGCTCCAGACATCGATCACGATTTAATAGTCGCATCCGTCAATTGGTTACGAGTCCGATTCCCTCATCTCAATGACGCTAATTCAATAACTTTGCCCGCGCTATAACCCTAAATTAAGCGAGTAAATCAGCATGCCGAGGCGCGAGAAGAAAGCGCACGGCCTGAGAAGACGCACCGCGAAAGAAGAGAAGAAATACAGGAGGGAGAGGAGTATCGCCAATACGGAATATGCTGTGTGAGGAAAGCGTGTGGGGAAGGGAAAATGGAAGGAGGTGGTAGCCATAGGGAGACGGGTAGGGTGTATGATCAGGGCAGGTAGGAACGGGTGGCCAGATACACTGAGCCCTTGAGATCATCATGAGGCGCGGCGAGGAAGGCAGACAGGAAGGACGCAGGTAGGGGGATTGGCATCCGTGAATGCAGATGGTGAATTTCGGTTCGTGGGCGGAGATGGCACTTAGCTCGTGAGCTGGCCAAGGGAAAGAGAAGACTCGACGATGGACGTTATATATCCAACGTTCAACGACCCGAACCCGGCCCACAACGGACGCCGCCCTGCAGACTCGAACTCCTTCGCCGAAACTAACGAGGAGCGACCTTCCACACGCTCCCGCCGCCGAACACACATAAGCACACCTCGGACACTACAGCGCGCAGCCCACGGCCTGTGCAGTATACGATTGGGTAGGGCATGTTACTGTGAGACCTCGGTGGTGTGCGCTGCACAATGTGTCACTATACATCTCTAGTGAGGTCCCTGCTTGCCTCTGCCGTGCTGCGACCATGCTCCAGTTTACGAACAACATTGTCCGCCTTCTCCGTCTACGTTTGCTAGTATTCCTTCTTCCGTCCTCTTCCGGGGGTCTCACGCGCTATAACAAGAACCTCCCCCAGCCGCGTATATGCACTCCTATCTCCCCTCTCATACCTCCCCCTCACATGCGCCCTCCAGCCAGATCCCTAACTCACTCACACACCGTTCTTACTCTACTGTCCGCTCGTCCCCTTGAGACTGTCATAAACGAATGTAACATCAGGCTGGGACGACCGTGTCGAGCCACTCGGACGTGTCTTGTTTTCTGAATGCGGACTGGGGCAAAGGTACGCGCATACCGACCTGTTTAGCGGAGATCGTTGTGCCAGGTTATGAGTGGCTCGCAATGACCTAGGCTACATCGCCATGGACAATGACGCTGGCGACCACGCGCAACAGCCTTACACTCCGGAGAGGCGGTGATGCACTCGGCGCCACTGCCGCCGTATGCAACAACGCCATCGTCGTACATGCATCTAGAGTGTGTCTGGAAAGCCAAGCATCAAATTGGAGGCAGTATGGGACCACAGTGTCGGAAATACGACCGATTGGGGTACCGCGAGATGGGACCGAATCCCTGCCTTATCTTTCGTTACATCTAAAACTGGAAACGACTGCGCAGCACTGGGAAACACGAAGGCTTGGATACCAAGGGTGTCTTTCGGCACGTATGTGTGGAAGGAATCACTTCATCACACATCTGTGTTGGCTATTAGGTACATGAATGAATTGATCTCTTCAGTCGTCACAGAGGAAATTAATCATCGAGTGGGGTGTAGTATAAATACTGGATAGCAGACGTTCGTAAGAGCCGCAAAGTGTCCCTACAACTGTACCAAGGTGGTCGAGATTTCACTACTTGCAGAGGTCTATAACCCGCTCTGCGCGACTCGTTGAGCTTCCGCGCGCACTCGAAAAGTTCCAGTTCACTAGATTTAGCGAATTAATAAAGATAGCTGAAGGTTTTTCGACGCACTCACAGCTATGTTGTCATCTCTGACACAAGCGTGCTTGGAAAATATACATGGGTCCTGATAAAGGCTCGCATGCCCATCAGATGTCAAGCCAAGGCTAATAGAGGCCAAGGTCAGCCAGGAGATATTATTAAAGAACATTTACGCACTAGGAGAATGTCCCTGAAAACCGAGACAGATCTCGATCATCCCTCCGCCGCATAGTTAGCCTAGGGACTATACGCTCCAGGCGCTTCAGAGGACACTTACCAGATTTTCGGCAAGTCCTCTAGAATCTGAGAATCTTGCTGCAGAAAGGACGCGTGTCTTTCGAGATGTGCTGAAATAACCTTGGCAACGTGCAAATCGTTGGCCGCCATAAAGCGCACTGGCAAGTACATTTTGACCTTAGGCAAAGGTGAGTGTGCTCTCAAGTCATAGTACAATATAATTCCGTCAGAAGAACCCTGAAGGGGATTTGAGCCGGCTCCCGATAGTTGAAGCAAGAGTTGGCGTAGCGATGCGACATATGCCGCGGACAATGGGATGGCTCGACCGAGGGAGAGCTGATCAACCAAGCAATCTATGCCCGTAAACTGATATCGGACATAGACTTTGACTCTAGCGTCGTCAGGATCTTTGCAGTCGACTCCCACGAAGGTGGGATTTGGAGAGAAACGTGTGTGCCAGTCCAATGGCTTCGACTGGAGATAATTTACCACCGTGGACCATGCCTTTTCATGACCTGAACCAGACATGGCCTTCGAGAGAAGAGTTAACTTTTCAGTGAGATTCAGTGAAGAACGAAAGACGGCATAAGCCTTGATCTCGATGCAATCTGGCAACAGATCGCACGCCAGAAAAATTTTGATGGCGCTGGTTGATGCCTTCCATTGACCGTCCAGTCGGGCGAAGCCAAAAGCCTCCAGGATATGGATGAATAGACCAGTGTCCATAATAATGGGATATTTGGGTCCTCTGAATCGAGAGAGACGATGAAGAGAATCTATGATGTCGAGGCCATATGCGACTACTTCTGCAACGTCTGTACCAGTGGTAGAGGTAGGGGGAATTGGTTCAATACCGAATCTGACCAGGGGCTTCTTGTGGTGGGGTTTCCAGGCCATACTAAACTCGATAGGGCCGTGGTCGTTGCACATGTACGACTCCACGACGGGACTGTCTCGACCATCTACTGCCATAGGCCGGGGACCAAGGAAGGTGGTCCAAAGGGAGAACCAATCAGCATACAGCTGTCGTTCGGTAGGAGTATAATCCCCCGCAACAAGCATTTTGTAGAAGTGGTCGTGTAGCTTCTGGGACCAGAAATCGGCATCTGGGGAACGGAAGGCTGTAAAGTCCATCAGGCTACCAACCAACGGTGATTCATAAGTTAGCATAAATTTTAAAAGCGAGGGAACTAACTTCGTCGAGGGGCGCTCTTCAGCCGTCAGGCGATGGGAAGAGGTATGATAGCTTCGAGTCGTGGAGATATGGGTCGACGCCTGATTCATTTATGTAAATTGTAGCCATCCTTAGGATGACGATGTGATTGCCACTTGAAAACGCCTGGGCCTTGTGCAGGGTCTCTTGGACTTTGATAACCCCCTAGCGAGCTATGCAAGGAGAACATGCATCAGCAAACTGCAACCAGCTGTGGTACATGTACAATCACCTACCTTGTCGGTTACAATGAGGTAAGCATTTTGTATGCGCGTTATGTTCGCTCCGGATTTGCAGGCCTCAGTAAGGAAACCGCATCGACCTCGACATCCTGAAGGTGCATCTCCACCGTTATAACGCGGTCCACGCCCATATGCACCGAAGTAGCCGTCCCAGTGCTAAGCACGCTGTCGCTGGCTGGGCGGGAGCAGTTTCAGGACCGGCATCCATGCATTAGTAAGCCATCATCAAAATGTGGAAGTACCAATTGACCAGGAGATGGTGACTGACAGCAATGCGCCCTACAATAAGATAAGCATTTTGTATGCGCGTTATGTTCGCTCCGGATTTGCAGGCCTCAGTAAGGAAACCGCATCGACCTCGACATCCTGAAGGTGCATCTCCACCGTTCTAACGCGGTCCACGCCCATATGCATCGAGGTAGCCGTGTACGTACGTTCTAAGTATGCTCAACCCCCTTACCCGCCGCACCTTCCGAACATCAAACGAATGCATACATAACAGACAGACAGAACGCACCACAAGCCGATCTCAACATCGTCATGCATACGGAGTACGGATAGGGCGCATTGCTGTCAGTCACCATCTCCTGGTCAATTGGTACTTCCACATTTTGATGATGGCAAGGGTTTGACGAGAGAAGGCCGCCGGCCAGGCTTCCGATTACACATCGATTTGGACTAACCGACGAGGTTGAGACGCCGCGCTCCGGGGAGAGCGCCGTGACTATAGGATTGGTGCCGGTTTGGATGAAAAGTCGGCGCCTCGGATGACTCGGTCTCCGATTGAACACCAGACTCGGATAGAGAACTCCATTGGTTATGAACAACCGGTTACTAGGAACTGGTGTCAGAGCAGACTTTATCACTTGTAGGTTTCTGTGTTAGGTTCATGACATGCCCAGTGTGCGATAGCTGACCGCTCGCGTGGCAGAGAAGAGCCTCGTCTACGTGAAGCCTCAGGCTACCGGGCTGTGAGGGCATCCGGCCACGCGGCGGCGAGGATAACTGCGTTAAGCCATTTCTGGTGATCTTCTTTGCGGCGCGGCGACATCCAGGCCTAGTCATTTAGCACCTTGTCGGTGAGACACCATGACGCTGTCAGCTCAGTGGAGGCTTTAGCGTGCAGAACTAGTAACAAGGAAAGGGACACCACTGCAAGAAACCATTGTCCTGGTGATCTTCTTTGCGGAGCGGCGACATCTAGTCGTCCAGCACCTTGTCGGCGAGACACCATGGATAAACCCCCCCCCCCCGCCCCTCCTCTGGAGGTAACGCGACATGAAAGGGACATATTATGGCCGATCGTCTAAGGCCGCCCCGAAGAGAGTGACCCGGTCTTCTCCCCTCGGCGCTGCATCGGAGTTTTAGCTAACAGGAAGTCGCACGGAGGAGCGAAGAGACACGCAAGGAGAGAATAGTGGATATAGGCTCATGCCCAGCGAAGCCACAGGAAATGACATCAGCTGACACCCCCGCGGAGAGACTGATCGTGAACCGCTGCCGTCACGGTATTTTTGAGCCGTCTGTTGCAGAGCTGGACGTTCCCCTCGCCCCCCGGGCCTTGCCACGGCGTATGGCATGCACCGCACAACATGGGCCTCACAACCAACGAAGGGACCACCCCGCTCCTAAACTAACGAAAAATGCACCGCTATCAGCAATTGATTACCTCACGACGATATCGGAATTGGTCGTAAAGGCATGCCCGTTACCCCGCATTCGAGAAACGTGGATAAATCCTCGATGCATAGAGTCTGAGAAATCCATCCATCATCCAGCCCCCCACACTCCACACTCGGCGTCCACCCCATGGAGCAGGAAGTGCGGCCCCGAACTCAGGCCCGGCGTCGCGTCGATGGGTACATACAATACCCTGGCAAGTGCAGCCATTCGAGATCGTGCCGAGCGTGCTGTGCTGGAGACGTCGGCTGGTCCCGCAGAGAGGAAAAGCCTGGGAAGATGTGCAGGAATGGTGCCGCACCACCGATCCAGATCCGTGGAGGCGTGGTCAGTCGCGTGGAGCTGCACTCACGTCTTATTCATATAGTTCTCCCCGCCCCCTGATCGACACCTCCTCGGCTCTCTCATCCCCTCCGCGTACGAGGACGAGGAGTGTCCACTCCAGTCACAACCCTACCCACCCCCACACGCAAACTCAGCGAGCAGCCACCTTTACGCACGCCTCCCGATGCGGACGCGAGAGCGCGCCTAAGCTCGCCTCGATACTGGGTAAAGTTGGGATAGTGCCTCCGAAAGAACATGACTTGCTTACAGTTTCCTCCTCGCACTCACCGGATAGCGTCGACCTTCTGTATGACGAATTTGAGGGTTCAGCCGACGAGTGAAACGGTCGGAGTAGGCCATCAAACGCGAGGTAAAACCGGGAACTCCACCGGAGTCCTCTTCGTCTAATTAATATTCAACCATATTCAACCGCAAAGATGGGCTGGCTGGGTACGAACCACTGGCGATTCCGAAGGCGACAACTGCGAAAGTCTTTCTCGAGTTTGCTTCCTCGAGATCTCTCCTCGGCTCGTAGAGTTAATAACATAGGGAGATACGTTTTGACCTTACTCCATCGCTCGCTCCGGTGCTTTATTTCATGAGCCTTTTCCGAGTTGATCGCATCCCGGAGAACTACGACAGTTGAAGAAGGTGGTTCTGGTTCTGCCGCGGTATTGGCTCTTGTCTGCCGCTTTAAAATTTAACGCAAGGTGCGGTCTCTGCCCTCGCCCCATCGCCATGCCTGGAGGTCTTACAATGGGAGTTGCGGCTAATTTTCACATTTGATATACTTGGATTTACATACGAATACGCTTGAGGTGGTCTCCGAATGACACTATATCAGCTGGGCGACATTTGAACCGGTCTTCTATTGTCCCGCTATTACTCAACTCACGTTTAACTTTCAAGCTCTTTGCCAGTGGGTGGCTGCCTTATACCTCAATGATGAGCCACTGTGGTTGGAGACACCAAGTTTGACGCTCGCTACGCTCCTGTCTTTCACAGAGCATTGCCCGAAGTTAGAGGAGCTTGGCCTTTATGTCGATGCCACCAAACCGCCACCATCTCTGTCAGTGCCGACATCGTTCGCCCAATTCCGTATTCTTGACTTTGGAACCTCTCCAATCGAAGACGAGAATACAGTGGCTATCTTCCTTGTCGCATGCATCTGTCCTTTCCCATCTAGCACGCCTCTCCAGGTCGTAGCCGGTGTTGCGTTGGACCCGCACCGCATAACAGGTTAACCAATGCATTGTGCACATGGACATCCGAAAACGATGCGCGGATATCACAACAATGTGAGACAGGGCAAAAGGGCAGCGGCCTCTATGAGGAAACGAGTCCGCGCTTCCATGAACCCCTCAGCGGCCGCAAAGGGTTCATCTATGCGGGCAACCAATCCCGTAAGATTTGGGTGCATGAACAGGGTCGCTTGATTGAGATTCTTCGTGTGCCAAGCAAGATGCTGAAGGTGCGGGAGCAACGTAATCGTCGGGCGCGTCCTGGCGACTTCCACAAAGACAGACGCGTCGATAATGGGTGGCCCGTCAGGGTCACAATAAGTAGTTTAGTCTCCGAATTCTCCATGCATAGAATTCAACCCGCAGCCAGTCAGATGGCAGGACAAAGCGCGAAAATAACCACTGGGGCACGTGTTGTCAGCGTGTGACTAGTGGTGCATGCAGTCCATCTGAAGCCACGCACACGAGAGGTACCACACGAGTCATCTGTCTTGTGCATTGGAGCCAATAGTTTCAATAAGACGAGGGGGCCATCGATACATCTCCACAGCTCATTGAGAGAGGGATTGAGCCATGCTCTGCAGACGTTAGCACATGCTGCATTAGTAGCCTTGTCCATACAACAAAATACCAGGCTCTAGTAGAAGCTCAGAACCATGGCCGTAGTCACAAAATAATAATAATTTTTTTAAATTTTCACCTGTTCGGTAAGTCACTTGAACATTCATGAACCACCTGGACCGATTTTTGAGGGAGTACTGGTATATCAGTGTATATATTTTTCCCGACAGCGACGGATGGCATTGGCAGCACGCATACATACACAGGAGGTCCGAGGCGCTGGGTAGGTAAGTCCTGCCGAGGCGTGGGAAACCGGGGTTTGTTCACACGCTCATCACCAAAAGGCAAATGCAAAGTTCACGAGGGCACTCGGGATCGTACAACGCGCGCGCCGCCGCTGGTGCTGGTGCTGGTGCTGCTGAGGATGTGCACGGGCACGGGCACGGGCATGGGTATGGGGCTGGGTATGGGTATGGGTATGCGTCTGGGTATGGGTATGGGTATGCGGAGCGTGACGGGGATGGGGATGGGGACGATACGTCGATAGGGTCGAGCAGGCCTAGCTCGCCCGGTGCGGGTGCGGTCGAGGAGGGACAGGCGGAGGGGCGGGACGGGCAGCAGGTATATGCTGCCGGTAACGGTGCGGGGATGGATGGCGCGGATGGGCGTGGGCGCGCGTATATGGAGCGGGAGGGGCGGGGCGAGGAACGGGGTGGCGGGAGCGGGGGCGGGGGCGGGCATGCACGTGCGCTGGAGGAGGAGGAGTGGGAGCGGGGGCAGGAGCCTGTCCCGGGGCTGTTGTGTGGTGCGCATGCGCGGGGACAGGCGCCGCCGCAAGAGGGCGAGGGCGCGCGTGCGGGTGTTATCGGCGGCGGTGGCGCTGCGTCGCGCGGCGGCGATGCTGCGTCCACGGGTGCGTGGCAGCCCCAGCCCCAGCCCCAGCCCCAGCCTGGCCCTGGCATGTCCGATTCCGATTCCGATGCCCAAGATTGCGAGCTGTATTTAACGAAAACGAACAGTCGTCCGTCGCAGACGCGGGACGCGGTCGAGGACGTGCTGCTGCAGGCGTCCGAGGTGCACGGTCCATCAGCCCCGCCCAAGCCTCCCCCCGCCTCCGCTCTCGCTCCCGTACACCCGCCGCCCGACGCCGACACCAACACCGACACCAACACCGACACCGACACCGACACCGATACCATCACCGCCCCGTCCGTCGACCCGGCGCACGTGCGGCCCTCGCTCCACAGTGCGTTGCTTGCACCCTCGCCCCGCTCCACGCTGCTAAAATGGGTTTTCTTTTTATTCCAGTGACCGCGCAAGAATTCAGCGAAGCCAAGATGATCATCCTCGACCTCCTCGGGTGGGGCGTGCCCTCCGAATACCTCCTCGGATGCGGCCTCGCGCGCGAAGCCATATACTACGCATTCACCGAGATGAACCTCAGGTATTATTCGCACCCTCTTCTCGCACCTCGGTGTCCCCCCCTCCTCCTCCGCTGATGAGCGCGCGCGCGTCTGTTCCTGTTCCCTGCCTAGGTTACCGCGCGGCCTCGACACTGATGGCATCGTGCCGTACGACCCGCCGGCGCACTACGTGCTGCCCCGGTAGCCCGCATGCCTCGGCCCGCGATTGTCGCTGCATCTATTAATAACACAGGAGGGGCGCATTCAGCACCCTCGCTTAGATTGCTGGACGGCGTGTGGAGGCGGCTGCTTGCTCCGCGTCTGTTCTTTGGTCGCTTACTATTAGTACAGCATATGTCTTGGCGCTTGCCAGTGTGTGCTTCGGCGGGCGGTGCGGGTGCGTCAGGACATGGAGGGGCTGTGCGGAATACTTGTAGATCAGAAGCACCCTGCGAGGAGATTTACATATGTTTTTTTTTATTTCATTCGATGTGGCACGTGATCCTGTACATACTTACATTGCTGTGCGACGTCGCGAAGTCTCACACCTGTGCTCAGATCTATCTGCTGAAGATGACAAACCATAGTCCATAGTCCACATGACCACAGTGCCCCAATGCACCCCAGTCTCAGAAATAGTTACCCTTGCCTTCCACTTCAGAGTGAAGTACCTTGTTTGCAAAATGAGCTGCAGGGTCTGACTTGAAAAACAAGAGTGGATGTGGGCCTGGTCATTTGGAAAAGAGGTCTCTGATGATCATCAAGTAGATGATGCAGCACATGTTCAGAAACACATGTCTCTGCCAAAGTCCACTGTAGTTGCAAGCTTGTACCTTGCCAGCTTCATGGGCATCCGCTCTTCCACTCCTCTACTACTATCTTCTGCTACCTCCCCCGGTTCCACTCTTCCCAAACTTGGCTCATCTTGCATTGTGTCTTCTCCGCTTTGCGAACCGACCGCAAAGCGGAGAAAACACCATGCAAGACATTTGCAGTATGGGGCATGAGGGTCAGCATGTGCAGTGCGGTGATGGTGATACTGTTGCTGCAGGGGTGGATGGTGTGCATGTGCATGTGCATCCTTATCCTTATATAGCGGGGGTGGGGAACGGGGTGGCGAGGGAGGGGGCGGGAGAAAGGGTGGGCATGCACGTGCGCGGGAGGAGGAGTGGGCGCGGGGGCAGGAGCCGGGCCCGGTCTCGGGGCACCACTGCAGGAGTGAGAGGGAGAGGGTGTGGGCGTGGGCGTGGGTGTGGGTGTGGGTGGCGGGGTCGGTTGTTATCGGTGGCGGTGGCGGTGGCGCTGTGCTGTGCGGCGGCGTGGGCGTGGGCGTGGCTGCATCCAAAGATGAGGGTGCGGGTGCGGATGCGATATATTTAGCGAAGCTAAACGGATACGGGTCGCTGTCCGGCGCAGAGGCAGAGGCAGATGCGGGACGCGGGCGAGGACGTGCTGCTGCAGGTGTCCGGGGTGTACAGTCGCGGTCCGTCAGCGCCGCCCCAGCCTCCCCCCGCCTCAGCCATCATGGCGGCCCTCGCGCCAGCGTGCGTTGCTTGCGTCCTCAGCACGCTTCACGCCGTTAAAATATTATTCCCCAGCGACCGGGCAACTTGAAGATTTCGGCGAAAGCAAGATCAAGATGATCATCCTCGTCGGGCGTGTCCTAGGCTCCGAATACGTCGTGCGCGGCCGCGGCCGCGGCCGCGCCAGTGGGGCCTCGCGCGCGAAAGCGACTACGCATTTACGGAGATGAAAGAAGCTCAGGTAAGCAATGCATTTCGCACCAGTCTTTGCACCGGGTGTGCCTCCGCTGATATCATGTGCGCGCCGCGCGTCTGTGCACTGTTCACTGTTTCGATGTTCGAATGTTCGACTGCCGTTGGTTACCGCGCGGCTTCGACGGTGATGGGATCGTGCCGGTAGCCATCGCGCTCGATTCAATCTGTCGCTGCGTCTATTACATAATCTCACGCAGGAGGGGCTGACGCAGCACGCTCGCTTAGATTGTCCCAGGCTGGACGGAGTGCGAGTGCGGAAGGGGCTGCTCCGCATCACTTCTTTGGTCGCTTGTGGTTCTTGGCGCCTGCACTTGGCGCTTGGCGGTGGTGCTTCGGCGCGTCACGTCAGCCAGGACAATATGGAAGGGAAGGGAATTCCAAGGGCTGTGCGGCAATGCCTGTAAATCAGAAGCACGCTGCGAGGAGATTTACTGATTCATTCGATGCCTTCCGTATGTGGCACGCACGCCATGGCACATGCTGTACATACATACGAGTACATTGCTGTGCGACGTCGACGTCGACGTCGCGACGTCTGGCTACTGGCTGACAGCTGTGCTCAGATTCTGCTCGACAGAAGCATGAGCATAGAGCATAGAACATAGACCATAGACCAGACCACGAGGGGCCTCGGCTTCTTCGGTGCTTGCGCGGGACGCACGTGAAATCGCGCGCGCCGGGGGGGTGCGGCGCTCTGCAAAGAAAGGTTCCGCTGTGTCGGTGCCCTGGTGCCCGCGCGAAGCTCTGGGTCGTGGGTCGTGGTCGCATGTGCGGTAGCTCCGAGCGAGGAACGAAGGGAATGGAGAAGAACGCAGTGTGCCTCAGGGAATGGTGGGCGAGTTAATGTGGGGGTGGGGGTATGCGGACGGGCGATAGATATGCAGGGAATAAAATAGAACAGCGGGCGCGCGCCGGGGACTAGACTGAGTGCCCGAGGGAGGGCATCGTGCGCACCTGTGGGAGAACAGGGGCGCTCGCGCCTGGGCCATCAATCGGGGTGGCGAGGATGGAGCATGTGCGGGCGCGGATCATGGCGTCGCGCATGGGGGGATAGACGTGTGCCACGTCGGCGGGGGATCCGCGCAGTGGCGCAGATCGCGATCGGCGAAGGGCTGGAGCTGGGGACAGGGGTGGGGCATTGGAGAAGGATCTGAGGCGGCGAGCTCGGGGGCCTGTGCCACTGCGGGCCGTGCGTCGCGCGCAGCTGGGTGCGCGCCCCCGCCGCGCGCCGCGCTGTGGGGCCATGGGCACCTGCCGCACAGTGCCTGGGCGGTGGGGAATTGAGAGGCCTCCTCGGGCGATGAGCGCGATAGGGTTTCGCCGTCCGCTTCGCGCGCGAGGATCAGCATCTGACCGCATCCGGAGCGCACGCCCTCCGCGACGCGCGTCTCGTGACACGAGTACGTACACGTACGCATGCCGGCGCCCGGGGCAGGGTGCGTGCCTGGGCGCGTGCGTGATGGAATTGGGATGATGTGGTCGCCATCAAGAGATCAAACAGCCTCGAGGGCAGCCGGCGGCACGCCGTCGGCACGCCGCGTTCGCGCTCCGCCAAGGTTTGCGTGCTATAAATGGGCATCCACATTACGAAGCCAGGGTGCCCGGCGCCAAGGTCATTAATGGGTTTCGGGAGATAGAACACCCTTTCGGGAATCAACGTCGTTTCGAGAGGCTTGCATTGCCGGAGTGGGACGCTGCAGCATGTGATGCGTGCCAAGCGCTCCCCAGAGGGCACATCTGTCCCCCTATGCCGCCAGATTACTGCTTCGGGGCCCGGAGCAGCCCAAGGCGGCGCGACGACTGCCGTCCCAATGGAGACGGTCGAACGAGAAGGTTCAATGAAGACAGGCGCCAGACCGGAATGGCGCGACAGCTGCCAGGCCTGGATCCGGACTGAATGCAAGATGGATATGACGAGATGTGAAGGTGGGTGTGATGCCAAGAAGGGAAGGGCGGTGTCCACAGATAGACTGATAAGGACCAAGATAGCAGCTCTGCACCGCGACGCTGCACGTCGCTGCGCGATGCCCGCGCCGCTGCGCTCGCGGGCAGCGCAGGCTGCACTGCAGGCGCAGCCGGGACCCGGCACCGCACGTGACCGGGCGCCGCGCAGATTTTGGATCGGAGCCGGGGACGGGCGCCTGTGTGTCTGGGCCAACAAAAGGAAATCGAGGATCCCTTTCCGGCGATTCCCTCTTTGCCCCCCATCGCCCTTATATATCCTTTTATCCTTTTTCGTGGCTCTTTTCCCTCACCTCTCCGTCTCCCATGGCCTTCCGCAGACAGCCCTCGAACCCAAATCCGTACCCCTTTGCGTCCCAGCCAGCCCAGCCGACACAGCCTGCGTCCCCCGTCGACGACCCCGCCACCGTCCCCGCCGCCGCACCCACCAGGAAACGCGCCCGCGCCGCCAGTGATGTCGGCGATCCCGCCGCCAGCGGCCCCGGTACGTTGCCCCTCTCGCCTGCGCCCCGTCCTCACCGCGCCCCAGACCCCTTCCACCACGAGAACGGCTCCGACGTCTCAGAGGGCTCCGACGACGCCGGCAGCAAGCCCGACAAAAAGGCGGGTCGCCGCAAGATAAAGATCGAGTTCATCCAGGACAAGTCCAGGCGCCACATCACCTTCAGCAAGCGCAAGGCGGGCATCATGAAAAAGGTGTGTCTCGCGTCCTTTCCTTTTCTGGCCCGCCCCCTGCCTTTTCCGTCCCGCGAAGCCACCCCGCCGCGATTCCCTAATCGGGCCCGATCTTTCCTTCCACTTTCGACCCCTCCCTTTCCGATCGCTCACCCCGTCGCGTCTAGGCATACGAGCTCTCCACCCTCACCGGCACCCAGGTCCTCCTCCTCGTCGTCTCCGAGACCGGCCTCGTCTACACCTTCACCACCGCAAAACTCCAGCCCCTCGTCACCCAGCCCGAGGGCAAGAACCTCATCCAGGCCTGCCTCAACGCGCCCCACGGCGCCCTCCCCTCCGCCCTCCCCGTCGGCGCGCCCCTCGGCCGCAGCGCCCCGGGCAGCGGCGGCGGCGGCATCGGCATGGGCGGCGGGCCCACCGGCCCCGGCCGCAACGTCCCCGGCGGCCTCGCCATCGGCGGCGCCGACAAGGACCCAGACCCCGACCACCAGGACGACGACCCCCGCGACGACACCGACGCCACCGCCGCCGCCGTCGCCCGTGCCCAGGCCCAGGCCCAGGCTCAGGCGCAAGCACAGGCACAGGCGCAGGCGCAGCAGCAGCAGCGCCGCGCCAGCAACGCGTCCGCGCCCGACGACCTCAAGTCGCCCACGCAGGCGCACCGCAAGCCGTCCCTCTCCGCGCAGGGCGCGCCCGGCCCCGGGAGTGGCGGCGGCGGCGGCGCGCAGGGGGGCGCCCCGAGCAGCGCGCACGCGCCCGGCTCGACGTCGCCGTCCTCGCCGCACCCGCTCGGCGCGCTCCCGCCGCTGCACCCGCACGCGCAGGCGCAGGCGCAGCACCACGCCGCCGCGCACTACCCGTACGGCGCGCCGGGCCCCGTGGGCATGGGCGGCGTGGGCGTGCCGATCGACATGTACGCGCAGCCGCAGCACCACGCGCACGCGTACGGCATGCAGGGCGCGGGGCAGGGCGCGGGGCCCGCGCAGGGCGGCGCGGGCGGGTACATGGGCGGCGGCGGGCACTGGAGTCCGACGGGGCAGGCGGGGTATGCGAGGAGGTAGGCGCGGGGGGGATGGATGGATGCCGCTCCCTGGTCCCCGCTGTGCGGTCCCGGCTCGTGTTCCTCGTCTCGTGTTCTCGTTTTGTGCTCTATGCGGTCCTGCGACCACGCCTCCTCTCCTGCTCACGACTACCTTACGCCCCGCCCCCAGCCCCGTTCCCGTTCCCGGTCCCGTTCGTCGTTCCGCGTGTTTCCGTGTATGCTAGCCTTCTTTCCCTATGTGACGCGCGCTGCCCCCACCCACCCACCCACCCACCCACCCACCCCCGTATGCACGGCGCCCCACCCCATCCCATCCCTCGACGCCGCGTATACTCCCCGTCACCACCACCACCACCACCCCGTGTCCTCCCTTCCGTCTTCGCTCTTCGTTCGCCCGCGCTCTCCGTGTCGTGTCGTCCCTGTCCCTGTCCCTGTCCCGTCCCCCTCGTCCCTGTCCATGTCCGTTCCGTCCCGTCTCACGTGCGTTAATGTGCAGAATGTGCAGAATAACAGAAATTTTTACGTATCGAATATCGAAGTACAAGAAACTTTTTTTCTTTTCATTTCATTTTTGTGAATGAGGGGAAGGGGCCGGGGGGGGTGGTTTGTATATAAGTATAGGTAGTGTGCCTGTGTAGTGTATATAGTATAGTGTGTGGGGTGAATTAAACGACTTGAAGGCTACTGTAAGAGGCGGTAACGAGCTGGACTCGAGGTGCATTGATCGACAAGGCTGGGGGAGTCGGAGTCGGGGCGGGGGCGGGGGCGTGTGTGCAAGGTGTGCAGGTGCCAGTGCGTGCGGGTGTGAGTACTTACTAGTGTTAGAGTAGTGCATTGCACTGTGCACATGTGGCCGTGGCCGTGAGTGCAAGCAAGTGCGCCGGGGCGTGCCGGTGCTTGTGCCGCGGGGGCTGGGGGCTGGGGGCTGGGGGCTGGGGCCGGGGCTGGGGGGTGTGGTTAGTGATGTTGCGGGGTGAGTACGTACACGGTGTGGGTTTGTGGGGGGGAGGGGGGCGGGTCGACTCGACTCGGGTGCTGGGCGTGGCGCACGGAGAGGAGAGCCTGAGAGCCTGAGGAACGTCACGGTGAGGTGGACGACAGCCTCAGCTGAGATCGAGAGCGGGCGGCACGCAGTACAGTACTAAGAGGGGGTGCAGACTTGACTTGACTCGGGCGTGGACGCTGCCATGGGGCGCGAGGAGAAAGCGGGCGACACGAGTGTATATATATGAGTATATAATTAATATTGTACATGTGCATGTACATCCCGGACGAAGATACTACTCAGAGCAGTCTATCAGTGTGAAGACAAAGAAAGCGGGCGCACGGGTGTATATATATATATATGAGTGTCGTCCCGGACGGGGGTACTACACTGAAGAAAGCGGGCGAACGAGTGTATATATATGAGTATATAATATCATACTATTAATGTACATGGGACATGTACATCCCGGACGAAGGTACTACTCTGAAGAAAGCGGGCGAACGAGTGTATATATACGAGTATATAATATCGCACATGTACATACTGGTACGGTGGCACAGTAGCTGTGCACTGTGGTTAGGCCTACTCTTTCCGAGTCCGTTGCGACTCGGCACATGCACTGCCATGGTAGCACTAGTACTGGCAACGCCACCATGCACCATGCACCACCCGCGCGGACGAAGGAAGATACTACGCAGAGCAGCCGGGCGAACGAGTGTACAGTATATAATATATATACATATATACAGTACGTATCGCGCGCAATATGCATGTGTACTTGTACATAGTACCAGCCTGAGCAGCTGTGGACTATAAGTAGTTAGGTTTAGTGCGAGTCTTTCCGTCGGGACTCGGACTCCGAGTCGGCACCGCACTGATATCATTATCAGTACGCGCAACGCGGACGAAGATATGATATTACTCGGAGCAGTCCGTGTGCTTGTTGTACGTTGCGGTAAGGGCAAGGGAATGGCTATACTGTATGCGTATGTATCGTCACTATCGTGATGTACGTGTACGTACGTACGGCGAGTGGGAGCGCACATGGTGGAATTCGATTTCGGACTCCGTGCTGGGGCCCGGGTGAGCGGAGTACTATAATAGGTCGCTGTGGATGCGTTCGAGAAGACCCAACCCAGTCGAACCCCGGTGATGGGTGGTGATGCTGATGGATGCTTCTTTTTATTGATGATGATGATGCGCTGCAGCAGTCACGGTGCGGCGGTGATGGATGCTGCTTTGCATCATGATTGCGTTGCAGCGATGCGGCGGTGATGGATATCGATGGATACTTCTTTTCATCATGATGCGCTGCAGCGGTACGCGGTGCGGGGTGCGTTGGTGCGGGTGCGGGCAAGGCCAGCTCAGAGCGGGTGCTCGTTCGAGTGTGGCTGCGGGGGTGGGCAGGGTTGTGACTGGCGTGGCCATTCCTCGTCGGGTTCATCCACGTTCCTCGAATCAGAATCAGTGCGGGGCGCCGGGCACGCCCACAAGCTTCACCAACCATCCCGATATCGTCGAGAGGGTAGTCAATTGCTTGACTCATGGCGGTAGCATTTCTTGTCAGTCTAGGAGCGAGGTGGTCCCTACGTTAATTGGTACACGAGCCATGCCATGCGCCGTGGGAAGGCCCGGGGGGCGAGCCTGCCAGTGAGGGGAACGTTCCACCTCCGCGACGGACGGCTCCAAAATCCCGTGACGCCCGCGGTGCAGTGCACGGGTGTTCCTTGTGGCGTCAGTCCTGCATGGGCTCGACTTGCGACTTGGTTATGCCTCAAGGGGCGCGTTGGGCGCGGGTGTGCTGCTGCCTGCATCTTGTTGAGGATCTCCACGGGGGCGTCAGCTGATATGGCCACGGAGAACTTGAAATGTCCGTTCCTGCCAGTGTGGCTTCGCTGGGCATGAGCCGCCTAAGTCCACCGTTCTCTGCTTGAGTGTCTCTTGCGACTTCCTACTAGCATTAGCTAAAACCCGGATGCAGGGCCAAAGGGAAGAGCGGGTTCACTCCCTTCAGGGTGGCCCAAGACGATGGGCCATGAGATGTCCTTTCATCTGGTGTTACCTCCATGAGCCTGACATCGTTAGCATCGCCCTGAATGCTCCCGGGTCTGTTCTCGCGAGAAACCATTGGCAGCGCGCGACAGGTCGCAGGCAGTGGTGTCCCTTTCCTTGCTACTAGTTCTTCACGATAAAGGCACTGAGGTGCAAGATGACTAGATGTCGGTTTCTCGTGAGAGGTCTCAGGCAGTGGTGTCCCTTTCCTTGTTACTAGTTCTGCACGCTAAGGCCACTGAGCTGACAGCGTCATGGTGTCTCACCGACAAGGTGCTAAATGACTAGGTCTGGATGTCGCCGCGCCGCAAAGAAGATCACCAGAAATGGCCCAACGCAGTTATCCTCGTGGCCGCCCCTGCAGCCCGCAGCCTGAGGCTTCATGTAACGAGACTCTTCTCTGCCACGGATCATGGGGTTGCGTATGATGATGAAGGCGGTTTCTGGGTTTAATGAGTGTAAGTGGACGTGGGACTCGGTATGGGTGTAGGGATCGGATTGGTGATTTTATGATAGTGTCAGTGTGATTTGTATGATAGAGATGGGTTGCATAGCTCGTGTGCGTTATTCTCACTCCCCCTCAAGCCTGATGCACTCCTAGGATTCCTAGGATGTGGAGGTGCATGTGTAGTGATAAAGGCCTCGTCAGGGTGTCTGCTGGGTTCTCCAGAGTTTTGATATAGTGCAGTCTGATGTTCCAGTTACGATTTGTTCTTTGGTGTAATGATAATGCATGTCAATGTGTTTCATTCAAATACTCCTTGCGCTGTTGTTGAAGAATGCCACTGAGGATTGGTGAAGTCAATGATGTCGGATGGTGTGGTGGTTGATCATAGTTCGATATTTGGGTCCACAGGGGAATTTACTGTATGTCCAGTGGTTATGTGAAATTGCTTGGGGAGTGTGTTGATGAATGCTGATTGGGATATGCATATAGTGTTAGTTTCTGATGATTTGAATATCAAGTAGACTGTCATGACCGGTTTATTTCTCCTACCGCGCTACCTCTATGTTCCCCTCGTCACTCCCTAGCATCTTCACCAGAGTTCGCCGCACCCACCGACCACTCCTCCTCTACATCCACTCTACCCGCTGTTCGCCCCATTCTCCGAACTGCTATTTGCTGCTCGCGCATTTCGCCAGCAGGCACGCCATCAAATATGATTGATACCATTCACCCGGCATGATGGTTCATCATTAACCCCATCATCTTCTTAATCCAACCCCATTGGGTGTTTGTATGGCCAAAGTGTGATCACAGGACATCCCTTCCATAGGCCATGCGGGATAAACCCAGTAAACGAAGAGTCCGTGCAGGGTAGCATGTATGCGGCTCCCAAGACATGGTTTGGTCCATAAGTGCCTTCGCCCCCTTTACTCTCCGTCGTTTCATGTTCGCATTCTCCCCTCACTCTATTGTATGTTTATTCCATCTACTTAGTATCATGACTGCGCACCCCTATCCGGCCCTAACTCACGACGGCCTCTTTCCTATTCGCTGATACCTTACGAGCATTCGATATAAGTAGTTTACATTCGCATGTATATTCCCCAGTTCAATTATCATACGTCGTTCATCTTGTGCAAATTTGACCTGGCTGTGGTCATCGTCTTAAGCCTTCTCTTGGAGATTTCCATCTTCGACTAGCAGAGGACTTAGGCATCACTGGTGAGTTCTCATACTTCATCTTCGTTACCTTAGCCTTCAATCCATTTTCTGTGCTGTTGGCGAAGGGATTGTCGAGACTTAGACAGCCCTTCCGTGAGACCTTGCACGTTACATCGTCAAGTGTCACGGGCCATTTCGCTACGACTGTAGATAGGGTGAGCCCCGTTCGGGCAACCCTCTTACCTTGTGAACATTCATTGGTTCATCTATTTGCCGAACGGCATACTTATTCGCACAAGTTATTCGGGCATTCGCTGTGTTCACTAATACACGATATTAACGCCTAAAAACCAATCTTGACATAGACGAGTTGGATCCCCTAGATCTTGTATGTCAAAGCTCCCCCTGATGGTCTTTGACCATTCTTTCCATTGCAGCCAATGAATTTGACGCAAGGAGTCCATCACCCACATACCACCTGGCAATCTCTATGCTCCTCCCTTCCCCAAATCTGAAGAATACAGTTCTGTCTGCCTCCCCTGATTTGAACCCAATCCTTTCCATTCCTTTGGTCAGTGTCCTGTCATGATTCGTTTATTCTGCGAATCATTTCACAGCACACAGCGAATGACCTCCTGAACCAGGGAACGGCTTCCCGAACCAGCGAATATCTTGCCAAAATATTCGTCGCCATACTGCTTTTGCTTTTGCATTTGCTATTCGCATCATTCCTGCCAGGACGCCAGGTGTTGGGGCCCTCATCCATCATAGAACCCATCATCTGTTAAACTCCCACTCCATGACAGACCCACATGCTCAGGATGCATTCCGATAGTGTCAGTTGCAGCCTCCGTGCAGGTTGGACTCAATGGGACTCGTACCACTGCTGGGCAGGACGAATTAGCTTCGCTGAAGTTTTCACTACACAGTTGTCATGACCCATTCATTTCTTGTATCCAGCTATCCCTGTTTTCCCTTTCACCACCACTCTTCCATGTTTGCTCGGCTTCGCTCCATTCAATCCTTGCTCCATTCACTATTCGCCACATTCGCCAAATGACCATTCGCTACTCGCATCATTCGCCAGTAGCCATGCCATCAAACATGATAGACATCCTTTACCTGGATTGATGGTTCATCACTGGTCCTTTCATGAATTGCAAGGAGGTGCAGGCTGTCATGACTCGTTTATTTCTTGTACCCAGCTATCCCTGTGTTCCCTTTCACCACTCTTCCATGTTTGCTCGTCTTCGCTCCATTCACTCCTCGCTCCATTCGCTATTCGCCACATTCGCCATATGACCATTCGCTACTCGTATCATTCGCCAGCAGGCATGCCATCAAACACGATCGACATCCTTTACCCGGATTGATGGTTCATCACTGGTCCCATCATCTTCTCAACTCAACCCCCTTTGGGTGTTCCTATGGCCAGAATGCATTTGCGGGGCATCCTACCCGTAGGTCATGTGGGATCAACCCAGCAGACAAAGAGTCCGTGCAGGGTGGTGTATATGCAGGTCCCAAGGTGTGTTTTCATACATAGGGGCCTTCGCCCTCTTTCCTCTCTGTTGTTTCATGTTCGCACCCCTCCTCCATTCTATTGTATGTCTATTTCATCTATTATGTATCCTGACCGCACACCCCTATCCAACCCTGACTCCAGATGGCCTCTTTCCTATTCGCTAGCACCATATGAGCATTCAGTATAAGTAGTCTACATTCGCATGTATATTCTCCAGTTTAATTATCATACGTCCATCTTGTGCAAACTTGACCTCGCTGTGACCATCATCTTGAGCCTTCTCCTGTCGATTTCTATCTTCGACCAGAAGAGGACTTAGGCATCACTGGTGAGTTCTCATACTTCATCTTTGTTACCTTAGCCTTCAAGTTATTTTCTGTGCTGTCAGCGAAGGGCTCTGAAGGAGTGCCTTCGCCGGCAAAAGGATTGTCGCTACTTAGACAACCTTTCCGTGACACCTTGCACGTTACATTGTCAAGTGCCACGGGCTATTTCGCTATGACTGTAGATCAGGGCGAATTCCTTTCGAGTAACCCTCTTACTTCTTAACCCTTACCTCTTCGGTACTGTTCGCTGGGCGATTCGCTAGATCGCACACACTATTTGGGCATTCACCACTAACATGCGATATTAACGCCCAAAATCCAATCTTGACATGTCCCAGGCCATACCCTTGCTGATCGCTTAAGTCTGTATATTCCTTTGTTTAACTTACAGACTAGGTTCTCCTCCCATGGCCTGATGAAGCCTTCTGGTTGGTGCATATATATGGCTTCTTCAAGTTTTCTGTTGAGGTAAGCACCTTTTACATCTATGTGTCATAATTCCAGGTCATACTTGCATGCTAGCATGAGTGTGAGTCTGATGGAAGTGAGTCCAATGGTGGGGGAATAGGTTTCCTGGAAATTTATCCCTGGAACTCGCTGGCTCGTCTTCCACTAATACCACAAATGCCTTGAGTTCAATTCTTCCATAGACTTGACTGGCTATGAATATACAGATCAAGATGCTGGGCCCTTATTCCCAAAGCTATGAGGAAGAAGTGACATTTCAAGTCCATGGAAGGGATCTTCATCAGTTATTTTGACGACTCCAAAGCCTATAAGGTATGGCAGATGGTTGAAACCTTTTATTTAATATAGCTTCACCCATTTTATTCTCAGATTATAGAAAAGAAGAGGGTGAAAGTATATGGCAATTTTATTGTTGGGATATCAATAATTCTACTTTTGTCCCTCCTGAGTGGCGGCTCCACTGATGAGATACATCTTCTTATTTCTTCTATCAACTTTTAATATACACTATATCATTATAACTATTCATACTAATACTCCTACTCATATCTATTACAAATCTCTATCCAAGTACTATTACTTCATATTGTAGTCTAATACTCTCTCATATGCATATATATCTCCGATGTGTTTAAATATATACAAACTCTTCTAATAACATCTATTATTCTCCTTATAAATACTACTATATATTCCTATATGTTGTTATTAATACTCTTATAATATATATTATATACTCATATATGCTGTATCACATGACCTTTTTGATTAACCTTCTATGGATCCCACACACACAGACACTAATGAAAGCAAGGGACATTATATTCGATGAATGGAAACATTCCTCAATCTCAACCCAAACCAACCCAAGGAAGTGATGATCAGATGCCATCATTGATATCGACTAGCTCAGCTGATGTTGAACTCAGAGAGGAGGGAGAAATGATAGTATCCACCCTGAACAGAGAGGATGTAAAGAAGTAGCTTAGAAACCCATGTATATCACAAGGGCACACTGAAGTGGACTAATATGTGGTGTGGGTCTGGCCCTTTGGCCCAGGATTGGCTCTTCCAGGGCTGGGAGGAGTTTCACAACATTGAACACTGGGTGCAGCTGTGAGCCATTGAGGTGGGCAGGTGCAGCCAGTGCACGTTCCTCCCAACCTTCTAGACTACCATGCAGGGGCTGAGGTATCAGTGGGAAAGCTTAGCTGAAGGGTGGGTGGTCCAGATGTCACTCGTGTTGAGGAAGACTTGGTCACCAATGTACTCAGGGGTGGGGACTCAGTGTTGGATGTAATACCGAGCCATGTCATCCTTTGCCTTGACTAACACTGATGGTGCTTCTGAGAGTGAAGTTTCCATCTGGTCTTGGAATTCGTTCACAGATTCCATCTGAGTGTGCCAGCCAGTATCAAGCATTAATGGGGTCTTTTGTGTCAAGGAGTGGACATGGTTATTATACTGGAACTTTGCTAGCAGGAGGCATTCATCCAAGTTCTCCTGTCTCTCATTCATGAAAAGACTGCTTGAGCTCTTGGTTGACACATTCCATCTGGCTGTCTCTCTGTGGGTGGTATGTGGTGGTTGTGGCCACCCAAATCCCAAGCATCTGGTACAGTTCTGGGGTCAGCTCTGCCATGAACTGGGGGGCCTCAGCTGGGAACTACCTGGTGTGGAAGCCCATGTAATTTCCAGGTTTGCCTATTTTATGTGAGACATGAAAGAAGGCCTGCATATAAATTGGCACCAAGCCATACATCTCAATAGCGTGTGACAGCGATTCTTCGTGAGCGTATTCCATCAAGTCACCCGTATATCACTCAGTGTAGGCTTGGATTATAGACTTTGGGGATATGTTTCCGGAATCTCCGGACACTACGCCATGAGGATAGGATATCAGCGAGCTACCCATCGACGCGAATGGGAAATGTCCGAGCACGCACGGACAAGGATATAGTCGTCTCGAGAGGGCAAGTCCTCTGGGAAGGTGACGCTCTGTGCTCCGGCTAGGAAGCTGAAACCGGATGCCAGCGGATGCTCTACACGGTAGGTGCGTGTCAATTGGATAGTCAGCCGCATGTACCGACGTGCGTCTGTAACGGATAAACCTCTGTCGAGGTGCTCGCTGGGACCGGCACTCTGCCTGAACCCCAACTTAAACACAAGCGTGCCGTTGTGGCTTGGAACCCACTAGTAGGCAGGGCAGCTGTATCCCTATGGTCCGGTCATGCCTCGCTTGGCGGGGGGGGAAGAGGTGTGGTATTCCTACACTATGCGATGCTTGTCGTGCCACCAGGCATGAATGTACCCCGGCCCTGGGCCGGTGATGGGAAGATCATAGACCATCCGGAGGCTGAGCTGGGCTGGCAGGTCACGTGTTGGTGTCCCGAGTGCGAGGAAGAGCATGGCGATGAACTTCATCGTCATCCACCTTTGTGTTACTCCTTCATCACCGATCGGATGCCAAATCTAAGGGATGTCTAGCAACACCCCTAAAGACCCAGACAAGGAGAACACCAACGCTGCGCGGCGCGCAACCTCTTCACTTGCGCTCATCATGATGAACACCAACGCACACTGGCACACCCTCCTCAACACGCTCCACGATTATGTAATATTCCAACGGATGAAATCAGTCCCTTGCGGATACACTGATGAGAGAGAGGGAAGCAATTTTTTTCATTTATTACATTATACACTGATAATACATAATATTAAAAAAGATTTGTAACTTGGTGTGTATTCTGGGTAATCACACGGTACAAGTAGCGTGGCTCCACATCGCCTGAGAAGCGCCCAAAAGCTCCATCGCCCGGCTCCGGCTCTCTGGATCCCGGGGCTAACCCGACGCCGGACGATGGGACCCCATAACGCCTTCGTCTTTTAGCCGGGACTTGGAAAACACTACACAAAGGGATGCATGGCTGTGGCTACATGCGTGGGATATTAGCGAGCAGGATAGGTTGCTGGTTACTATACAGAGGGGGGTGTACGTGTGAAATAACGAGTAACGAGCAGCAGGATTCGGAGCGTCGGGTGATCGGTGGTTCGTTCAGGAAACAAGTCGAGCCCTCGAGCTCTTGCGACTGGAGCTCGAGTATTCCGAGCCCTGACCATCGTCTGGGGCTCGTCCTTTTTGCCGTCATCCCCCTTCAGGGACAATCGTCGTCGCTCTACTTCGTGAGCGTCGGTTGGAGTCGTGGCTTTGTGCCCACCTTGACATTGTTGCTCTACCGTCTGACGACGGCGAGACTTCTCTGCCCTTTCCTTTGTCTCTGGGCAGAGAGGAATGGGGGGGCAGCGCCGGCTCATTGCCCGGCGTCATCTCTTCCTCGGCCACGCTCGACGAGACGTGGTCGGGGTTTTCCTCGTCCTCTACTGGGGGGACGAGGGCGGTGAGATCTACGATCTCTCCGTCTTCTATCGTCCTGGACTCTTGGTCCAGGGTAGCATCAGCCGTCATGTCGCTGGGCTGCGCCTGGGGCGTGGACCTCGAGCTCGTCGCTCGTGTCCGTCTTCGACTGCGTGGAATCATCATGCTTGCAGCCGACAGTAGAGGGTCTACTGGAGGGTCTCAATGATGTTTAGTCATCGACGCAGCGATCTTTTTCAAGATTGCTTCGAATCCACTATCGGTTGGTCGCGTGGCGATCAACCACAGGATAGTTCAAAAAGGTGTAAAGATGTCGATCTTAGGACCTTGTATCACAAGGGCACTGCAGAACTTGACCAATGAGTGGTATTCTGAATGCTACGTAGTGACAGGTAAGAGTAAGATGCGATAGGAACCGCTGGCCGGTTCCCACGCATAAACTATACAGTGGGTCCCTAAGGTGCCCACTGGGATTATGTAATAACTATTGTACATGTAGATACATAGGTTATTTACACTCAGCCATAAGGGGGGGATACTGTAAGGACCCGGCCAAAGGCCGGTTACTTACCGGTACAACCCTTTTTCCGAGCCTGAGCCTTGTGAGACTCGTGCCGAGTACTCGTGATTCTAAGCCTGTGCCTGAGCCTGAGCCCGAGCTTGAGCTCATATCCAGCCTTTGATCCCATGCCCGAATCCCCTTAGTTACTGATCCCGTTCCATCACGCATCATTCGTATATTGACCTCGCCCTGATTCCCCCGCATATGCTCGCCCCTGACCCTTACCCTCGCTCGTATATAAACCCCCTGTATGCATTCCTATTCCTCAGTCTGAAAATCAACTATCGTACCCTTTGAGCCTTAGTTAGTTTCTAAGCCTTCGCCTCTTGAGCCAAACCTCACCTCTTATTCGTTTACCTCCAAAGTTGGGACTCGTGCGTAGGGTCGGCCCAGCGCATAAGCTGAAGCCAAGTCCCTCTCCGACCTCCCTATCAGAACCTCGCTCCGTAACCTCGGACCTTACCTCGGGTTTCGCCCCCGAGCTCGGTCAACCTTACGAAGGATCATATTGTAACACAAACACTCACATTTTGCTGAATACTTCACTTGTAGTTCTTGGTTTTTTCTTGTCTCTCTGTTCTATCTCTCTCATTCCCATTTCCATTCCCGAAACAAAAAATCACCAAGAAAAAAGACTCATATTCCAAACAAAAATCCAAAAACATTAGTTACATTTCTGTGATCATCTTGTTCTCATCTACCTCCATTCCCCTGTCATCCTCCTCATCCCGATCTTCTCCTAAACTCTCTTCCACATCCCCATCTCCCGATTTTTCCACATCCTGCTCTTTGTCCCCCTTGGCATTCTTTCCCATCTCTGCATTCCCACTTTCTGAAGTCAAATACCATCCCGATCTTTCCATGTATTTTTCCTTTTCCATCCCTTTTCCCTTATCTGCATTCCCCGAGCCTGATCCACCTGTGAACCCAAACCCCTCCCAATATGCACCTGAACCTGAACCCCACACCCTGGCCTTTTCAGTTACACCTGTCCACACTCCCACGTTTGTTCAACCAGGAGTTCTGCCAATGGATTCTCGGAGTGAAATCCAAAATGCCCCAAAGGAGCTGATTCATCCACTCAAGATGTTCATTTTGCTGGGACAGCAAAGCCCTGATGGCTACTGAGGCCTGTTCCCCCGTAAGCCCTGTAAGCCTGGGCCCAGCAGGCTTGGCCCTTGGGTGAGATCCCCAAGGCCCCACACTATATCCATTAAATGGTTTGACACCCATCAGCTTCACTGGTGCTGGCCCTCTTCAGCTCTGGTCCCTCAGTCACGTCCCCCACCTTCCACTTGCACTTCCCATCCAGGAAGCTGCAATGTACTTTCTGGAACTGGGAGTCCCAGCATGCAGTCACGATGCACACGATGTTGCGTCGGCTGCAATGGCCACACGTGTCAGGCTTGCACCAAGTCAGCACACTTCTGAGCTGACAAGAACCCAACTGCTCACCTCTATGACCTCTTCATCCTCCGACACCTCCATTTTCTTCCATTTGCTTGTGCCCACGGACCTTGGTTTCAGTTTCGCCAAAGTCCTCTGGGCAGCCTGTTTTGACATCAAGGCTTTTGTTTTGGCCACCGGTGACTCGAACAGAGGTTGGTCTTTGGGCATCGCAAGTCACAACACCGCCTGTCAACCTCAGCCTGCCATCTTTTTTGGCGTGGCCATTCAAGTTCCTCGTCGGATTCATCCAGTGCACGTTCCTCGAATCAGCGGGGCGGCGGGCACGCCCACAAGCTCCACCAACTATCCCGATATCGTCGAGAGGGTAATCAATAGCTTGACTCATGGCGGTGCATTTTTTGTCAGTTTAGGAGCGGGGTGGTCCCTACGTTAATTGGTGCACGAGCCATGCCATGCGCCGTGGGAAGGCCCGGGGGGCGAGCCTGCCAGTGAGGGGAACGTTCCACCTCCGCGACGGACGGCTCAAAAATACCGTGACGCCCGCGGTGCAGTGCACGGGTGTTCCTTGTGGCGTCAGTCCTGCATGGGCTCGACTTGCGACTTGGTTATGCCTCAAGGGGCGCCGGCAACGCGTTGGGCGCAGGTGTGCTGCATCTTGTTGAGGATCTCCACGGGGGCGTCAGCTGATATGGCCACGGAGAACTTGAAATGTCCGTTCCTGCCAGTGTGGCTTCGCTGGGCATGAGCCGCCTAAGTCAACCGTTCTCTGCTTGAGTGTCTCTTCGCTCCTCGCGACTTCCTACTAACATTAGCTAAATCTCGGATGCAGCGCCAAAGGGAAGAGCGGGTTCACTCCCTTCAGGGTGGCCCAAGACGATGGGCCATGAGATATCCTTTCATGTCGCGTCACCTCCAGAGGGGAAGGGGGAGGGGAAAGTCCAGCTCCGCGGCGGCTGGCCCGAAAATACGGCCGCGGTGCAATGCTGCTTCCTCGTGGCGTCAGTCCTGCATGGGCTCGACTTGGCTATCCCACAAGGGGCGCAAAGGCTTTGGACGAGGGTGTATTGTACCTTGTTGTTAAGGCTTGAGCCCCAGCATCCAACGGGAAGAAGAACGAGATCAGGCTCTTCACGCCAAAGCCACGGAGGTGCTAGATGGCTAGATGTCGCCACTCCACAAAGAAGATCACCAGGACAATGGTTTCTCGTGAGAGGTCTCAGACAGTGGTTCCCTTTCCTTGTTACTAGCTCTGCACGCTAAGGCCACTGAGCTGACAGCGTCATGGTGTCTCACCGACCATGTGCTAAATGACTAGGTCTGGATGTCGCCGCGCCGCAAAGAAGATCACCAGAAATGGCCCAACGCAGTTATCCTCGTGGCCGCGTGTGGATGCCCCTGCAGCCCATCAAGGTCAACCTCTGATACTTCAAAAGTTTCGTGATTCGAAACAATCTGTCGCTCACTTATAAATATACCTTTAACAAAATAGTACCATTATTCGTTGCGCGCCATATATATGGATGATCAGGTAGGACACCTCTTTCTTCCATGCCTACACATGATGCCTTCCACCTACTCTTCCTCTCTGTCATACCCCCAGACACGTATCACTCCTCTATTGATACCTCGCCCGTGGACGCCGCCACTACAAGGGTATTGTCTTGAGTCGCAAGAAGGTATGATCCATCAAAAGAACAGGAATGGCTTACCAAATAACGGTTCAGCACAGACCTCACCGGGGAGGAATACCGTCTACAGTACTCCCAAGCTCCCTTCCGCGAGGGATTTCCTCAAGCTCGATGCCCGCCACCTCAGTAGAAGAGGGGGCGTCCGGCTCGTGAGATTCTGGGACTCGAGTCTCGCTGACACTCAGATCGCCGAATTCCTCCATGAGTGAATTGTGAATCTGCGCTGCAGCTGCACGAAAGCTCGTTACGGGATGATGTGCAGAATGGGTGGTGCCATTAGGGTGAGCAACCCTCTCTTGAAGAGCAAGATGACAGCGACAAATAACGATGACAGACAGACTACATGTAGCATTAGTCATATATCTTATTATCTAGGCTCCTTGGATCTGACCTGTCCTGCACGCTTATAAGGATTGATGAAATGCTGGGCTATTGACCCTGTGTGTAACTGGAAGTCTAAGTGTATGCGTGCAATGGACTTACTCTCAAAACCTGCTATACTCAGTTCTCGATACATCTCATAAATTGGACACCACACAGTACCTTAGTAGAGATGCCAGATGCTAATGTTATGCTCAGTACAATTCTGAGTCGGTATTAGATAGAAAGTTCAACGGCGGGTCAGAAAGTATATACCCATATCTTATGAGACCTAGACTAGCAATGAGCAATTTCATAGTGTAAGGATGAGTTAACTAACCTACCTTGTTCAGCCAAAGTTTCGGTCAATGACTTTCGAGGCAGCATCTGAAACTCCCTTGAGCGCCTCACGAGTCCAAGGGTATTGTATAGTGTCACAACGACCAATGTGTCAAAAAGTATAAGGAAAACATCACTTATTGTTTCCGCTAGGAATAAATGGTCTGTTAAACTGCAACTGAACATGAGAATTTCTCACCTCTGACATAGTGATATAAGGACATGTTTCAAGATAACTGCTGTCGTCACTCACAGAATTAGAGCATCCAGATCCTGAGCTGTGACGCTGCACGTGTTTTTGACAGCACTAACCTGTAATACGGCATTGTGTTTGAGGATATATTAATGGGAAACTTGAACTTGAAAGGGTGAGTGCGCGTACCACTCCCGCACCAAAATTGCCCATATACAGAAGAAGACCGAGGGCTCCAAGCACCCACCGCATCCCTTGATTGTGCTGGGACATGGCGTATACTCGCGCCCATAAGAGTCCTACAAGGGGGCTATGTAAGTCTATGATTGAGGACTTTTACCGGTATATAGTTACCTTCTACACCTGGAAGTATCACAATGGCGAGAAAACCTTGGATATGAGCCAACTGATTGCACAGACTGCCTCGGTATCAGATTATGTATAAAAGAACACAAATGCCATACTGGATATGTATGTGAGCAACCTGCGTTCACGGTTAAACCCACTCACCTCGAGTGGGATGTTTGCTAGATCTAAGTATACCGAAATAATAAACATAAGGAAGGCAGGGTAGCGAGCGAGCAAGTAAAGGACAGTTCCTAATCTGACTCCTCGTTGCCAGATATGGGTAATCTCGGACGGGAGGGTCAAGAGAGTATCATAGGTGAAGAGTGCTGCTTGGATAAGGGAGACGGTCATAGTCCATGATTACTCCTTACACACCGAGATTAGCAACGTTCACATAGGCAATAGCCAGACTTCTAGATTGTCAGGTTCTACCCCACTGAATGGCCCAACCTACTCACTTATCTGACACAACCTGAATATCCACACTTTGTTGAGAGGACATGTGGCGGTTTTGTACTGGAAAATGACTAGGGTCAAGATATGGATATAAAGGAAAGGTCCATCGAGGGACCCTTATAACATTCTGGGATGGCAGTGAGTTCGGAGTTGAGAGCAGTGACCGCCCACAGCTCGACGCTGAGTTGATCTGTCGAAATCCATAGGATCGGGATCTGGCTACGGTGCGTGAGCGTCGTCAACTCTGAAATTCATCAAGGCCAGGATTTCAATTGTCAAGATACAATATTCATATTGGCGATCCAATGTATATAAATGCCATGCCAACCTAACTCAACACATCACGGACGTCAACGAATCAGGCCCAGGCCCCGCGGGCGCAGACGAGGGACCGGCCGTTGGGGATGTGAATATAGAGGAGGTACAAGACGCAGACGAAGAAGAGGAGGGGGAGAGCGACGCTCTCGACATGCACGGCACTCCGTGTATTGTTTCCTGTAGAATGGGCGGAAGCAACCACGACGCCACGGATTAGGCACTGAGCTTGGTCAGCAGCTGTCAGTTATCAATCCAGACTATCGAACGACCGGCAGTTTGATCCAAATACAAAACTTACCATACGCACCCACATACCGTCGTTCGACCTCCATCATCGGAGGGCATCGCTTCACCTGGTGAATTGAGCAGGTAGGTATGTATGCGCACAATGCACAAGTTGGACCCTTATAGATCCGCTCATATGACGCGTATATGTCGCGGAGGCCAAAAGTTTAAGCTGTATGCCCCGCTCAAGCTCGGCGCAATTAATTACTGTACTCGGCACGTCGCTAACTTCGGCTACTTCGACTTGGCACCCATAGCGGTCCAGGTCCACGGCTGCCGAAGGAAATAAGTACAATAGGAGTAAAGGACCGCAAATAGGATCAAACATTGGAGGGTAATGCGAGTCACGTGACTCACCAAACAAGTTGACCTACGGCCATGGACACTACGGTGGCCTGGCGTGTTCTCCGTAGCCCCGAGCTTCTAAGCCTGATATTTTGTTGCATGGACAAGGCTAATAATGCAGCATGTGCTATCGTCTGCAGAGCATGGCTCAATCCCTCTCTCAACGAGCTATGGAGATGTATCCATGGCCCCCTCATTTTATTGAAACTATTGGCTCCAATGCACAAGACAGATGACTCGTGTGGTACCTCTCGTGTGCGTGGCTTGATGGACTACAACACTAGTCACACGCTGACAACGCGTGCCCCAGTGGTTATTTTCGCGCTTTGTCCTGCCATCGGACTGGCTGCGGTTTGAATTCTATGCATGGAGAATTCGGAGACTAAACTATTGTGAACCTGATGGACCACCCATTATTGACGCGTCTGTCTTTGCGGAAGTCGCCAGGACGCGCCCGACGATTACGTTGCTCCCGCACCTTCAGCATCTTGCTTGGCACACGAAGAATCTCAATCAGGCGATCCTGTTCATGCACCCAAATCTTACGGGATTGGTTGCCCGCATAGATGAACCCTTTGTGGCCGCTGAGGGGTTCATGGAAGCGCGGTGTTTCCTCATAGAGGCCGCTGTCCGTTTGCCCCGTCTCACATTGTTGGATATCCGCGCATCGTTTTCGGTTGTCCATGTGCAAAATGCATTGGTTAACCTGTTATGCGGCGCACGACAGTTGAAGAAGGTCGTTCTGCCGCGGTATTGGCTTTCGTCTGCCGTGATCTCTGCCCTCGCCCCGTCGCCATGCCTGGAGGTCTTACAATGGGAGTACATTGATCAAGGACAAGGTGATGCGGCTAATGTTCACACTTTTGAAATTTCGGCATGCGACAGACCCTTTCCGGCTCTTGTCGACCTCTCCCTGGAGGTCAATATACAGGATGCAATTGAGTTCATGGAGTCGTCGTCCTTCCCGCGCCATCTGAAGATGTTCTACGTGCGATCACTTCGCCTGGTTCCTCCATCTGATGTTCAACGATTTTTCACACTATGCTCCACCATTTCCCATAATCTCACTCATATATACTTGGATTTGCATACGAATACGCTTGAGGTGGTGCCTGAATCACACTATATCAGCTTGGCGACATTTGAACCGGTCCTCTCTTGTCCCACTATTACTCACCTCACGTTAACTTTCAATGCACCCCTCTCTATCACGGATGCCGATGTAGAGACCTTTGCCAGTAGGTGGCCAAGTATGGTTGCCTTATACCTCAATGATGAGCCACTGTGGTTGGAGACACCAGGTTTAACGCTCGCTGCGCTCCTGTCTTTGACAGAGCATTGCCCGAAGTTGGAGGAGCTTGGCCTTTACGTCGATGCCACCAAACCCCCACCGTCTTTATCAGTGCCGACACCGTTCGCCCAACTCCGTATTCTTGACTTTGGAACCTCTCCAATCGAAGACGAGAATACAGTGGCTATCTTCCTTAGTCGCATATGTCCTTTCCCATCTAGCACGCCTCTCCAGGTCGTAGCCGGTGTTGCGTTGGACCCAGTTCTCCAGGATGCGATCGACTCGGAAAAGGCTCATGAAATAGAGCACCGGAGCGAGGGATGGAGTAGGGTCAAAACGTATCTCCCTATGTTACTAACTCTCCGAGCCGAGGAGAGATCTCGAGTAAGCGAGCTCGAGAAAGAGCTAGAAGACTTTCGGTCGGGACCACAGCCATTGCAGTTGTCGCCTTCGGAATCCCCAGTGGTTAGTACCCAGCCAGCCCATCTTTGCGGTTGAATATTAATTAGACGAAGAGAACCGTTGGAGTTCCCGGTTTTACTTCGCGTTTGAAGGCCTACTCCGACCGTTTCACTCGTCGGCTGAACTCTCAAATTCGTCATGAAGAGGGATGACGCTATCCGGTGGGTGTGAAGAGGAAACTGTAAGCAAGCCATGTTCTTTCGGACGTACTGTCCCGATTCTACCCAGTATCGGCACGCTTGTCGTGTTAATGTCTAGTGGGACAGTGTGACGGGTGTCGGAGGCACGTTACAGCCTATTCAACTGAGCAGGCGACAAGAGTTGCGTGCTAAGCTGACCAATATCCTCTCTCTTCCTATGACCACTACTTCCTTGGACTTGTAATTTTGCCGTAGCATATCTTCTCTATTCTCTCGCTTCAATCTGACAGAGTTTGGGAAGGCAAACTCTATCGAGGAATTCCCCTTTCGCTTGTTTCATTTGTCTGCTCAATACGTTCAGCGAGCCCGGGTAACCTGTCTACGACCTTGCCTCCTGTTGGTGTACATACTGCAAGGACAAGAATCTCCCCCATCCCCGCGCCTCCGCCGCCACACCCCACCCCAGCGCTCTCATCCCCAGGAGGCAACCCACCATCGCCGCCATTCGCTTCTCAAACCGACCGCGACCGTCGCTGAAAGGGCAAAGCAAGGGCAAGGTTTAAGAGCAAAGAGTTCCCAGATACTAATTGTATGAACACATTCAACAACTCTGAAGTTCGCCGGCACGGTTTCTCTAGGTCAACACGGCGTTCTCTAGGCCTACAGCACATTATTGTATGACGTCGAAAGTTCGACCACACTCGGTCAATCTTTCTCCCACCTTTCGCAAGCTCTCTTCGTTAACATTGGCAATAGAAAATCTGATCCACATATCGCCATCATGATCGGCTCGTTCCACAGCCTGTGTGCCCGGAATGTGATTTCCAAGCCCAAAGAAAGATGCAGGCAGGGTTACAATTCCAATTTCTTTTGCGAGCTTCATGCTGACCTCAAGAGCCGGTACGCCTTCGAAAGGGTGTCGTACGAAGGCGTAGTAACCACCCTGGGATCCTATAATCCATCCCCGTGGAAGAATGGACCGGAACAAGTCATGACGTTTGACCAGCGACTGTGTAGTAGCCTGAATGAATGGGCGAAGTTTCGCAAGAAGCGGGGAAAGTGCAATTTGAATGGGTCTAGGTGGACAAATCTGGTGGACAAGGTAAGTATATCTACTGTGGAAGCACCGAATATACTACTCGCCTGCATGCAATCCAACACGGTATTTATCTGATCAAGACATATAGGAGACGCTATTACCGCTCCGAGGCGGTGGCCTGGGACACAGTAACTCTTCGAAAACGAGAATAGATGTATGAAATTTGTCCTCCACTCCCAAATGGGTGTGGACGCAAGTGGGCTGAAGAGTTTGTGGGGCGGACCCGAGGGAATTAAGTCTCGGTAGGTCTCGTCAACAATGAGTGCAATTCCGCGCTCTTTTGCCAGCATGGCAAATGACGACAACAGTGCGGGAGAATATATTGCACCTGTCTGGAAAGGGGTCAAGATAAGCAAAAGAGTGGTTTCATCAACGATACGAACTGGGTTATTGGGAGTGACAAGAACTATAGCTCGAGTGCGTGGAGTAATCAGTGTTGCACAATCCAACACGGATGGCATAAATCCATCGGAAGCATGGCAGGAGAGAGGAACGGCACGAACGCCCAGCATTTGTAAAGTCATTCTGATATGGTAATTGGCGAGCCGACGTAAGCGATCAAACAAGTTAAGAGCGCACAAGAATCTTCACTGATGATTGAAGTACCTGTCGGAATACCAGTAGACATGAGTATTTAGCGAATGCGGCAACCTGAGATGTATACCAAGGAACAGGAAGAATCACTTCATCACCAGGCTCCGCAAGAGCCATCGCTACGGCCATGAAACTCATGTTGCACCCCGCAGTTAATGACACGTCATTGTTTGTTATATCAGCATCGGGCCCATATACTACCTTCATTTCCTCCACCAAGGCATTCCGCATAGATAATTCCCCATTGATGGGCCCGTAGCCACAATACTCAGACTTACGAGATGCTTCGGCAACAGCGTCCAAAACTTCTTGAGGAGGTGGTATTCCGGGAACGCCTTGTGAAAGATCTATGAGCGGTTTGGACGGCGTGGAATTATACGCGGTGCCCCATGCCTTGGCGAGGGCAATTCTAGAAAGCAGGTCAGGGTCAGAAATACAGGGCGCCCCATATAATATAGAATCAACAGACGTACGGGGGCGGTGGGGTTGATTTGACTGCATGAGCCAGTCTGTACCGAAGGGCAGCCATTTTGAATTTACTGTCCCAGGATTTGTCAGCAGTCTTAGGCCCTGCCCTGCATCCAGCGCGCTGTCACTACCTATTTTGTTTACGCGCTGGACTTCGGGCCGTGGTCGAATCTCGGTCGCTAGTGGCGGTACCTGTAACCAAGGATGGATTGACTCGTAAGAGCTAAAGAACCTTCATGTCGAGGCCACCCATCTGGCGGATGTTTCAAGTGACGACCTCAGGTTCTCGGGCTTTGTTTCGATTCACAACCGGGATTCATTTTCGGAGATCTTTGCTCCCATTGGCCTTGAGTAATGGGGTCCGTTGTTTGGCGACGAGCTCTACACAGAAGCCATCGTGGAGTCGTCACGGCCCTCTCCTGTTTGCTGTTCTCTCAAGTTCGGTGGCCAGTGGTATACTAGGCTACACTCTAGCCAGCAAAGAACCCATCCAGCACGACTATCTGGAGTCTCCCAAGTATGGTTCTCCTCACGACTTCCAGAAGGGAATCAAAGAACTACGAGAAGTGTTTTCTCCTAGAGGTATTGTTTCGACGGACCCTGAGGTGCTGGAGAGTCATGGGTTCTCGACAATGAATTCATATCATCCAGGTTAGTGTGCTTCAGTTGAACTCAGTAGACTAGGAAATCTAGAACACAACATATAGGCCATCCACACAGTGTCGTAGTGAGTAGCACTTTCTCAATTGTTGCCCCTCTACATTGTCATTGGAAATCACCGCGTATGCGCATAGGTCTTTGTAAAGAGCACAGAAGACGTAGCAGAAGTCGTAAAAATTGCTAACCGATATAAAATGCCTGTGGTGGCTTATTCGGGTGGGACGAGTTTAGAGGGCCAATTCATCGCGGTGAGATAATAGTGCAGCTGCAACGGATGCAATACCTGACGCCGTCACCTCTTATAAGCACCCTGTTGGTGGCATCTGCGTGAACCTGGCGGGAATGGACAAGATCATTCAGATAAATGGTTCGTGATCTGTACAACGTCACCCTTTCTCCAGCTCCATGCGCAATACCGTCATATAGAGGCAGACAGTGACATTGTCGTGCAAGCCGGCTGTCAATGGCAAGACATCAACGCTGCACTTCAGGAGCAGGGTAGGTTTATTTACTTGTCCCACACAATGGTTTTATTTCTTTTTGTCCTGATTTCGCTAGGCATTGGGTTGTTCTTCCCTGTGAGTTACCAGCAGGATAACTGCATAGAATTGTGCTGAGACCGGGTCAGCTTGATCCTGCTCCTGGCGCTACAATCGGCGGTATGATAGCTACTGGTTGCAGTGGTAGTGCGTAAATAAGTCAATGATTTTGGCTCGAGGATTGAATTAGTTTCCCAGCAAATGCGGTACGGTACGGAACAGCCAAGGGCGAGTGGTTCTTAAATGCGGTCAGCAAGCATAATTGTTTAGAACCTCAGTCACTCATGAGCCCGCATAGACGGTCGTTCTCCCTTCCGGAGAAGTGATAAAAACTCGTAGAAGAGCCAGGAAATCTTCGGCAGGCTTCGACACCACCAAATTATTCATCGGTGCTGAGGGAAGCCTTGGCATTGTTACAGAAGGTTGATCGCTACATCAACATAAATTGAATGGCAGCGTGTTGATAGTTATGTTCTGACAGCAACTCTGCGTTTGGCTCCACTGCTTCCTACAACCGTTGCAGTGGTTCAATTCCCTGATGTTGTACAGGCAACAGAGGCGGTAAGGGAAATGATAAACAGCGGTGCCTCTGTCCGTATGTCTTTTCTCGTATGTTTACACTTGCGTAGCAGCCCTCTGATCTGCCACGAAAGAGTGTGTGGAGTTGCTAGACGACAAATTCATGCACGCAACAAACAGATTTGGAGCAAGGTATGGCCTCTCACACGCCCTCTCAGAGGAAGATGGCTACATATGACATAACTCAAGTTCCCGGAAATGGCCAGAGAAGGATAGCCTGTTTATCAAACTGCAGGGATCATCACAAGCTGGGATTAAAGAGACCTCACGCATCGTGAAAGCCATTGTCGAGAAACACGGAGGGACAGGATATGAACTTGCGAAATCACCAGAAGATGCTGCCGACCTTTGGGCTGATAGGAAGAATGCCCATTTTTCGACAATTTCTCTTCTTCCAGGCTGTCAATCGTGGCCTACAGACGTGTGGTGTGCCTAAATCTACTCTGCCTCTTGATTTGGAGGTATAAATAGTCCTTGTCCCCCTCACAGCGTCCCTGTTTCACGCCTCCCGACGCTCATTTATGAGGTCTGATATCTATCATGTCTCATCCTTGTCATATGCACTAATACCAACGATTGACAGACCAAGAAGGACTTGGAGGAAAGTGGACTTGTGGCCACCATTGTAGGACACGTGGGAGATGGTAAGCTTCAGCAATATACGGACACGAGAGAACTAACCACGAATATAGGCAATTTCCATGCGCAAATGCTCATGGAGGGACAGGAAGACTACGAGAAGGCTCGCAAAGTGTCAGATAGGATGGTACAGCGCGCACTGGCCCTTGATGGCACATGTAAGTCCTGTCTGGGCTTCATGTCACTAGCACTGCATGTTCGCCAGGCACCGGAGAACATGGCGTTGGCCTTGGTAAGAGGAAGTATTTAAACGAAGAGCTGGGCACTGGTACTGTGGAACTCATGAAGACGGTGAAGCGTGCGTTAGATCCATACAACTTGTTTAATCCTGGCAAGGTCCGTCCTTCTCTTGCCATACATGAACTAAAACTGAGGCATACCTTGTGAAGTTATACCCTGAAGCGCTGGAAACAAGTGTTAAAAGATGAAGCACGACGTAAACAAAGCTCTCAGAGGAAATACATATGCATAGATAGTAGTTGAGAGAATCCGTGCCAATCACAAACGCTCTGCATTAAAACCCTTTCGTTTTCTCCTCCAGCCACGTCCAAAGCCTTTCTCCCGTATCACGGTTGTGCGTCTCTTTGCGCGCACTTCCAATGCGAGCCCACGGTACGAGATACTGTAATTCGCATTGGTCATCATGAATTTCGGAACGGCGTTTTGAAGGCGGCCTGGAGAAAGGAAAATTGAGCTCGTACCATTCCATTGAAATCCTTCCCCTCAGGAGCTGTGCCCGCATATAAGGGCGTCATCGCGCCGTACGGAGTATCCCAAAGAAGGATATTATCCAGAACCCAATTCTTTACTGCTCCATAGTACCTCTGAAGCTCGCTTCGGATTATTCCTGGGATTACCGTGAGATCGACTAACAGGAAGAGACATCCCAAATTCAACCTGGATTGACGGCTGTAGATACAATGCCCTTTTCGCCATAACGTCTTGCTAATTCATGCGAAAACACTACGTTTCCCTTTAAGTATAATTAGTTTCGGGGACGGATACATACACATAAGAACGACTCACAAATTTGCTCTGATTGTATAGATACATGAGGTTTTTTGACCTCCTGGCGGGGCCATCTTCGAATGTGTCCCACCACAGGCAGTTCGTCAACAAGTGTGAAGAGGACGCCAAATTTACCACACGAGCCTTGCCGTCACCTGAAGACTGAGCACCGGCAATCAAAGCGGGGAGGAGAAGACTGGTGAAATGATAGTGTCCTGGTAACAAATTGTAGTGAACTCTAAAGTCCACGTTGTATAAGCTGACCCAAAACGTTGACTCCGAATTGCATGTCGATACCCTGTTTAGTCAACTGTCCAATGGGCGGTTCACTGAGTCCTCTAGAAGATACAAGTAAGAATCACAAATGTGCGAGTTGCATCGACTGACGCATTGTTGAAGAGCACGTGTAGCTCTGTCTCCTTGCTGCATAATCATATGCATAAATTGAATACAGTATCTTACTGACCAGCAGTACATGCCTCTTAAATTCATCTGCCGAAGCCTTGACTGACTCCAAGTCGGCAAGATCCAAAGGTAGGAAATAAGCCAATTTCCCTGTTTCATTTTGCAGCTTGTCAATTGCGACTTCCGACTTTTTTCGATCCCGTGTTGCCACGTATACTTTGCCGTTCTTTAAGAGAAGTTGCTTGATTATTGGCGTATCGTCAAAGTCGGGACATTGGGCAGCACAGCAAACACGTACCTTTACTATTTCATAGCCAATGCCCGTATTTCCACCTGCATGACATTGTGGATCACAGACCAACTGTGAACCGAAACTGATAACTTTCGTACCTGTCACAATGATGACCTTGTCTGAAAGATCTGGTACATCCCTCGCAGGATCGTATAGAGCTTTGGCGGGTCTAGCTTCTCGGATAAGAGAGGGAATGATACCCATCGCGACTGATAGTTAGTGTCCTATCTTCCTTTAAGTTGTTCGACTAGCTGGTCCCCGGGCCAATGACGACATGAATATTATAGCCGCGGGATCAAACTAGATGTGGGGCAGATAGAATAGAAATGATAAGGGGTGCCGGCAGTACAGTACCCGAAGGAAAGCAGATACAGTCGGACCCCCAATAATGCATACACAAATTTATTTATGATATGCATTACCACTTTCGGCGCTTCAGAAGCCCAAACTGGGACAAACTCTCTGCATATGGACCTCAGCAAACCGGGATAGGCATGTGGCCAGAGGTTGTCCATCGATATGCATTATTGGGGTCCGACTGTATACGTTTGCTAAGCTATTGCATAATACGCGAAGAAAGCTCGGCAAAAGGTGTCGGAGTTTCCGGCATCGCAGACGAGCAAGAGCAGGTAACTGCACGTCATGCCTTCCTGTATACTGTACCCACGCTTCCATCGATAACCATAGGACAGTTGGCAGGGAAATATGGTAGTAACAACGTCTTACAGCCACCTACAGCCCTAAGATCATTATTTTAGATAATAAACTCCGCGGTCAATGCGCCTCTCCATTCCCATTTTCTACTACCTCTGTTTGCCCAGCCTTGCCCATGGCAGCTCCTATTGCTTGCGTGCGGAATGCTAAACCACGAGTATTCTCTATCACTGTTTGGTACACTGGTAATGCTGGACGATTGATCTCAATAACATTCTGTCATGGGTAATTGCTCATTGGGTTTTGCCTGCGTCAACAGAACGAATCCGCACCTTTTCCAGATCGATGCGTGCGTCGGCGCCCATTCGAGTATCTCGAATAAGATTAACGATCCACTTTTCACCATCCTCCCGCGAAAGATTTAACCGTTCAGAAAGATCTCTAATAAGGCGGTCAGTATGCGCCGCAGAGCCGATCATCGCATAGCTTACGCGATATCGATTCTTTGGTGTATCCGACAATATGCCTCGCTGATCAGGTATCTCGCATTGTCCAGGAATTCTTCAGAAAAATTGCCTAAGAAAAAGTCATCCCCAACGATTTGTTCAGCTTTTGTCAGCTCCCGCTGCGCCCCCTCAAAGTCAAACTCGACGTAGAGCTCTTTTAAAAAGCTCGTCACGGGATCCATATACTGGTACTCCTCCATTTGAATCACCTTGACCACCTCGCGTATGGCATGCCGCAAACGCCCTGACAGGGTGGCAGACGCCTTGCGCGAGACGATGGCGGCAACAGTGAGGTAACGCAAGATCCAGGGACAAGATGTCTGGATGGTGTTAAGATAAGTAGGAGAAAGGAAGGTTTCGAGGAGGAGGGTGCGGCCTTCCGGGTGATTGAAGTAGACGAACAATGACCAGTGCAGAAGCCATGTCCGCGATTGTAACTGAGTCAGTGCACTAGCAACTTCCCCACCTGGACCGGATAAGGTCGATGCAAGTGAAATTGTTCGGGAGTCGATCGCTTCCCGAAGAGAGTTAAGCTCTTCTAGTGCCATCTCCCATTTGCCTATCAGGATGTCAGATGCGAGTTTCCCCCAATGCGCCGAGAGGTTGAGATCTGCATCAGTGGACAGAACACGAAAGTGATACAGGTAGTCTGCGGCTCCACTGTAATTGCCACAGGTATATTGAAATTGACCAAAATTGTAGAGGACGGTAATTTGCTCCAGTGTAAGCTTTCATAGCGCATTAGCCAATTTATATGGTATCGAGGTCACAACGTACACCAAAGTGGTCCTTCAGGTATTGCAGGTTTTGACGCTTATCTTGCCGCAAGGCTTGGGCCACCTCTGGGTTCTCGATAATCTCCAAGACCGTCTGTGCCTCCTGTTCTAGTCGGTCATTGGTAGAAACAACTTTATCGCGCTTTTTGGCAAACTCTGTAAAAAAAGCGTAGTTGGAGTATTGTTCGGATAGCACGAGCAAAGTACGTACCTGCTGGGACTTCCGCGTCCGGGTTAAGCTGTTCAAACAAGTTGACCGAGTAATCCACCATATTAGTCCCATTAGTGAGCTCATATTGAGCCTTGATGATTTGCTCCACTGGAAACAATGTTGTCTCTGCGAGGTGCGTGAGGAGGGGAAAAGCAAGATGTCGGTCAAGATATGGGATAATGGTTTGCGTCAAATCATGTTCTGCCATGCTGGGAACGCAGTGGTCTGGAAAGTACAGACATCGTCAACTGGTAATGAATCAAGGTGGTAGCACACTAACCGTCTTAGAGACTTCCTCGCAAAGTTTTTGGGTTGCAGGTGCTTACGTAAGCTCAGCCAGCCAGCCAGCGCCGCCATCATGAGTGTAATAACTCGCCACTTGCCTTGGTTTATTAAAGACCCCGCCATATCTATCGTTGGGCAGGTTAGACATACTTCCTCGATTCTTGCAAATCGATAGCTGCTAAACTCGTTCTATGTCACAGCATTGTTATACTTCTTTGGTTGAAAATCTTGATGTGACTGACATCCCATGTCTCAAATACTCTTTGTCGAAAGGACTGGGATTGGGCATTGTAGTTGGCGGTTCAGTAATGAAGGTTCCCCAGTTGATTCTCAGTGAGTACAGTTAAGTATATAGTTTTTCGCCCGCCACTAACCCGGTAACCCAGTTCTGCGAGCGCGGTCAGCGCGGGGTTTATCCCTTCCCTCATACATTCTAGAAACCCTTGCTTATGCAATAACCCTTGCCTATTCGGCGCGCAACAACTTTCCCTTCTCCACCTATGGCGAGAACTTTTTCCTCACACTTCAAAACGTTGTCATCACTCTACTCATCATCCATCACTCACCCTCACCAAGCCTCACCAAGCGGACGAGCAGCACTCCTAAGCTCGTTGGAGCCGTGGTCGCCTCGCTTACTATCACATATTTTATTGCAGTCATCCCGGCTCAAATGCTTGCCGTATGCCAAATGGCGACGATCCCCCTCTCGCTGCTGTCCAAATTCCCCCAGATTTACGAGAACCATCGTGCTCGTTCCACTGGCCAGCTATCTGCGGTTGCCGTCTTCTCGCAAGTTGCGGGCTGTCTTGCCCGCTTATTCACTACAGCGACTGAAGTTGGAGATCCCATCGTCTTTGCTGGGTTTCTACTTGCCCTATTACTGAACCTGGTGCTCGGTGCTCAAATGTATGCGTTTTGGGGGAAAGAAGGGGATGATAAGGTTCTCAGCAGACTTCCCCCTCGAGAGAAGGGACACCTCGAGGGCATCGTTGTGCCTCCATTGTCCCCTTTACCATCCCAATTGCAAGGACAGCCACCTCAGGGGGCAAAGAGATGGGCAAGAAAGGTTGACTGAAAAGGTATGCTATGTAATAGAATTCCCTGGAGGCTATAATACTTTCGCCACCGCATTCGGAGCAAACAGGATTAGACCAACAACAATTGATTAATGCGACGTCATGCTGTATGTAAACTCGATGATTTCACATCGCAGTGGGATCATTATGCTCCTACATCATGCTCCTACCCAGATCCTGCCGAGTAGGCGTGCCCCCACGCATACTCCTGGAACCTGGTGTAAAAGATGCCTGGGTGAAAATCATCACAGGGTTAGAAAATATCCACTCACTTGTCGTATATGGCGAGAACACCTGCTCCTGCTATACCACTGTGAAATAATCGAATTATCTTCCATTGGAGAGGTAGGACATTGATACTAACCGCAGAACATTGGCCCCTGCGCCACCTGCAGTTTCGACGCACGGAGGGTGAGACGGGATGGAGACGACCCAGGGGCAATATTCACGCACCGAACAGGGCTTTTACCCCTTCTTTACCTATGATTTGTCGCCCGGCATCGATAAACGATTTATATCGAACCTAATCGATTGCGCGAAGCGTGGTATGTCAAACATCGAGGAGGGAGATACCGGGGGTGCAGGACTGACCGCTTCACCCGAGGTCATCATCATCCGCCGTCGAATAGTGTCTAAAGGGTATGCGGCCAATGCAGCCCCCTAGCAAGGCTTAAACTTAGCGAAGGAGGATCGCACATCAAAAACGGGCTTACGCACCGTAGTACAAACGTATCCTACTGCGAATGATGCCACGAAGTTGCCCTTAAGGCTGCCTTGAAGAATCGTATCTCTAATTCATCATTATAGCAAAAATTGAAATTCAGATATGAGTGGTGCTTCACAGTACCTTATGGTATCATATCCACCGAAGCTGACGGCCCGGGTGTAAATTTGACATTCATCGAGAGAATTAGAGGTCTCACTAGAGTCCACGATAAACAATGATGCCAACTAAACTAGGGACAAAGCCTCGGTAAAGTCCAATGACGCCGTCCGTTCTGAGTGTCTGCCTATAGACATCAGTAAGGCCACTGTACTGGCGCTGACCCCCTTTGGTCGCTGACTTCCCGTCAGCCGACAATCGGGTTCTCGCGCTCAATATGACATTTGTAAAGTAAATTTGTGCAACAAAAAGTGAAGACGAACTAGTCAAGTGAGTACACGAATACGGAGGAAGTCGCGCCCGCAGCGGCACCACTCGCGACATTGCCTGTATGCCACACACGTTAGAGGGAGACGGGACACGTCGGACATACTGGCCTGCAACCCAAAGACCGAATCCCTCCGATTTTTTAAATCCAAATATTCTTTTGTATGTATCCTTTGCGGCGAAATTAATCGCCTGCGTTGGGAAATACCGAATAACATTGGTGCCGTTTCCGCGCCAGACTATACAACGCCCACAAATCAGGTTTAACATGTTAAATACCGAATGGTGAGAACGTCGAATAGTTCATGGGGGAGGTTTAGCGTGAGCGGATATGATGTAGTTACGTACAGCTTATCACTCCTTCTTCGGTGTAAGTCCTTTGGAACGCATCGGTGATGCCTCTGTACGAGTGTGTGAGGCGACCGGCCGCTATCATGGCACCTTGGTTTTGAATGAGCAGTTTGACGCGTTCAATAGGAGCTGCTGCTGTCTTGGATATAGCACTTCGAGGATCGTGTGCTGAATCAGACGGCACCGGTTGATTTTTATATGCACATACGCAGCTGATCCTCCGGCGAGGAAGTCCACTGCGTTCAAGAGTTGCATTAATAAATCCATGAACAAAAACAGTAAAGGAAGAAAATGTGCATACCTATGAAGTGGGACATGGAAGTTTTAGTGTCCATCAGAACTTGGAAGCTCAAGATAAACGAGACTGAGTTGGGGTTTAAAAAAGTTGAAAACTGAGTTTTAGACGGTTACAGAGTCTGTCTGCCATGAATCCCTTTTTATTTGCTACAGAAGTTGAAATTCCGTATCATCAATTGATAATCGGCAGTGCCAGGCTCCAGCGTCGAGGGAGCCGGGAGGACCCGAACTCCCATCCGTCATGGTCCGCACGGCGTCCGTCATCAACAAGCTGTGTTTACACCGCTCTAGGATTACTCAGTTGGTTTACATGTGGGAGGAAAATGGGGATAATAAACAGACCTGCGAAGTACAAAAGTGACTTATGGGTCACGCGTCACGCGAAGAAAACTCCCCAATTCAAGAATACCTTGGAAAAAGAAAGCGAGAAGTCACGGAGAATTAAAAACAGCCTAATCGGCTATACAAAAATGTGTTCTGGATGGAGCATTAAAAGCTATTGTAAAGCAGCTATTAAGTACACCCTGCAGTATAAGTATTTATATCTTACCGCAGAGGCCACCGTGACGCGTTACAAGCGCCCAAAATGGCTCGGCTCAAAGGGCGCCGTGACGCGTTATTAGGGTGTTTCACGCTTGCGTTTTCGTGGCGTTTTCGTCGATATTTTCACGACGTTTTTGAGGCGTTTTCGGAAAATGCCCTAGAAAAACGTGAGTTGCAAAAGCGCCGCCGGAGGCCCTTTCGCCGCGTTTTTGATCGCATTTTTCATGGCGTTTTTCAGGCAATAGAAAGTCAGTGACCAGTCGATTGTTACGAGTCGCCTAGATAACAACTAGCGCTGATACCAGGAACGCTCGGTCATCTCTAAATCCTGGGCCGGGACTATTTCAAGCACTCAGGACCCCGAACTACCCGGCAAAGGAATGCCACCCCCTCCTACGTGCCGTCTGTGAGCTTGCAGCGGCCGTGTTGTCCTCTGGTGGAGCCGGCCACGTCAGTGTGACACCCAGGATCTCGCACGTGATCACAGTAAGAAAGCGCGACTCGTGTACCAGTGCCGCCAACCCACCCCCCCCCCGGTTCTGCAGCATTTGCGCAGCGCAGACCGAAAACAATACGCCCGCCCCGTCAAGCATCTTATCTTGCTGTTTGCTCACACTGTACATCCTTTAATTAACAAATGTGGCTTCAAACGCTGCTAACTCTTCGCTAAGGACCGTTCAAGACGTTTCCGTCAAAACGTTTGCGGCAATACACTTACCTGTCTACAGAAACGACGGTTTTGAACCGCAATACCCTGAACAGACCGACCCGGACAAACGACACCATAGTGTACCCAAAACGTATTTCAGCGAACATGAAACCATCATGGAATGAGGCTCGAATGCGCACCAAAACGTGGCCCCGTCCATGTTCTCCCATCGCAGCACAAGGCATCTGTCAATGTTTGGTTATTGCACGAGTCACATCCTTCCCTGTTTTTTTTTTATTATTTTTATTATTTTTATTTATTTATTTCAATAGTACGCGACGTGTACAAATCGAGCGTATTACCAAACCCTCTCCCATAATAGCGGCGTTTTATAAGCTACTATCCATATAACCACATATAAATAAGGGCGACTTATCGAAGAGTGTAAGAGCTCTTGGCCGCCGGAAAACGGAATGTACTTGCTGCCACAAGTCAACCAAGTTCCATTATTTCACTGGTGTGAGTTTGCAAATAGTTCCCATGGGTGTGCATAAAAATTGTGTACCAAGGAAACACTTGACATGGTGTTTGCAAGTCTAAGAGCCCAATCTGCTTGACATGAAGCAAGCCAAGGGAGCATGCATTGAAATTGCAAGTGTGAATGATACCTGTACTCAGTGAGTATGCCAGCATACAGTGCTTATGCTTGTGAGTCAGAGTTCACATCTTTTCCTCATTGGGTAACACTTTCAAACATTCAGGAGCACATTCACTCTATGATACAAAAGACCTTGTTGTTGGCATTTTAAGGAATGAAAGGACCTCGTTCAATATCACAGACCGGTTCTGCAGGCATGTTACCCTTTAAGGAATAAAAGAACATGGGTTGGGTTCACAGGCCTGTTCTCCATGTGTGACAACATTTTCAGGAATGGAAGGACCTGGTTTGGTTTCACGCATGTGTGTCCATGTGTCGGAGAGCCCGTGTTCGGGATCCTGCGTGTGAGCATTTGAAGGAATGGAAGGACCTGGTTCGGTTTCACGTGTGTGTGTCCATGTGTCAGAGAGCCCGTGTTTGGGATCCTGCGTGTGAGCATTTGAAGGAATGGAAGGACCTGGTTCGGTTTCACGTGTGTGTGTCCATGTGTCGGAGAGCCCGCGTTCGGGATCCTGCGTGTGAGCATTTGAAGGAATGGAAGGACCTGGTTCAGTTTCATGCATGTGTGTCCATGTGTCGGAGAGCCCGTGTCCAGGATCCTGCGTGTGAGCATTTGAAGGAATGGAAGGACCTGGTTCAGTTTCACGCGTGTGTGTCCATGTGTCGGAGAGCCCGTATTCGGGATCCTGCGTGTGAGCATTTGAAGGAATGGAAGGACCTGGTTCGGTTTCATGCGTGTGTGTCCATGTGTCGGAGAGCCCGTGTTCAGGATCCTGCGTGTGAGCATTTTCAGGAATGGAAGGACCTGGTTCGGTTTCACATGTGTGTGTCCATGTGTCGGAGAGCCCGTGTTCAGGATCCTGCGTGTGAACATTTTAAGGAATGAAAGGACCTCGTTCAAGATCACAGACTGGTTCTGCAGGCATGTTACCCTTTAAGGAATAAAAGAACATGGGTTGGGTTCACAGACCTGTTCTCCATGTGTGACAACATTTTCAGGAATGGAAGGACCTGGTTTGGTTTCACGCATGTGTGTCCATGTGTCGGAGAGCCCGTGTTCGGGATCCTGCGTGTGAGCATTTGAAGGAATGGAAGGACCTGGTTCAGTTTCACGTGTGTGTGTCCATGTGTTGGAGAGCCCGTGTTTGGGATCCTGCGTGAGCATTTGAAGGAATGGAAGGACCTGGTTCGGTTTCACGCGTGTGTGTCCATGTGTCAGAGAGCCCGTATTCGGGATCCTGCGTGTGAGCATTTGAAGGAATGGAAGGACCTGGTTCGGTTTCACGCGTGTGTGTCCATGTGTCGGAGAGCCCGTGTTCGGGATCCTGCGTGTGAACATTTTCAGGAATGGAAGGACCTGGTTTGATTTCACGCATGTGTGTCCATGTTCGGGATCCTGCGAGCATTTTAAGGAATGGGTGTCCATGTGTGTCCAAGAGCCTGGGTTCGGGATCCGGCATGTGAGCATTTTAAGGAATGGCATGTGTCAAATAGACCTTGTCCAGGAGCTAGTGACCTGGTTTGGGTGCGTTAGAGGTTTGCATGTATGGCTTTCATGCAAGTGCCCCCATGGGCAAGCAGGTGCAGTGATGATGACTTGAACAGTATCATTGAAAGTAAGGACATGATTCGCAGCTTAGGGCTTCGCAATGATCAGATACTTTGAAGTAGTGAAGTAGTTACAAACTATAAACTGGGGTACATGGAAGGGTGGGGGCCAAGGCTTCTGTTTCAGTCATGAGTAGGGATGTGTGCCCGAAGGGCACGAGCACTAAACCAATGCCCGCACACGTCACATTTTTCAAACAAACAATTCTTTTCCCAGTCCGTAATGCCGCAATGCTCATTCCCCGCATCTTTGAACGCACACACATAGGGACCATTGGGTCCATCTGCAGTCTGGATCCCAGTGTGGCTAGCGGCCGAAGACGTACTGGCGAAGTCAGGGCCCCAGGTGTGAGAGCCGGCGGATGAAGGGGTGCTGGATGTAGATGCGACCGAGGCCATGGAGGAAGCCACGAATGGGCATGGTACAGGTGGAAGGGCCTGTAATGGGGTCCGGTCAGTGGACATGATGTAGCCCTCAACCGAGGTGGTTGAGGGCGTAGGGGAGAGGGAGAGCCAGTGTAACTCCGAGGGGGTGACTACAAAGCGTCGATCATGAGGGGGTCAGTGACCAAAGCAGGGGCATGTCAGGATTACTCACCCCTGGGTGGTTTCCCTCCTGTACTGATGCGCGCTGTAGACTTCTGAGCCCGGTGCAGAGGTCTGTGGGTGGAAGGCACAGAGCTCTGTTCTCCAGGGGGCAAGTAATAGACTAGTGCCTAGGGTTTCAGCAGCTGGCCCTGTGCATGGAGGAGATGCTCACCGAACGGCAAGGTTACCCAGCGTTCCTCACTGTAGTCGCGCATGCGAGTGGCGGTTCAAAATTTCGTGCTCCAATTGACTGGGCCGCACGGGTCAGTTCACAGGCCAGTTTGCAGGGAGCATGAGACAGTTGTTACGTACTGTAAAATCGGCATTTCTTGCAGCTCGATGTTGTATCAGCCTCGATGCGGCAATTGACGCGCAGGACACATTGACTGTCCTCGGCAGCACTTTGGGAAATAAGTAGGCAGAGACAGTGCAATGTCACCCCATGCTTCGCAAAGTGTGCGCCCAAGTTCCGAGGGACGATCTTCTTTTTCTCAAGGTGCGAGAGCGGGCTGGACACCAGTATGGGTTAGTGTGTACGGTACACCCACGAGGATGTACTAGGCGATGGCCGCGGCACCTATCCTAGGGACCCCTACGACCACTTCACGCGAGTTGCGCGCAAGAGCACGCGCAGGTTGGAGGATGGCGTCTTCCTCGGCGGACAACATGGGATGGAGGGAAAGCCAGCGGTTACTGGGGCACCCATGATCCTACGCCCTCTTATAACCCTTGATGCCCGTATATCATCATGAGCCGTCCTAGTCACGCACGGTCCATGCCCGCAAGTCGCGTGAGCACGACTTGCGATCCATCCTGGAACCCCATTGGCTGCACGCGTCCTAATTTGCGGCCGCGGCACGCTAACGGACGCGCTAGTGCCGTCCTGGACCGGGGCTCAAACCGAGGCCATCAATGGGGTCGGCAGGGTGCGTGTGTGCTGTATGAGGCTAGGTGAGCATGGTCCGATGTGCGCACGCGTGAGTGAACGCCGCGTGCACGGTCGATAATATGGCGCGAACCTCTGACCCGCGCCCCATTCCCTGCGTAACACAGGCTCTGGCGGGTGGGCTGCTCGACGCGGCCGGTGTGCTAGTGAGTTCCTGGACCGGGGATAAAGAGTTTAAATTGGTTGTCAACGGTAGCTGCACCTGATACACGTACCTCGTTCGCCATCACATGCGCGCAAGACAACTGACATCTCACGTGCAACCTGCTGTGCGCACGCATCGTCCGATGGGCGCACGCGTGAGTGAACGGCACGTGCAACATAACGTGCCGCTCGATAGTATGACGCGAACCTCTGACCTGCGCCCCATTCCCTGCGTAATACAGGCTCTTGCGGGTGGGCTGCTCGACGCGGCCGGTGCGCTAGTGAGTTCCTGGACCGGGGATAAAGAGTTTAAATTGGTTGTCAACGGTAGCTGCACCTGATACACGTACCTCGTTCGCCATCACATGCGCGCAAGACAACTGACATCTCACGTGCAACCTGCTGTGCGCACGCGTCGTCCGATGTGCGCATGCGTGAGTGAACGCCGCGTGCACGGTCGATAATATGGCGCGAACCTCTGACCCGCGCCCCATTCCCTGCGTAACACAGGCTCTGGCGGGTGGGCTGCTCGACGCGGCCCCGGTGCGCTAGTGAGTTCCTGGACCGGGGATAAAGAGTTTAAATTGGTTGTCAACGGTAGCTGCACCTGATCCACGTACCTCGTTCGCAATCACATGCGCGCAAGACAACTGACATCTCACGAGCAAACTGCTGTGCGCACGCGTGAGTGAACGGCGCGTGCAACATAATGCGCCGCTCGACAATATGACGCGTTCCTGTGACCCGCGTTCCATTCCCTGCATAACCTGGCTCTCGCGGGTGGCCTGCTCGGGGTTACCTGCTCGACGCTACCGGGGCCCTAGTAATTTCCTGGACCGGGGATAATGTCGTTAGTGGGGTTATGAGCTGCAGGGTAGCTGAACCTGATACACATACCTGGTTGGCAATCACATGCGCACAACACAACTGACATCTCACCAGGAACCTGCTGGGCAAACGCGTTAGTGAACGGCGCGTGCAACATAACGCGCGGCTAGATACTCTGACGCGTTCCTCTGACCCGCGCGGCTCGATACTCTGACGCATTCCTCTGACGCGCGTTCCTTTCGCTGCGCAACACAGGCTCTCGCGGGTGTCCTGCTCGACGGATTCCTTGAAATGTCGACCCCAACCCAGTCAGGGCGTGAGCACACTATTGTGAGCATGCGGCAACATGTGACTAGGCAGACGTACGTGGATAGGATAGTGACCCATCCTCGTGGGGCGGTCGTAGAATTCCCCGTGTCTGGGGCGGTGGAGGGAGAAGCGGTGGCCCACGTTTTTGCGATCACATGTGCGGACTGGGTCCATCCAAAGCACAACCTACAGTATTCGCTGGGTGACGCACATGGCGGGCACAAAGACGTCAAATGTCACTTACTGACCAACGCCGCGGGGGTCACCCCTGTCCTGTGTTACCAAACCCGACTGAGCTGTATGAATCATGAGTTTTTGCCAGGTAACTGCACGCCTTGACTGACATCCCTCACGTATCAGGCCGCTCAGTCAAGGCATGCGGTTACGTCGGTCCATGCGTGCCAGCCGCAGGTGTGCCGGATGACGGACAGGTCGACGCGCCATGCCAAACATGCGCGGGTGCGTCATGTGACTCGTCACGTGAGGCCACCCGCGAGGTTTTCAACAAGACGCTGGGCCTCTATGCTGCTCTCCTGTCCCGTGGCTGTTCATGGCCCCGGGACACGAGAGCAGTGGAAGCCACCACGGCCTTTGACTCTGCGTCGGATGGGGCCTGCAACCAGGAGCAAAATGCGGACGCCACCGGCTGGCTTGATGCGACGCCGCCCCATGGTGATGGGATACCTCTGGATGCACGCGCCATGGAACCAAGTCCATGTGGGGGGCACTTCCTCCTATGCTGGAGCACGTCAGGGAGTCCTTTTTTGCAGTGAGTCCTCAGCTACCACAACCTCCTCTGGCTGACCCCTTTCAGATGCTCAGAATACCGAAATGCCGGCCGTGCACACCTCAAGCTGTCCCAATTAGGGGAGTTCAACCTCATCTACCTGGATGCCCTCTTGACCGACAACAGGCCTGTTGTTGAAGCCCTGGAAAAACTCGCGCAAACAGATGGATATGGACCACTCGCTACCTGCGATTTCATGGCCACGTGGCGGGAGCAAAAGCAACTCTGCCGTAAGTTCTCCTCTCGCTCTTGCTGGCCCCTGAAGCTCACATGCACACATGCACATGTTGCCCTTTGTAGCCCACTGGCACCGAACCCCCAGCGGCAGCCTGGAGCGGGGCATATTGATGCCCTGTGAACCCTGTCCGACCCGTTTTGACATGTATGTCCCCAACGACCTTGAGGCCACACCGTACATCGTGCTTGTGTCACGCCACCCTGATCCCAAGCCCACCCGGGCGCCGCTCACCATTCTGGGCAAGTTCCAAAACATGGTGCGTGACCTCGGTTGGCATCTTGCAGATGCCACCCCTCGTCGGCTCGCTCTAAACAGCACCTTCATGGCATCTCTACATCAAGAGCTTGACTGGGCCCACCCGCATGACCCTGCCCTATCCCACCTGCATCCATCCCTCGGGAATTCCGACCATGTTGGTCGCATCATTCAGGACCTGCGCCTGGAACTATATCCTGGTGGTACTGGGATCAAAGGTGAGCATTCCCCCCTTATGTTGTGTCCTACCTGGGTGACGCTGCGTAATCCATGTCATAGGAGCAGAACGATTTCTCGCCCATCAGCAGACTATGCCACTCCCAGAACAATACCTGCGCTGTGTCGAGTCTGTCAGCATCCCAGGCCATGAACCGTTCATCATCATAATTTGCATGCTCCCTGCCATGAGTCAGCTCCTAATAACCACCAGGCGGCCCTCCATCGACACCTCATTCAAACGGGCTGACTCATATCAGGAATTTGAAATTGAAGCATGGTACCCGGAACAAAAAAAATGTCTGTCTGTCTGTCCTCCTGACATCCCATGCCTGTCTGACCAAGGGCTTTCTCATGTCAGCCATTGTTTGCGCACGTGCCTTCACCACATCGCAATCTGCACCCGCCCACTACCACCTCTTCAAGCGCATCTTCGAGATCGTGGAACATGACACTGGGAGGCCCGTCCACTTCCGACACATCCATGGTGATGGAATTGAGACCATCGTAGCTGATGCGCACAAAGGCCAGGCCCTTGGTGAGCCCGACTGTCCCATGGAAATGGGACACATCTGATCTCAGTGACTGTAGGGCTAGGCCAGCTCTGTGCTTCCCTATCTGAGAAAGGGCCTGAGACGTGCTCGTACCCTTGTGCCTGCCCCTTACACACCCTGTCTCCTTACGACCACCTGAAGCACTTTTTCGTTCTCTGTGTTAACCACTTCCGCCATGGCATTCACAAGCTAGGCAATGAAATCTCCCCACAAGTTCGCACGGCTATGCACAGCCTCGTGTCTGCTTACCCCATTCACAACGTTGAGGAGACCAAGGAGTTGATATGTAGGGGCGGCCCTCGAGCCTCAGGTGTGTCGCAACCTTCCAACAACTGCTAGTGTGTTGACATGAACCTTCACAAACAGCATGGATGGAGGACAAAGAAACGGGCTCCCCCTTTGTGATACCAGCCATCTACCAACCGGCGAGCCATATACCGCTTGCCACCTGGCAAGCCTGCCCTTCCACCTCCAATGGCAATGAGCAAGCCCACTGAAACATCAACCGAGACGGGACACGATTGACGCTTCTCGCAGCCATCATGCGAGGCATGCACTACGACAAGCGTGCTATGGCCGCTGTAGACCTCATGGATCGTGCGGGCATCCACCAGCGAGATCAGCCACATGATTATTTCCGTCGAGCGGGACGGGCAGTGCTACGTCAGGGTGTGTACTCACCCAGTAATTTCCAGCTCACATAGTCTCTCACACCAGTTGTCTTCTAGTACTTGTACAGAAGAGAAAAGTGTCTGCAGCCGACAACGACCTTGCCGACACGTTCAGACGTTATGACAAAACCTTGCAGACTGCGTACGACACCATGGTATCATTGGAGAACGCAAATGCCTCGGACCAAAGTAAACATAGCAGCCTGCGTAAATTACAAGTTCTCCGCGCCCAACATGAACACCTGCGAGCACAGGCCAAGGAGCTTACCCAGCGAGGCTCTGGGCGTGTTCCCATGCGTGATCTGAGTCTGGGGACCGTGTTCGAGCACCAAGCACTCGCCGCGCTCCCAGCAGCGGACACAGTAGTCCTGAAACGGCGTCGCACCAAGACAGGTGCTGCCTCGACGACACCACCGCAGCCATCGGTGCGAGCTGTGGACGAGTCCCTCACCGCAGCGGCCATCGTGAGTTCACGTAGTGCGCACTTTGCAAACTACCATGCTCACTCACTTGCACAGGCTTCAGATCCCGATCCCAGGCATCACGGACCTCCCACTGTCCCCTCCGTCTACCGCTCTGCGGGATCGCCCAGCTCGCATCCGGCCCCTCAGCCTGTTCCCTCCGTGTACAGCTCTGCCGCCCTCGTGGGACCGCCCCACTCGCACCCGGGACCTCAGGCTGCTCCCTCCGTCTACAGCTCTGCCGCCCTCGTGGGACCGCCCCACTCGCACCCGGGACCTCAGGCTGCTCCCTCCATCTACAGCTCTGCCGCCCTCGCGGGACCGCCCAGCTCGCACCCGGGGCCTTCCAATGAACCCTCCGTGTACTCTGTAATATGACTTGCGTGTTTGACGCTATCCTTGCCTTTGAATCTTGAGTTTGGGTCGTGAAACATTGATCAGCAGAGCATGTAGAGCTAGCTGTAAATGTCATTGATGAATTCCGTGTTCATCGTCATTATACAAGATCCCCGTTCCACTCGACGTCGCGGCATTCTGTAGGATGTCTGACCGTTGTTGAAAAAAAGCCGTGAAAGGGCCCCGAAGAAAATTTGGAAATGTGGGAAGATTTTGATAAATAGAAAATACTATGTACAGTGCTTATTCACTTGACATGAACAAGGATGAACGCCGAACGGACGCTAACATGGAAAAACAAACTAACGGTGTGACCACTTGGCCGCTGTGAGGACATATGTGCCAGATGGGTGTCTATTATTTTTGGACGGGTCCTGGGGTCTTTTGCTTACAACGATTCGGGCGCCGGAAGGCTGGTTTTCCAGGGAAAAACCACCCTGGAGATGGCATCGGTATCTAGCCGACTCGTACCAATCGACTATGCACTCATAGAAAGTTCCCTTACGTGTATTATATAATCAATGTAACTTTTCTTAATGCCGGGATCCACCCGTTTCACGCTTGGCATTTTCCACACATTTTCGCTGACCTTTTTCCAAAAGCGGCGACAAAAACGCTGACGAAAAAACCTCTGAAAAAACCACGAAAACGCAAGCGTGAAACACCCTATTGAGCCATTGGTCGTGCGGCTACAGTATATCCATATGTGCATGTGCATATTTCATTATAACCGCTCACAATCGTACATTATACACATAGTTTGTCCGATAGCAGCAACTGAATCCTCTACGCTCGATTAGCCACGACTCTGGCATAGGAAGGCGCCGACATGGCCTTGCGGTGCTTAGCCTCAACTTCGATGTGTTCCCAATCTTCTAGATCAAGCTTGTTAGGGTCGGTCTCGGTGAAGTCGTCGAGAACTAAGACTTGGCGAGGGCGACCGATCATCTCAAATCGCTTGTCTACAAGTGAGCTAGTTCAGCATAAACAGCAATGACCACAAGACATGTTACCGAACGTACCGGAACCTTTCCGTGGCGTCTTCACGAGGTCAGTAAGCGAGACATTCCTGTTCACAGGAACAACTTGATGATGGTCGTCGTCCTCGGTCAATTCAATACTCTTCTCCAACTGGCCCTTTCCTTCTGTATCTGCTAAAGAGGCACGCAGACCCCTGCCCTTCTCCTTGGGCCGCCCCTCATTGCCAGCCGACTTCCAAGGCCGGCAAAACTTGCATCGGACGCATCGTTTCGCCTTTGATATATCATCTGGCTTCTTCAAACGCTGGCGAGCACGTTGATAGGAGCGATCGTCCTTGAGTACAAGAGAATCGGGTTCGGGAGTGCTGAATGCAGTCTGAATTGGAGAGGGGAAGCTGGGAATGGCGGCTGGGACGGGTGGCTGGGCCCCGCCCAGGGTATCAATAAGAGAGTGGTATACAGAGTCACAGCTGCAGACATCGTCGTCGACGTCGACGAACGTTGGATTCGTGTCGTCATCCATGGTGTTCAGTAGCGGGCGAATGGTGGGTGACTGACAGGGTTAACCTGTGCAATGCTGAGACACTCGGGCCATGGCAGCCTTATATTATGCGCGATAACGCGGCAGTGCTCGAATCATAGTCGCGGCACCGCAGGCACGTGACCCAAGCAATGATAGGCTGCTGTTGCCGGGCTTCGAGGGTATGCGATTTCAGGAATGGGGCCAGGGGTGTGTGTCTCCCAGTGAGAGGAGTGTGGCCCCTAGTGTGGCCCTGTGCAGGGCGGCAATAATAAGGATTGCCCATAAGAACTTAAGCCTTTTGGCTAGCTGTGCTGCGGGTGCAGTGATTCCCGAATCCCCTGTCCCCTCGTACCTTGCGACTTGACGGTCTCTTCAAGATCTTCCTAGTCCGTTCACGCGTGTAATATCTTCTGTTCCGATGACAGACTCTAGCTCTCCAAAACAGTGCCAGTGAAACCTTTAGTTTAATTTCTATCCAGGCCATGGCAAGCGTAGTGCACACAATGCGGACGCGGGTAGGCATTCCGTGGGTTCTTGATGTGGCTCGCTCAGGAGAAACATGTAATACGTGAGGCCATGGATCGTTGTACAGTTTGTTCTTTGCCCTGAGATGGGGCGGGATCCTGACATTATGCACCGAATTGCTGATAATAATTACATAACAGGAGAGCTGATTTGTGTTCCGCTCGATTAACTGCACTGGAATCTACTAAGTACTATAGGGATAATCAGTCCAATTCAGCAACCTAGAACGGGCCCGGAGAACTCCAACGTGCGACTTGCGATACTTAACTACAGGTCTCTCAGTACACCACGCAGACAGGTCCGTTCGTCGTAAGCTGCATTATTTGGAGAAATTTGACTTTGAGCTGCTTCTCTACTAGTACAGCCAGCGATTGCTTTCTCGTCACTCATCAAAATCAACGGTGTCCAGGTTCCAATAACGCTATATAAAACCATCTCAAAGCCTGCAAAACCAGTTCTAGCCATGGTAGAATGCTTCGTCACTGCCGGCGGTCTACCACCTGTTCGTCCTCCCTCCAAACTCCCGCCTCCAGGTAAACACTGTCTCCATGTTTCATTAGAACCGGAACGACTCAGCTATGGCAGAGTGGGTTCGGTGTACCCTCTTAGGATTGATGACACCAACCAGTACACTCTCCCATCCCTTGTAATAAAAGTCGCTGCTCGTCGCCGTTCTGACGACCTGGCTCGCGACGCCTAGTTTTACAAAGAGATGGAGGATATTCAGGGAGTAGCCATCGCACGCTGCTATGGTTTTTTCGCTGCGGAAATCGAGTCGAATAGCGAGGTATTGGATTGGCCAGAGTCTGATGCGGATTACGACGAGGAAGAGGTAGATGTTCGGAACGAGGACAACCCCAGTGAGGATGACGACTCCTCGGACGATCCGTGGAACCCCTATGCATTGACAGATGACTCTCCTGATGATCTGGTGATGACAGAAACCACCTCAAGCTGGGGAATTTTTAACAAGCGCATAGAGGAAAGCGAGAAGAGGGAGAAGTTAAGACAAGAACGTCGAGATCAACGAGACCGAATCATCAAATCAACTCGTGCCGATCCTGGCTCAGTGCGCAGCGGCAACGAGAAGACATTTCTTTCAGTCTTGGTTTTAGAAAGACTCGGGGACGTGATGCCCATAGGTGTTCCGTTGGAAGCACTCAAGTTCGTCTGGCCAGCTCTAACTATGCATGCTTCTGAACATCCTTTGTTATGCAGACCGGATGTTCACGAAATATACAGCGACATGGGTCGATTCGGTATCGAACACATGGACATCCGATGGAGAAACATCCTGGCGGCTCCCGCGGCTCAACAGAGTATTGTCTGCCCTTATCGCGGACATAGGCATTAATAGCGTGTGGTTGACTTCGATCGGTCGAGAAAGTTAAACCATTCACATTCTCAAATCGAATCTGCTTTCGGCTCATGGGTTCGGACGATACTGGATGGATTGGAAGAAGGATACGTCGTCGAGCCTTGGGACTAGATGCATTCTTTGTCTCTCAACGCGAAATGCGAAGGTTTTTCTTCTTTTTCATGAGAACTGAATCATTTTGTGCGCAACTCTTTGTAGACAGACGCGGACTTTACGATGTCACGAGAGATGTTACAGTATCTTTATCCTCGAGCTACTGGCCCCCCCGATCTAAATTCTTCACGAGTAGGCTGGTTACTCATCATGGACTTGTGAGCGACACCTATCACGATACCTATGACCCGCACTGTGATGCTTCCTGCCGACTCATCTTAACTTCTATTCAAAGCCGCAGAAATGTTCCCAACTTCTCGTATAATAATTCCATATATTTGGCAGCACCTTTGTTCCCAAGCTACCGGCCTTACCGATCTATAACGAAGTCTTCGCTTTTCATGATTTATCAAACCCTCGTCAGATTTCAGGGATCTGTAGCATACAAGATACAAGGCTACTACCACAGCGACTCCCTATGCTGAGCGGGACAAAGGGAGTCCGTGACAAAGCCCATTCCCGCTGCCTCATCAATAGCCGCGAAGCACATCCCTATAAGTGCTCTGTGTACAGTTGTATCCCCATCGAAGTTGTGGATTTCCGAAAATGTCAGCTCATTCTGGCCGGTTCTAACAAAGATGACAATCTTCCGCCCATTTGTGCAAGCCCCCCAATTAGCTTGATAGAAGTGTAGTTCACCCCATAGCTGCTCAAAGAAAGAGAGAGAAAAGTGAATTTAATGTATGCTTCATGGTGTCAGTTGCATACCTGTCTAAGCAACTTGACAGGCTGTTCAGGACCTGTCCAATCAAAGAATCCTGAGACCCTCTGGGCTGCTGTAGTGCTGAAAATTCTCCTAAAGACATTATCTGAATATGCCCACCATGTCTTGATTTCCATGAAAGCCGCATGTCGCCTATCTCCTGGGCTCCGGTAGAGAAGGAAGTCGGGAAATCCTGCATTGGTCTGGTCACCTGGGGTGCGATGAGCTTTTGGGCAGCTTCGGCCCCACTGAGGATAGAATTGGGTGTCTGAAGGTGGATCAACAGTGGATTCATAGCGTGTCTGACAATGAGCATCAGTCCATGCTGTTCTCCTTGCAAAACACAGAATGAATACCTCTAAGATCATGTTGAGGGGCTCGATGATCTGAGCATGAACTTCATCCTGAACTGATGGCTCAGACGTCATGGCCACAGGCTTCCTCCGGTGATGTGCAACAAACCAGGGGAAAAGTCTGTCAAGAACCTCGGCTTGCTGCTCCCCAGATGGGAAATCCAGTGAATGACCAAAACCCTGACCAGTATGAATGGTTTGTGGAAACGCAGGTGCATCACCTGGGGTGGCAACACCAACACCATTTGGCAAAGAGTAGACCACCAGGTTTTGCCACAAGGGTCTGCATCGGCGGACATACCGGAGTTGGTCTCCAAAATGCATATTCTCAACTTGGGCAGCAGTTTTGGTGACCCCATTCCCTGTTCTGATCACTGCTGGTTCCAAGTGTTTGCACTCTAAGTGCAATAAATGTGCCCCCAATGGTGCTGGAAAGGGAAACTGATGCCACTGCTGTTGAATGAGAGGAGCATCTTGCCATTGAAGGGCTTGTGGCAGACCAGCAACTATCTGGTCAGGCATGTATAGCAAATGCTGACCTGGCTGACCCATAATGGTTGGAGCAAGAGCAAGGTTTCTGTACTTAAAAACTCGTACTACTATATGGGCGCAAAGGAAACCGTTCACACAGTCCTCGCACACCGTGAGGACCCCGGAATGGGCACATTCGATTGGCACGTTCGTCTTACATAAACCACTGACCATCTAACCATGCAGGCGGGGCCGTTCGTCGTAAGCTGCTTATTATTTGGAGAAACTTGCTTTTGAGCTGCTTCTCTACAGCCATCGAATGCTTTCTCGTCGCTCATCATCGGCGGCCTCATCAAAATCAACGGCGTCCAGGTTCCATTGACGCTATCTAAAACCATCTCAAAGCCTGGAAAACCACTTCTATCCACGGTAGAAGCCTTCGCCAATCCCGGCGGTTTACTACCTGTCCGTCCACCCTCCAAACTACCGCCTCCAGGTAACCTCTGTCTCCATGTTTGCTTAGAACCGGAACGACTCGGCTATGGCAGAGTGGGTTCGGTATACCCGCTTAGGATTGACGACACCCATCAGTACGCTCTTCCATCCCTTGTAATAAAAGTCGCTGCTCGTCGCCGTTCTGACGACCTGGCTCGTGAGGCATGGTTTTACGAAGAGATGGAGGATATTCAGGGAGTAGCCATCGCACGCTGCTATGGTTTTTTCGCTGCGGAAATCGAGTCGAATAGCGAGGTATTGGATTGGCCAGGGTCTGATGCGGATTACGACGAGGAAGAGGTAGATGTTCGGGACGAGGACAACCCCAGTGAGGATGACGACTCCTCGGACGATCCGTGGAACCCCTATGCATTGACAGATGACTCTCCTGATGATCTGGTGATGACAGAAACCACCTCAAGCTGGGGAATTTTTAACAAGCGCATAGAGGAAAGCGAGAAGAGGGAGAAGTTAAGACAAGAACGTCGAGATCAACGAGACCGAATCATCAAATCAACTCGTGCCGATCCTGGCTCAGTGCGCAGCGGCAACGAGAAGACATTTCTTTCAGTCTTGGTTTTAGAAAGACTCGGGGACGTGATGCCCATAGGTGTTCCGTTGGAAGCACTCAAGTTCGTTCTGGCCAGCTCTAACTATGCATGCTTCTGAACATCCTTTTGTTATGCAGACCGGATGTTCATGAAATATACAGCGACATGGGTCGATTCGGTATCCAACACATGGACATCCGATGGAGAAATATCTTGGCGGCACCTGCGACAGACCAGAGTATTGTCTGCCCTTATCACGGACATAGGCATCAATGGCGTGTGGTTGACTTCGATCTCTCGAGAAAGGCAAACCATTTACATTCTCGTATCGAATCCGCTGCGGCGGGATGGCTTGAGACCATACTGGATGGATTGGAAGAAGGATACGTTGTCGAGCCTTGGGACTAGATGCATTCTTTGTCTCTCAACGCGAAATGCATCGGAAAGATTTTATTCACTTCTCACGAGACCTCGATCATTTCCGGGCAACTTGGTATATTCATCGTAGCTAAACGCCGCCTTTAGGATGTCACAAGAGTCCAAATATGCATGTGCCGCCTGCCTGATCGTGATGTTACAGCATCCCGACCTTCATCCTCGAGCTACTGGCCCTCCGGATGTGCTTACTCATCATGGACTTGTGAGCGGTACCTATCATGATACCTATATACCCACATCACAGACTGTGATGCTTCCTGTCCACTCATACTTGTCCTTTATTCACAGCCGCATAAATGACCCAACTTGTCGTATATATGCTTGAGATCGGCGGCCAACTGTCATAGTACAGGTCAGTTAGTACTCATGGACATCTTTGCGGCTTGCGTCTCGGCTGGCTAGGTTACGTCGATGCCCACATGGATGAGGACTAAGGTCTCTGCAGGCTTCAACTTCAGGCCCGCTCCCACGTCCTCTTCGAATATGAGATTATTTTATCTGGCGCACCACGGTCCACCCTGGATTCCCTGCCACGCTCGCAACAAGGTCTGGGACTGTTTGGCTTACTTTGGCTTCTGTGGCCTCCTCATCCACAATGTGCTTCTTCAGATCTTTGGTGAATAAATGAGTATCTGTCGCATCATGAGGCCTGAGAAGAGAACAGCAACACCTTTATGACTGCTCGCTGCTTCTAACCAACAGTTACAAGGTATAAGAAGTGCTCGAAGACTTCGAATTGCCCTAGATGTCGAGTCTCGCAGAGCTTGAAGCTTTGGGTCTGGCCATTTTTGAAAATGGAATTGGCTCATCTTCAAGACCGCCAACATCTCCCGCGCCGTCGTGTCCATCGAGTTCTACAACCAGAACGACCTCCCCGTGCTCCGCACCCTCGCCGAGAACTTCGTCCTCTTCGACAAGTGGTTCGTCCCGGGGCCCACCGACCCGAATCGTGTGTACATCACCTCCGGCACGCCCCACGGCCACGGCCAGAACGACGCGGCCTTCAGCAACGCCGCGATCCCCATGCGCTCCGTTTTCCAGCAGCCCGCCGAGAAGGGCGGCTCCTGGATCAACTACTCCAACGCCTCCTTCGCGCTCTTCTACAACTAGACCGCCGCTAGTGGCGCCGCTGCGACGAACATCAAGCACATCAAGCCCCTCACGCAGTTCTTCAGGGACGCGGGCGCGGGCACGCTCCCGCAGTTCACGTTCAACCCGGAGTGCTGCAGCGTGTAGTCCTTCCACCCGCCGAGCGCCGCGACCGACGGCGAGACCTTCGTCAAGACCATCTACGAGACGCGCATCCCTGCAGTGGGACGGGACGCTCTTCATCCTTGCCTTCGACGAGCACGGCGGCTTCGCGGACCACGTGCCGCCGCCCGTCGGCGTGTCCACGGGGATAACCTGACGTAGCGAGGTCGCGCTCGACGGACAGCCGTTCACGCTCGACTTCACGCGGCTCGGCATGCGCGTGCCGACCATGCTCATCTCGTCGCGAAGGGCGCGATTGAGCACGAGGGCCAGAATCCCAGAATGCCGCGGCGTGTACACGTACACGTCTATGCTCGCGTTCCTCGCGAAGCTGTGGGACCTCGACTTCTTGACGCCGCGCGTCGCGTGGTCCGCGACGTTCGAGCACCTCATTTTGGACGCGAAGAGGGACACCCCGCAGACGTCCTGTGCCGGTGAACTTCTGAGGCGGGGGGGTTGTATTTGATTTCTGTGGTTGGATTGGGACGGGGAAAAGCGACTTCAAGATGGGCTCCGAGTCGTTTTGTGTACTACGAACTACGATAAAAAATATATGACGTGAATGTGCTACGAAGCATTCTCCTCCGCTCCTCCAAGTGCAAATCAATACGCATGTTCTGGACAATCCAGGTATTTCGATGGTCACTAGAAACGTCTTCCCAGCAGCGCACGCGATCACGGGAAAAGCGCGGCCACCCAATCACATAAGCTGCTCGCGTGCCAACCTTTCCTCGCGTGCATGTTGCATACAGTAGCATGCTTTGTGTGCCCAGGCACACAGGTTGCGCAAGAGCATATGGCTCGTACGCCGGTGGGGCCAAGCGGACCTGTCACCGATCTCCCATATGACGTGGTGTAATGCGGCGAGTTATACGGCCAACACTCACCTCGACACTACCCAGTGGTGTACATTGGTGGTCACACCGCTGAAGGGTAGTCATGCTCGGTGATCTATTCTTGTGCTCACCGGTCACCACCCACAAGACCAGTACCTTATTGTAAGGCTTAGCGGCCTCCAACGCTCATCGTTAATGACTGATGGTACTTAAATTGAGTTAGAGTGCACTGTGGTGCACTGTCTCTTACTATATTTCCCCGCTGTATGGCAGAGCCGCCGCTGGGACAGCCAGCGACGCGCAATCGCAACAGCGCAGGACCTGCAACAAGTCATCACTGGTGATGCTGCTGGGGCCACTGAGCCCAACAATGCAGGTGCGGGCGCACCACCGGTACCAACAACAAAGGCCGGCAAAGGTAAAAAAATACAAAACCTCTGCAGAAAAGGCTGCGGAAGACGCTGCAGCCGCATCTTCCGCTGAAGCCTCAGGGTGCGTTCAGATGAAACATCAGTTTGCATAGAGTACTGACATGATAATGGTGGTAGCGCTCTCAAGAAGCTTGTTGACAGCGGCCAGGCAGTGGACCCTTCAGGAGCCACTTTGCCACTGTGCAAAAGTATTTTAAAGGTAACATGGGGAGATAGTGAGCAGTCTAAAACAGGTATGTACTTGTTTTTGCCTGGCTTCTACTGTGCGACTGACATCACCTCCTAGCAGGACCTACACTGGTCATGCCACCACATCGTAGGGACATGTCTCCCCTGCTCCACTTGACCCCTCAAGTGGAGCGAGGCGCTCCTGTAGAATGTACTGGTACATTATCCCTATTACAGTGCTTAACGCTCAAAACCGACAACTCGGTCATAGGGGAGACGCGGATTGGATCTCGTCCCAGGAAAATTTTTTTCAAGTGAAATAAAGTGGTGCAATTGGTTCCTTAGGACCATAGCTTCATGTCTATCTGATTACTTTGTCCTAATTCAACAAAAATCTGAGAACTCTCCCTCATATCTGGATTTAAAGCGGAGCTGTCAGAGTTTAGACTGGCCCGGCTATCCAGGCACCTCGGCAACCTCTGGAACCCTAACTTATAAGTTTCATCCCGAGCAACCTAAAGCCATGGGATGCAGCAAAATGTGTTCCTATGCAGAATTTACCAAGTTACATTGAGAATCATCATGACTCCTGTCCCAATCTGGACAATATCTGGATGATTATATAAGCACCCAAAACTGTGAGTTTAGATTTATGTTCCTTTTGGGGGTTTCCTTATGAATTTAAATTTTCTAAGCCTGGCAAATCTGGGCGAATATCTGGATTACATAAGCAGACCAAAATTTGGTATTTTAGATTTATGCTCCTTTTGGTGGGTTTCCTTATGAATTTAAATTTTCTAAGCGCTGCACGCAAAACTGAGCACAGCCGAGAGTGGTCGCCTCTTAGTGGTGGGCACTGTATGATGATTAAGTATTAATCTTACCGAGAGAGGACAGTGGCTTTTGAAATCAAAAGCCACTCCAATGGGAGCCTCGAGGTGGAAACCATCTGCGAGTGCCTTCCTGTATATGCGATGAGCAGTACAGATGACTGTCGGGTACTTGAGGTGGAAACATGACCTGCCTTGAAAGCGCTGGCAGAAACCAGCTCTCCACTCAAGTGTAAGACTTCAGTGCCTATTCTACATTGTATTTTGGCCATCTATAGTGCGGCGTGGGGAGGTCTCACACTATGTTGGTGATCAAAAGATACGGCTTGGTCATGGCCTGAAGCTCTTGGGTGAAGAGCCTATCAAAGCACTTGAGCAATGAGTGGCTGGTTGGATCCTGGTGACAGTGCGTGAAGGGAATCTGACTGGTGTTGACATGAGAATACAAGGAATTGGAGGTCAGTCTGGTGTGGCTGCCATGTACATGGAAAAACTCACGTGTGATGATGCAGCCATTAAACCTGCGTTCGATGCAGGGTAAGGCATCGAACAACGCCCCACCAGTGGCCCTGCTGCAGCACAATGAGGGACTGGGCCCTTCTAATTCACAGGTCGGGCCACCAATGGTGGAGCAGACGGGAATGGCGATGCTGCCCGTACTGCATGAGCGAAGGAGCCCTGTGGGTACTCAGGCTGTCACAGCTCTAGGTGAGCTGGGGGTGACAAACCCTCTGCAGGATCACATCAGGTCAGAGGAGAATGTGATATGGGAGAACATGGAGAACAGAGTGGCGGGTAACACTCAGATTAAACCCCCAGGACAGGCAGATGGGGAATGTGAGGGAACTTACCAGGCCACAGGCAGGAGCAGGGATGATGGTCTTTGGACACCTCAGGGGTTGCCGCTGGTCCAACGTGCTGAAGAAGGCGAGACAGTCAGGGAGTACCTCAGGCATCATCTTCACCTCCCACGCGTTGAGCAGATCGCCTCCAAGGGTGTCACATGTCATGTTGCGGTGGCGAGTGGTGCAGCATGCTTATGCTGGCATGGTTGAGTTGGGTTGGCAGCACCCATGTGCCAAGAACCTGTTCAAGGTCGGGACTGGTGAGTGAGTGCCTGAATGATATGGTGGTCATACTGATACCTGATTGTAGGGGAGGGACAGTGGAGCAGACATGCCATCTCCGAGCAGGAACTTGCATCCCTTGTGAATTTGGGATCGTCAACCTTGAGTTGAGTAGCTATAACTCCACTATGGAGGAAGCTATGAAGGTGGCCTCACTATGATGTATGAGGACCCTAGCAATGACCTCAAGCTTCAGTATGTGGAGCTGGGGGTGACGGCTTTCAAGGAAAGGTAACAAGTGTCAGGGGACACCCTGTCTTCCAGCTCCGACACCACCCTGAGTTCCACTTCTATCTCCGACTCCGCTTTTGGAAATGGTTCCGCTTTGGGGGGAACTTCCACCAATTCCATTCACTTCACCAATTCTGCTCCACTCCTGACTTCTGCCTTTGGAACAGCGTCAGGAGCCAAGCAACCCACATAGTATGTGGCATCAAGGGTTGGTCAAGGGTCAGGGGTCAGGGCAATGCAGGGTTGATGGTGAGTGCTGAGTGTTGTCACTGGCTGTGGATTAGTGTAGTATAATACAGGCTCGCTGACATCGGGGGTCCTTAGACTTTTCTCTTCAGATTTCCCCTTGTCAGGTGAGAATCCCCTCTCCTGTGTATTCTGTTCATCTATATGTATACTTCGGATTTCCCCTTGTCAGTTGTGTGGTAGTATGACCTCCACAGCCAGCTATGGTTTCCCTTACAGCAGAAAAGTCTCTCCACTAGAGGACTGGCGGTCGTACTGCACATTGCATTTGCCATAGGTGCATTCGGAATTGGAGATAGTGACTTGGAGATCACAGCCTCCTCCACGCACACGGTGTACGACAGCCCCTCTTATGTCGAGCTCCCAACACCAGAAATCCCATCCCATACTTCTCCTCCTTCGGACATGGATCTGGACGATCATCTTTGGAATATGGAGGAGGAGTTGATGCGGAACTGGATGAAGACTGACATGATTGAAACAGCCTTACAAATGATTTTGGCTAAGTTAGATATTCTGCAAAGTAGTGGAAATGCAATGCAGGATGAGTTGGATTTTGGAAAAGTGGAAGTAGCAGAAGAGAGGATGTCTGTGAAGTTGGCAAAAGTCAAACCCACAACTCTGGCAGACTTTGACAGAGATTGGGAGAAGGGACACTGTCAGGGGAACACCAATCACACACTGTGCATGATCGCACTGTGCGTGGTCGCACTGTGCATGGTCGCACTGTGCGTGGTCGCACTGTGCATGGTTGCACTGTGCGTGGTCCCACTGTGCGTGGTCACACTGTGCATGGTCACACTGTGCGTGGTCGCACACTGCATCATTGCAGCGTGTTGTTGGTGGCCCCTGAGCTTCTCCTAGCCTTTAGCATCCTTCTGTCTTGTGTTCCATTTATTTCCCTTCCTGTTCCGGCCCCTTCCAACATCATTCCTTCCTTATCTGTCCAGCCCTGTTATCGCTGGCATGATTGCTTATGTAACTTGGGCATTCGGTGATCGGGCTGGCATGCCCGCGTTTGCTTATAGTCGTTGTTAGGTGGCGAAGGGGTTCCTTAGAGTTGTCTCTTTGGATCCCCCTTCGCCAGGTGTGTCTATGTCCTGTATATAGTTCTCTATCTCACTTTGGATCCCCCTTCGCCAGTTCGCTGCTTGAGTGTAGAGCGTCTGCCCAGGTTGCCCTTATAGTAGAAAACTCTCTCTAGAGCACCGGTTGCAAAATCGCCCGACTTCGAATCGAACACCCTTCGAAAGCAGTGATTTTAGCAATCCTTTCTCATACCCTGACACCCTCTAACACTTACCATGGACGACTTGCCATCTGCTGCTGAAGTTTTGGACCGCTTGGCGGCGATAGAGCAAGAGTTGATGAGGGAGAGGCAGGAAAAACAAGATCTGGAGACAAGGTTGAACACCCTGCAGGCTACGACCACTGGGCTGATGGCTGGACTCCCTGGTCGCGTTCGCGCCTCCTCAAAGCGAACAGCTGAGCCAGCAAAGCCCTCTGAATACGATGGGGATCGTGTGAATGGTCACAACTTCATCCAGTCGTGCAGCCTCTACCTGGGCATGTGTGCGAATGACTTCCCAGACGAGCAGTCGCAGATCCTTTGGGCGATGTCCTTCATGAAAACAGGCAGGGCTGCGACTTTTGCCACTCGCGCATTCACTCACGAAGCAAAGCATGGCATGCCGCTCTATGCGACCTGGACGGATTTTGTTGAAGCATTTCGCCAGCAGTTCTACCCCCTACACGAGGCCACCGATGCAATGAACCAACTGGAATCGCGCCAGTACCACCAGGGCAAGCGTTCAGTTGATGAATACATTGATGGGTTCAAAGAGCTGGTTGAGAAAGCCGAATACACAGATGGGCGATCAATTGTGATGAAGTTCTGCCGAGGTCTCGAACTGCAATCCAAAGTCGCATCGCATTGATGTTGGATGGCAGGCCAAAGGACGATGACCCTTCTGCATGGTATGGGGCGGCAAGAACAGTTGCACTCATGCGTGCAGCCAACGAAACGTTCCAGGGACCTAGGGTGACAAACAGTGGCCCTCCCCCACCGCCAGTTTTTTGCAAGGCAGGTGAATCACACACCAGGTTCACCAGTCAGCTCTCTTCAAGGCCAGCGATAATGCCAGTGCCCATGCCCCTTCCAAATGCCTCTGGGCCTGCTCCGATGGACGTGGATGCTGCGAAGAAGCGATTCCCACAGCCACTCACCTGTCGGCGCTGCGGAAATGTCAGACACTTTGCGCGAGAATGCCCGCAGGCCTACAACATCCCCTACATGACAGCTGATGAATGCGAGGAGCTGCTGGAGCACTGGATGGTTGCTGCAGATGTGCGAGATGTCGCTGAGGAAGAGGTAGAGAAGGATGATGCGGAGGATTTTGTGTCACGCAGCGAGTGAGAGATGTGCCCTCGCTGCCCCTGTCCAATCGCTTTGCTGCTCTGTCAATAGCCCCAGATACTGAAGATACAATTCCTGTGTCAAAGACTGGGTCGCACACAGCAAGCGATAAAGACACATCAACCGCCAACATTCCAAAAGGTCCTTCACCACCATTGAAACATTGGGAGCGAGCCCTTCCGAGGCACTTCATGGTCGCATCCGTCCCCTCTCCAAATTCGCTGAACCTCAAGGTAGAGATCCAGACAACAGACACTGCTGAAGTCAAAGGGGTGACTGCACTCCTTGACAGTGGTGCGACTGGGTTGTTCATCGACAGCGAATTTGTCGCCACTGAGAAGTTAACCATGCGATAACTCACATGCCCTGCCCCTGTGTACAATGTTGATGGCACTCCCAATGAGGGTGGAGCAATTCGCAATGTTGTTGATGTCATCCTGCGATTCCGTGACCACTCTGAACGTGCTGTCTTTGCCGTTACAAACCTTGGGAAGCACAAGATGATCCTTGGCTATCCATGGCTCTGGGAGCACAACCCGGAGGTTAACTGGCGAACGCAGGAGGTGACACTGAATAGATGCCCTGTGCAGTGCCACACCTGCAGAGCGACATTGTGGGAAGAGCGGAGAGAGGAGGTGAGGATACGTGCGTGCCGCATGGGCCCCCTGCCTCAGATGGTGGAAGAGGAAGAGGGCGACACAGAAGGAGATGAGCCAGGTGATGTTGAGCCCCTTCTGGAGCCAGGCAACCGCCTGTTTGCGACTGTGTCCACGCCCAATGTACCTGTACCCATTATCGCAGCCGCCACAACCACTTCACAGCAGCTAGCTGAGAAGGCCCTTCGCAGTGTACCCCCAGCGGAAAAGGAACTCATCCCTCCTTACCTCCATGACTTCGAGGATGTCTTTGCTAAAGAGTCCTTTGATTCACTTCCTGAACGCAGGACATGGGACCACGCAATTGAGCTTGAGCCAGGAGCCAAGCCATCTGCATGCAAGGTTTACCCACTTGCCCCCAGTGAACAGTCGCAGCTGGATGAATTCCTGCAGGAGAACCTGCGCACTGGCCGCATTCACCCCTCGAAATCACCCATGGCCAGCCCAGTGTTCTTCAGTCGCGCCGATAAATTATTCTAGGACTCACGGTGAAGTAAAGGGGTTAACTCGATGCAACATGAAGATTCTAAATTACATAGTTGCATGTGAATCTGTAGATCTACATCATGTAGTGTTATGATGACCTGTTCTCGACGCTGCTCATCAAGAAGAAGGATGGATTGCTGCACCTGGTCCAGGATTATCGCGTGCTCAATGCCATGACAGTGAAGAACCGCTACCCCCTTCCCATCATTTCTGAGCTCATTGCGCAGCTTCGTGGAGCAAAATACTTCACCAAGCTAGATGTGCGATGGGGCTTTAATAATGTGCGAATAAAGAATGGCGATGAGTGGAAGGCTGCATTCCGTACTAATTGCGGCCTCTTTGAACCCCTCGTCATGTTCTTTGGACTCACAAACAGCCCTGCGACATTCCAGACCATGATGAATGACATTTTCCAAGACCTCGTCATGGAAGGGCATGTGTGTGTGTACCTGGATGACATCCTGATCTTCACCGACACCCTTGAGGAGCATCGCCGACTTCTGTGAATAGTCCTTGAGCGCCTACGGCAGCACAAGCTCTACCTTCGCACTGAGAAATGCGAATTTGAGCGAACAAAGATTGAGTACCTTGGGCTCATTGTGTCACATGGCAAGGTGGAGATGGACCCCATCAAGGTCGCAGGTGTCATGGACTGGCCAACCCCAGCAAATCGCAAGGAGGTGCAGGCCTTCCTGGGATTTGCCAACTTTTATCACCGGTTTGTCGAGGGCTTCTCACATCATGCGCAACCCCTGTTTGAGCTCACCAAGAAGGATGTACAATGGTCATGGGGTGATCGTGAACAGCAGGCATTTGATGGGCTGAAGCTGCGATTCACATCAACACCGATCCTGCACTTTGCAGATGACAATCAACCATACCGGGTGGAGGCTGACAGTTCAGATGTCGCCACTGGTGCAGTCCTGTCCCAGCGATCTCCAGATGACGACAAATGGCATCCCATTGCATTTTACTCAAAGAGTCTCACTCCTGTGGAGCGAAATGATGAGATTCATGACAAGGAGATGCTGGCTATTATTCGCGCCTTAGAGGAATGGCGACATTTCCTTGAAGGCACTAAGCATCGCATTGAGATCTGGACAGACCACAAGAACCTGGAGTATTTTCGCACTGCAAAGAAGCTTAATCGCAGGCAGGCTAGATGGTCTCTCTACTTGTCGCGTTTCGATTTTGAGCTTCACCATCGGCCTGGTGTCACGATGGGCAAGTCAGATGCACTGTCACGGCGCTCAGACCATGGGTCAGGATCAGGTGACAACAGCGATTTGACACTCCTACGCCCAGAGCTGTTCATTGTTCACGCCCTGGAGGGGCTCACCCTGGCGGGGGAAGAACGTGGGATTGTTCGCGACGTGAAGAAGGCATTTGGGGATGGGTCACTGGAGGACGAGGTCGCAGGGGCGGTAAAGAAGCTGCGAGAGTCTGGTGGGAAATCGCTGGTGTCTGCAGAGTGGGCTGAGATGGATGGGCTGCTCACGTTCCGAGGTAAAGTTTACGTTCCAGATGTCCAGGACCTCAGGCGATGAATTGTCGCCTAGCACCATGATTCACGGGTCGCTGGTCATCCTGGGCGATGGAAGACCCTTGAACTTGTCTCACGAAATTACTGGTGGCCCCACATGTCGCGGTATATTGGCGAGTACTCCAAGACGTGCGATTTATGCCTGCGAACAAAGGCACGAAGGCAGCCACCCCTCGGTGAACTCCATCCACTCCCTGTCCCTGAAGCTCGCTGGGACATGATCAGTGTTGACTTCATTGTGGAACTGCCTGACGCACATGGCTACGATGCTGTGATGAATGTAGTGGACTCGGTCTCCAAGCGGGCACACTTCATCCCCACCAACACCACGATCACTGCAGCCGGAGCAGCGCGACTTTTCCTACACCATGTCTGGAAGCTGCATGGCCTCCCGTGAACAGTGGTGTCAGATTGTGGGGTCCAGTTTGTGGGCGAATTCACTCGCGAGCTTTATCGCCTGCTGGGAATTCACATTGCAGCCTCCACAGCATACCACCCGCAGACTGATGGGCAGACGGAGCAACTCAATCAAGAGCTAGAGCAGTACCTTCGACTCTTTGTCAATGAGTGACAAGACGACTGGGATGACCTCTTGCCCATGGCTGAGTTCCAGTACAACAACCATGTGCATGCTTCCACTCGTCAATTGCCCTTCATGCTGGACACTGGGCGGCACCCACAAATGGGCTTCGAACCACATCAACCCCCATCGAACCTTGAGTCTGTCAATGAATTCAAGGAACGCATGGAGGAGTCACTGTCAGAAGCGAAGTTGGCACTGGCAAAGTCGAAGGAGGACATGGCGACATACTATAATCGCCGATGTGAACCAGCACCTACATTCTCTCCGGGTGACAGGGTTTACCTCGATGCAAGCGATATACACACCACCCGTCCTTCGAAAAAGCTAGCTCATCGGCGACTTGGCCCCTACGTTGTTGAACACCAAGTTGGGTCACAAGCCTACCGTCTCCACCTCCCAAGGTCTCTAAGTCGCCTCCACCCTGTTTTCCCTGTCATTAAGCTCACTCCTGCTCCATCCGATCCAATCTTGGGTCGGCAACCATCCCCACCACCTCCACCCATCCTTAGAGAGGGCGATGAGCACTTTGAAGTTGAACAGGTGTTAGACAGTCGCATGCGAGCAAATCGCCTCCAGTTCCTCATCAAGTGGAAGGGGTATGGCTATGAAGAGAATTCTTGGGAAAATCAGGGCGATGTCCAAGCTCCTGACCTCATTGCCGACTTCTACCGTTCGCATCCAGGTGCCCCTCATCGCATTCGCTCCTTGGAGGCTGTCACCTTTCAGAATCGCATCCCTGTTCCACTAGTGGGACTTCATGCGTTGGGTCGCCGCATTCTAGAGGGGGGGTGATGTCAGGGGAACACCAATCACACACTGTGCATGATCGCACTGCATGATCGCACTGTGTATGATCGCACTGTGCGTGGCCGCACACTGCATCATCGCAGTGTGTTGTTGGTGGCCCCTGAGCTTCTCCTAGCCTTTAGCATCCTTCTGTCTTGTGTTCCATTTATTTCCCTTCCTGTTCCGGCCCCTTCCAACATCATTCCTTCCTTATCTGTCCAGCCCTGTTATCGCTGGCATGATTGCTCATGTAACTCGGGCATTCGGTGATCGGGCTGGCATGCCCGCATTTGCTTATAGTCGTAGTTAGGTGGCAAAGGGGTTCCTTAGAGTTTTCTCTTTGGATTCCCCTTCGCCAGGTGTGTCTATGTCCTGTATATAGTTCTCTATCTCACTTTGGATCCCCCTTCGCCAGTTCGCCGCTTGAGTGTAGAGTGTCTGCCCAGGTTGCCCTTATAGACACACATTCTTCAACACATGCAGCATCTACTTCACAATTGTTGGAGACCTCTTTCTGAACAACCATGCTCGGATTCACTGGGCATTGTCCTTTTTCAAGTTGGACCATGCAGCCCATTTTGCAAACAAGGTGATCCGATATGAAGCAAAGGGCAAGGGCAACTACTTCTGGGACTGGGACACCTTTGAGAAAACCTTTTCTGACCAGTTCTGCCTGAAAAACGAGCAACTCACAGCCCTTATGAGCCTCGAGGGGACCAGCTGGTACCAGGCCAAGGATCCAGTCGATGACTACATTGATCACTTCCAGGAGCTCATCGACCTTGCAGAGTATGATGATGACAAGACCATCATCAAATTCTGACAAGGACTCAATCTGACACTCCAGAACCAAGTCACACTGCTTGGGGATGGAGCTTTGGATTTCGATGACCTGGAAGGGTGGTACCAAGCTGCACAAATGGTGTCCCAAAACAGGGAAGCAAATGAGGCCTTTGTGGAGATGAGCTGGAACATGACACATAGTTCCACTTGTCCTACTCCACCTGTGCCAAAACCCGGAGCAGTATTCATTCTGGTGTGGAAGATATTTCTGACGGTTGTTCCGCCTGCCCCTGCTCGGAACCCTAGCCCCCCTCCTTCGAAGAGTGGCACTGCCCCAATGGATGTTGACCGCATGCGGGGAAAAGGCAACCCAACCGTCACCTGCATCCGCTGCCAGCAGCCAGGCCACTATGCCCGCAAGTGCCCCCAAGCCTTCGACATCTGGCTTATGACAACGGAGGAAAAACTCGAGCTCCTTCCAGAGTTCCTTGCACTGGCAGACATAAGCAGAGTGCCCACTGCAGAAGACAGTTCTGAAAATGCGGAACATGGTGTGTTGGAAGTGGAAGATGCATCGGATTTTGTGACGCACAGCAGGTGAGATGTGTGCCCCTGATGTCTGTACATAACCGGGTTGCCTGTCTTGAAGTAGAGAATGAGAAACCCCCACTCCCTTCACTTCATGCAGACCCACCAGATAAAGTCACACAAAAGCCAAGTCCGACATCCCGCCCACTCTGCATCTGCCCTTGGGAGAGACCCCTCCCAAAATGCTATGTTGTTGCTGCCACCCTTGGCCCCAAGTCACTGGTCAAGATCCAGACAATGGACACAGCGGAAGTCAAATCTGGACCCGCACTTGTTGACTGCGGGGCCACCAGTCAGTTTATGGACTGGGACTATGTGGAATGGAACCGACTGACCACACGGAAGTTGCAACGTGCAATCCTGGTGTCTAATGTGGATGGAAGCCCTAACGAGGCGGGGTCCATCACGGAAATAGTAGATACAATTCTCCGCTACGATGGACACACGGAATGCACTTCCTTTGCAGTCACCAGCCTGGGGAAGCAAGACATCATCCTTGGGTTTACCTGGCTGCAGGAGCACAACCTGGAGCTAACTGGCAGACTTGGAAGGTGCTGATGAGTCGATTCCCAACCAGGTGTCACATGTGCAGGTCGGAAGTGCCGAAGGAGTGTCAGGAGCAGTGGAAGACCAAATGGCTCATACAGACATGTTGTTTTGGCCCTCATCCATTGCTTGCAGAAGAGGATTTGGAAGTGGAATATGAACCAGCTCCCACTTCCTATTCTGACTCCAACTCCGACTCTGACATCATCCGACTTGGCCTGGAAGACACTTTGGCAGAAGGGGAGCGCTTGCTGTACATAAACCTTCCGCTGGAAGCTGAACACATCCACGCCACCGGAAACATTTTGCAATGCCTCGCAGAAGCCTCCAGGAAGCATGATAAAGTGGAGGTGGAGATTCCAGGGTACCTGCGGGAGTTTGAGGATGTTTCCAAGGAGTTGTTTGATGCCCTGCCTCCATGGAAGCTGTAGGACAATGCCATTGAGTTGGAGCCTGGGTGAAAGCCCACCAACTGTAATGTCTACCCACTGTCACCCAGGGAGCAGGTAGAGCTCAATGCATTCCTTGGGGAGAACCTCTGTACAATGAGGATCCACCCCTCCAAGTCACCCATGGCATCTCCAGTGTTCTTCATCAAGAAGAAGGATGGCTCGCTCAGACTCGTGCAGGATTACTGGGCCTTGAATGTGATCATGATCAAGAACCGGTACCCCATTCCACTCATTTCCGAACTGATCACACAACTCCACGGTGCAAGGTACTTCACTAAGCTGGATGTCTGCTGGGGTTTCAACAATGTTCGGATCCATGAGGGAGATGAGTGGAAGGCCACATTCCGCACCAACTGAATACTCTTTGAGCCACAGGTCATGTTCTTTGGCCTCACCAACAGTCCTGCCACCTTCCAGACGATGATGAATGACATCTTCCGTGACATGATAGCGGAAGGGGCCGTCTACGTCTACCTTGATGACATCCTCACCTTCACAAAAACACTGCTGGAACATCGGGAGATCGTGCCGAGAGTGCTAGAATGGCTCCGGGAGTACAACCTGTGTCTCAAGCCAGAGAAGTGTAAATTTGAGCGGACACGAATAGAGTATCCTGGGGTGATTGTGTTGGAAGGAATGGTGGAGATGGACACAGTCAAGGTTTCCGGTGTGTCAGAATGGCCTATGCCACTAAACAAGAAAGAAGTCCAGTCCTTCATCGGGTTCATCAATTTCTACCGGTGGTTCATCAAGGACTTCTCCTGCCATGCCCGTGCCCTCTTTGACCTCACCAAGAAGGACGTTCGATGGTGGTGGGGGGAGCTGGAACAGGCCTCCTTTGACAAACTCAATGAGCTGATCACTTCTGCCCTGGTCCTGATCTTTCCCGATGACTCTCTCCCTTATCGAGTTGAAGTGGATTCTTCCGATGCAGCCACTGGAGTGGTCTTGTCACAGCAGTCGTCGGAAGATGGTGGGAGGTGGCATCTGATTGCCTTCTTCTCCAAAAGCCTTAGTCTGGTGGATGTAAGGGCAACCTTAGCTGGTTGTGGAGATCACACTACCACACAACTGACAAGGGGAAATCCACAGAGAAAAGTCTAAGGACCCCCAATGTCAGCGAGCCTGTATTATACTATGCTGCGCAGCCAGGGACAACACTTGGCACCCGCCATCAACCCTGCATCCCCCTGACCCTTTATCGACCCTTGATGCCACCCACTACATGAGTCGCTTGACTTCCGACACTGTTCCGAGAGCAGAAGTCGGAAAGTGGAGTGGAATTGGCAAAGCGAACAGAACTGGTGGAAGTTCTGCTAGAAGTGGAATCATTTCTGAAAGCGGAAGCGGAGGTGGAATCGGAATAGGAAGCGGAGTCGGAAATGGAGTCGGAACTGGAAATGGAAAACAGGGTGTCCCCTGACAGTGGAGCAGAACTATGAGATCCAGGACAAGGAAATGCTGGCAATCATCTGAGTGCTGGAGGAGTGGCGACACTTCCTTGAGGGTGCTCTGTGCCCGTTCGATATCTGGACAGACCACAAGAACCTTGAGTACTTCCGCATGTCCAAGAAATTGAACCAACAACAAGCATGGTGGTCCCTACACCTGTCCCAGTTCAACTTCATGCTCCATCACTGCCCCGGCCACACCATGGGCAAGCCTGATGCCCTATCCCGCCGTGTGGATCATGGAAGCGGAAGCGGAGACAATGCTGACATGACATTGCTCCACCCAAGCCTCTTTGCAATCTGCGCCCTTGAACGAGTGACTGCAGTTGGGGCAGAAGCGGAAATGCTCCAGGACATCCAGAGGCAGTACTGGAATGGAGAGAAGGAGGAATTGGTGGTGAAGGTGGTGGAGGAGATGTGGAAAGGGCACTCACAGTCCGTGCAGGTGGCGGAGTGGTCAGAACATGATGGGTTGCTCCACTTCAGGGGCAAGGTCTATGTTCTGGATGGGGCAGATCTCTGCTGCCACATCGTGTCCCAACTCCATGACACATGGGTTGCAGGGCACGCTGGCAGGTGGAAGATGCTGGAGTTATTGGCTCGGAACTACTGGTGGCCTCAGATGTCCCGCTACATTGGACAGTGCATGAAGACGTGTGACCTTTGCCTCCGGACCAAAGCACAGCGGCATCCACCCATCGGAGAGCCGGTTCCACTCCTGATTCTGGAATCCCGCTGGGACACCATCAGTGTTGACTTCTTTGTTGAACTCCCGGAGTCTCACAGCTATGATGCAATCATGAATGTCATGGAATCAGTAAGCAAGGTGTCCCACTTCATTCTGATGCACATGACAATCATGGCCCTCGGAGTGGCCCGCCTGTTCCTTGCACATGTCTGGAAGTTGCATGGGCTCCCCAAGCAAGTCATTTCTGACCAAGGTCTGCAGTTTGTCGTGGAATTGACATGGGAGCTCTATCACCTGCTTGGAATAAAGCTGGCTGCCACCACAGCTTACCATCCCCAGGGTGATGGACAGATGGAACAGGTCAATCAGGAGCTAGAGCAATATCTCCGCCTTGTCCTTTCTGTCTATGAAATTATCCATGGTAAAGCAAGAGAGTGGAGAAAGGGGTGCGAGCGGTGTGTGCTATGCATCAGCGTGTGCATGCGGGTGCATGCAGGTGTGTGCATGGGGGCATGTGCATGTGGGGTGGGGAGCGGGGCTGCAGGGAATTGCTGACATGGGTGCAGCATGTGAGCGGGGGTTGGGCTGCGATCTTGGAGTGTCGTGGTCGTGCGAGTGGCTTGGGATGGGATGGTACGCTAGGCTTTAGGGGCTATTCTGGGGGAGAGGAGTGGGGAGGCAGTCATGTTAGCTATTGTCACATGTGTCTATCTTTCTGGTGCTGGCGGTGCTTAATGTTCTCTGTTGAAGCATCTGGTTGCATTAACATAGTCGAGGGTGTACGTGATACATGCTGGGTTGGACAGCAACTTGGAGATGTTGATGTTAATCCACAATTTGCGGCCCCAGGCTGCAAGTTGGAGAAAGTAGTGGTGGCGATTATGGTGTGGTCAGACTCCATGCACCTTGCACAGTTTGGCACAGCCAAGCTGTGGCCCATATATGCATTCCCTGGGAATATGGCCAAGTGGTTTCGATGTAAGCCCAATTCAAATCCCTGCGAACATTGGGTGTACATACTGTTGATGGGTGACATTTTTCAGCGGGTGATAAAGGCATACTTACCTGGAAACTCATGATGCACTAGCTTCCCGATGCTATACAAGATTTCATACGGCATATTTGTGGAGGTAAGGCTGGGTCTGGTCCATTGCTCACTCATTGCCGCCGTGAATTCATCCAGGCAGTATGGGCACTGCTGCTCAACGATGACTTCGTGGAGGCCTACAAGCATGGAATTGTTGTCATGTGTGCCGATGGGATTCAAAGGAGGATTTACCTGCACCTCATGACCTACTCTGCCGATTATCCAGAAAAAATGTTGATGCTGTCCTTGAGGGAAAAAGGCACGTGTCCCTGTCCGCGCTGCTTGGTTCGCAAAAAGGAAATTTGCCACCTTGGGGAAAAAAAGGGATCGGGTGAGGTGAGAGACACAAGCACAAGCAGACACGCACCTGCTCAGGGGTGACATCCTTTTGGCTCGTCAACTGATCTATGACAAAACGGGATATGGTGTCAATAGCAAGGCTGTCGAGGATCTGCTCAAAGAGCAGTCACGAGTACCCACAGAAGTGAGCCCCTGTGCATTTGCCATCACATGCCATCTCTAACTGCCACTCGACACGTTCTGGGTTGGAAGAACACCTTATCTAGCAGGATCACTGCACCATCCTTCAACGAATACCAGGTTTTCCCTGTGGATATTATGCATGAAGTTGAACTGGGCATTTAGAAAGTGGTATTCACGCACCTAATCTGGCTGCTGAATGCGCTATCTCCTGATAAGGTCCACAAACTGAATAAGCGGTGCGTTCCATATTTGATATACCATCCCTAGTACCTGAGCTATCCCATAGTTTCTGTGCGGTGCCAACCTTAAAGCTTTGGATGCGATACCATCCGCCGCTTCTCTAACGATGTGTCTGAAATGAAAAAGCTTGCCACACGAGACTTTGAAGATATCCTTCAAGTAAATTCCCCAGCCCACTATGCTCCTGAGGCCACAAAACCATGCATGACCCAATCATTGGTTTCCACAGTGCTATAAGGGAAACCTAGGCAGACGCTCTACACTCAAGCAGCTAACTGGCGAAGGGGGATCCAAAGTAAGATAGAGAACTATATACAGGACACAGACATACCTGGTGAAGGAGGATCCAAAGAGAAGACTCTAAGGAACCCCTTCTCCACCTAACTACAACTATAAGTAAACTCGGGCATGCTAGCCTGATCACCGAATGCCTGAGTTACATAAGCAATCACACCAGCGATAACAGGGCTGGACAGATAAGGAAGGAATGATGTCGGAAGGGGCTGGAACAGGAAGGGAAATAAACGGAACACAAGACAGAAGGATTCCAAAGGCTAGGAGAAGCTCAGGGGCCACCAACAACACGCTGTGATAATGTGTGCGATAATGGGCACAGTGATAATGCACGCGATAGTGCGTGTGATAATGGGCACAGCGATAATGCATGCGATAATGCATGTGATAAAGCAGTGTGCGATTGGTGTTCCCCTGACATCACCCCCCCTTTAGAATGCGGCGACCCGACGCATGAAGTCCCACTGGTGGAACAGGGATGCGATTCTGAAAGGTGACAGCCTCCAAGGAGCAAATGCAATGAGGGGCACCTGGATGTGAACAGTAGAAGTCGGCAATGAGGTCAGGAGCTTGGACATCGCCCTGATTTTCCCAAGAATTCTCTTCATAGCCATACCCCTTCCACTTGGTGAGGAACTGGAGGCGATTTGCTCGCATGTGACTGTCTAACACCTGTTCGACTTCAAAGTGCTCATCGCCCTCTCTAAGGATGGGTGGAGGTGGTGGTGATGGTCGCCGACCCAGGATTGGATCGGATGGGGCAGGAGTGAGCTTAATGACAGGGAAAATGGGGTGGAGGCGACTCAGAGACCTCGGGAGGCGGAGACGGTAGGCTTGTGACCCAACTTGGCGTTCGACAATGTAGAGGCCAAGTCGCCGATAAGCTAGCTTTTTCGAAGGATGGGTGGTGTGTATATCACTTGCATCAAGGTAAACCTTGTCACCCGGTGAAAATGTAGGTGCTGGCTCGCGTCGGCGATTATAGTATGTCGCCATGTCTTCCTTTGATTTTGCCAGTGCCGACTTTTTTTTTTTTTTTTTTTTTTTTTTTTTTTCTCATCATTTTATTCGACCGCAGGCCATATGCCTATGATGGTCGTTACACGGTATCTACCTACGGTGAGCACGGGCCTTTCCCCTCTCTCCCTGGGTCTCCCGGCTCTCTGCGCCCTCGCGCTGATGGCCGCACCGACGACGGGCCTTCCCCCCGTCGGCCCACCCCCCTCGGAGGTGTTTGCCATCCCACGCTGTTGGTGAGGTGAGGTGTGGTACTGTCGTTCTCCTGTTTGTTGGTGTCGTGTGGTTGGGTCTGGCTTCATAAGTGCTTGGCCGCCGAAGCGGGCTGGCACGACAAAAAGGAGCGCCGCAGTCGTAGGTAGAAGGTGGCTTCGTCCGGTGGTCTTGATTGGGTCTTGAGATACCAGTCGTGGGCCGTCCGACTTCATCCCGCTGCGTCGAGTCCGGCTCTTGTCGGTGCGCGAGTCTGAGGTGTGGGCAGGGTATTCTGGGGTTTTTGTGCTTTGGGGCTTGTGGGCATGGGCTTGATAGAGTGGAGTGTGCATGTGGTATGGTAGCAGAGATCTAACATCGTTTGTTTCCTTGATTTGCTCGCTCCGGCCATCTGCAGTCATCTAAGGCTTATCCTGAGTGGGAGAAGGGGTTACATCACCGAACACCGCGCTCAATCTCCTAGTATCCCACGAATGCTAGCGTTGCTCTCATCGCCTTTTGGTCTCTCAGTAGGTCCTTCAGTGATTTAGATATGCGGCCCAGCCTCCTCCTGATGGATATCCTGGCATGTTCGTGGGCCCGGCAGTCGAAGAGGAAGTGATGGACTGATTCGTCGGCTCCGGCGCACGCTGGGCATAGGGGGGATGGCGCTTTCTTGATTCGGTATAGATGTTTGTTGAGCGGTACATGGGCCGTGCGCAGTTGCGTGATCAGACTAGCTTGCGCCCTGGTAAGATCCGCCGTGTCCCTGTAGTAGTTCTTGGAGGGGAGGCTGTCATCTATCTGCGCCATACGTGCGTATCTCGGTGACGCGGTCCATCTCGTTCTCCACAAGCCTCGGATTCCCGATCTGAAGGATTGGCGCGCAGCAGTCACACTGCGCGGTAGTGGTCCTGTGGCAAGGAAGACAGGTAGTTCACTCGCCTGACTGCTATCCCCTTTTGCCGCTCTTCCTGCCTCCTCGTCTGCCTCTTCGTTGCCACGCACTTTGTCATGACCCGAGATCCAGGCTATTTTCAGACTGGTGCCTCGTCGTCTGGCCGGGGCTGCTATCCTGTTTGCCAGTGCGTGTGCTTGGTGGAGGATATGTTGGGCCGGCTGGGGCTTGACGTAGTTGAGGGATTGGACTACCGCTTGGTTGTCTAGCAGAATCAGTGCTTTTCGTATACCTCTTTCCCGTGCCAAGAGCTCCAGTGCGAGCGTCACCCCCACTGCCTCTGCCTCGTATGTAGTGTGGTCAGTCAACGGGCCAATGTGGTACCTCAGCGTCTTGGTGCGCCTGCCCTCTTTGTATAAAACTGCCGCCGCCCCTGTACCGCCGTCGGCTCCTGAGCCGTCAGTGTAGACTTTCGCGTCCGACATGTCTGTTTGGTCAGCCTCCCTCGACTCCTCCCTCGTGTCCGCTATCTCAGTGGTGAAGGATGGGGGTCGATTGGGCTCCTGTAGGGCCGGCGTGATCGTCTCGAAGTCGCCCGGTTTTAAGCCAAAGGTGTGTAGCAAGACATGAATGGGTGAGGGGTGGCGGCGGACGAGTCTGACAGCGCAAGTTTTGACCGGTTTGGCGAGTGGGTGGGATGCTGGCAGTGTAACCATACATGTAGCGGCCCTGTAGCAGACATAGAGTAGTAGTAGTTCTATGGGCAGGACGTTGGCGTGAGCTTCCAAGATATCAGTCGCCGTGGTTTTCATAGCGCCTGTGATGGCGATGGTCGCCATCCTCTGTACTGTTGTTAGCTTACGCACCACGCCAACCGACCCTGATGCTCTCTTTTTTCCTGCCCGTCTTTGAACTGGTGTGAACCATACGTCGGCTGCATAGGTCAACTTTGGTATTGCCACTGTTGTGTAGAGCTGGCGCATGTATTTCGCCCGTACACCTGTGGAAGGCTTAGCTAGTCTGCAGAATAGTAGCGTCCACTTCACTGCTTTGGCTACCGCTTTTGCTGCCTGTGTTCTCCACCGCAGCTCCTCATCGAGGAGCACCCCCAGGAATTTGTGTGCCTCTTGCGGTTGAACGGCGGTCCCTTCGTAGGTGAAGTCTGGTCTGGGTTCGGGTTTCGTTTTTCCCGGGCGGTCGTTGTCAGGGACTCTGCGCCGGGAGAAACAGACTATCGCGAACTTGCTTTTCTCAAACCTTGAGTGGTGAGCTTCCGTCCAGTCCTTCGCTCCTCCCGCCTTCAGCAGAATCCTCCCCAGGCTGTCATATGCCTCGTCATAGGAGTCCCCTTCTGCAAACAAGTTGGTGTCGTCCACGAAAGCGACTGCAGCCTGACCCTTCTCCGAGGCTACTTCTATGAGGTCCGCGTTGTAGAAAAGATAGAGTATCATTGAGAGGGGGTCCCCTTGTCCGATGCCGTTGTCGATGGGGACCCAGTCTGACATGTATCCATCGAATTTGAGCCGCGTTCGTCGATCTGTTAGCATCCTTTCCACGAATGAGACGTACTCCTCAGGGGCTCTTCGCTTCCTCATATTGTGGAGGAGGCGGCTGGTGACTGCATTGGGGAACGCACCTTCTATGTCCAGAAATAGCATTACCGCCACCTTCTTGCGACGCCAGGCGCCCTTAATCTTGTTGACAATTAGGTGTAGCGCGTCGGTAGTCGTCCTGCCCGGTCTACCTCCAAAGTGGTTTGCAGGGAGGAGGTGGTGCTTCTCGGTCAGGTGGACCATGTCCTCCGTTACAATGGCTGTCAGCAACTTTCCCATTGTGTTGTACAGCGCAATGGGTCGGTAGGATTTCGGCGTGCTGTAGTTAACCTTACCCGGTTTTCGAAGGACTACTACTGTCACCCATGATTTCCACCTGACGCTATATGTCCCTAGTGAGAAAGCAGCCCTGTATATCCACAGGAGGTGTCCGGCAATCAGGTCTATCACTTCTTTGAGGACAATATTGGGTATGCCATCGTCCCCCGGGGCTTTGTGCGGTCTCAGTTTGGCGACCTGTCGCCGTAGCTGTTCCTCGTGGAGCTGGAAGTGATAGTTGACCCTTCTGGGGTAGCTGTGGTTGTCGAAGGATTGGGGGGGCATCGGCTTGGGCGGGAAGAACACTGTTGCCAAGGCCTGACTCTTTTCTTCATTGGATTCTGCCCTGTGTGTTGTGCCGTCAGGGCCCGTTGTCTCGAGTGTGGGTATCCGTGACCTTCCCCCGTCCGTGGCAGGGTTCGTTATGTATCTGTTGGCGGACCATAGTAGGTCATCAGCGAGGTCGTCCAGGTAGTCGGACCAGTGCTGCGTCTTGGCGTCCTTTATGGCCGCCCCGTACTTTTCACTAATCTGTCGGAGATCCTCATGGGAGGGATGGTCAGCTATTGTGTGGTACCGATAGGATAGACTGTTCAGCTTATTCTTTTTCTTTTTGAGGTCTGATAGTTCCTTGCTCCACCACCTGCACGAGTGCGGGACCGGTTTAGACAGCGGCACCTCCATTTCTATCATGTCTTGGATGGCTGCTGTTAGCGCATCTACTGCCGCATCGAACTCTTCTGTTGTCTTGAGCTCTTTCGCGTCTGGTAGGTGCTCTAGTTGTTCAGCTAACTGCTCCCTGAAGCTCTCCCAGTCGACCACCCTGAAGTTGTGGAAGGGCGCCGGCGGGTCGAGCGTCACCTCGAGGTCGAGTATTGTATGTATAGGGACGTGGTCGGTGCCTGGACCTCGAGTGCGCGGGTCGGTGTCGCATTTGACTACAGAGTCTGTCATGTTGTCAGTGCAGAATACGTTGTCCACTCTGGTCCAGTTCTTCGTTGACATTGACTGGAGTGTGGGCAGGCGCTTCGGCAAGGCCATGGTCATGTTGTAGTCCGCTAGCTTTGATATCAGTTTCTCCGCTTCCGTCGTTGCTGTTGTCGTAAATAGATGGTGGTTTCTTTCCTCATCCCACATGGGGTGGTGACGGTTGAAGTCCCCGCACCAGACCATGGCGTCCGAGTCATGTGAGAGCATGCTCTCTCTTCCCGCGTCGATAAATTGTTCAAGGTGGTGGATGGTTTCTGAGTGTCTGCAGTCGTTGTAAATGTTGAATATTGTTATTTTGCCTAGTGCGTGTCGGAGTTGGAGTACTGTGACGTCGTTTGAGTGTGTATAGGCCAGCTGTTTCCATGTGTTCGTGTTGAGCGCGGTATTGACCAGAATGATAGATCGCTTTGTGGTATTGTCAGTAAGGTGGGAAGAGGGATAGAGCACGTGCCAGTTGTGGTTGGCCCTGGTGTTGCCCAGGGTGTCGATGTAGGGCTCTTGTAGCAGTATGAGGTCCCATTCTTTGTGTATCGACGAGTTGATTAGATCGTATTGGGCTTTGTCCGATTTGTTTAGGTTTTGTTGGAGTATCCTCAGTCTCCTCGGTGCGGGTTCTATCGTGTAGGACATCAGTTATGTACTGGTTGTGACTGACCTCTGTTGCTATCTGTATCTCCCCATCGCGTCGTGGGGCCGAGTTCAATACGATTGGATAGGGTGGCAGGGCTGCCCCGCCGTTGGGGGGTCGGTGGCCTTTGTTCCAACGTCGATCTCTCTCGCGTCGTTGGAAGGAAAGGCAGCGTCGTCTGTCTGCGTGTGCCGCTGTGGCGGGGCACAGTTGTCCAGCCGCCACTTACTTGCGGGTCAGAGGGTAGCGGTACCATCAGCGTGGGGGGGGCAGCCTTGGGCGGCCGTGATACGTGTGTCCAGGGCTCGGCTGTGGGGAAATACGGCAAGAGGTTCTCCGGCAATCTCCCATCCATCTCGTCGCATCTTCGCATAAAGGAGGGGCATGACCGGTCCCAGCTGGCGTGGGTGTCGGTTCTGCAGGAGGCACAGTGGGTTCTGCTTGCGTTTGTGCAAGCTACTGTTTTGTTCCGGTCTCCACAAGTGCCGCATGTGTCATGAGCCTGGGGACACGCATAGGAGAGGTGGCTCCACCCCTGACATTTGAGACAGCGGGTGGGCTCCTTTTTGCATTTTTCCGCGTAAACCCTCTTCTGGCATATAATGAGACCCCTGGTCAGGATCTTATTGGCTGTCTCCGGGCTGTTGAAGGTGATGAGCACGTGTCCGCATGTTTGGTTGGGGGATCGCCGGTGAACGGGTTTGAGCCATTTGGCCCTGTCGATCGCGCCGTGGGGGAGCCTGTTGGTGCTCTTGACATTTCTGAGTTCGTTGTCCCTGTCGGGGTCAAAATGTAGTGGGATGAACTGCAGTACAAGAGGGAACAGTCTGGTCTTGATCCTCGCGTCGGGGGCCAGCGCTGCCGTGAACTGGATCCTGTGTTGTGCTATATTGATCCATGCTGCCGCCTCTTCGGAGTCAAGTTCGAGCAGGACCCCGCCATTGTTCAGGCGTCTGGCACTGACGATGGAGTGCGTGGTGTCCGCGTCTATCGCGTGCAGAGCCTCATTGGCTTTCTTTGTCAGCCCCGCATTGTCCAGCTCTTTAAGCACTTGTGTTCCAGCTTCTGCAGCGTCTACGAGTATTTGCCGCTGTTTGACTCCCTCCCTTGCTCGGATCCTGACGTCGAGGGTGGGGGTGGTAGCAATGATGGCAGGTGTGACTTGGGGGTGAGTTATTGCCTTTTTGACAGCATCCCTATAGGTGGTCGTCGTTTCGCTGAGTTGTGTGGCTGTTGTGGTGACAGTCGATGAGGCGTTTTGGATGGATAGTAGGGCCGCTTCCATTCCCTCCGCGATGCTCTGGGAGGCGCGGGCCGTCAGCTCCGCCGCGGCCGTGGCCTTTCCTACGAGGGCTGTGACCTCCTTCAGCTTCATCTCGAGGGCATCCCCTTCCTCCTTCAACTGTGCCCTCACTCTGTCTGCTATCCTATTCCCCCTGGTATCGTCGTCCAGCTGCTCCAGGACGAAGGCTATGGAGCGGAGTGCGTTGGTCGTTTGTCGCGTCATGCCTTTGTATTGGGTAACTTGGAGTATGGCCGTGGCTAATACTTCGATTGACCATGGCGTTCCTGGGACGGTCAGTAATGTGCGCTCTAGGTAGAGCTTACCTCCTTCTATATCCACTATTTCCTGTCCAGGTAGGTCTCTTATTTCCTCTCGTGCAAGCGTTTCCATCTCTGTGATTGTACCTCTTGTGGTGGGCCGGTTGGTCGAGGGCCTCTTTTCGACCGGTGGGTCCACTTCTCTCCCGTTTTCCGTTTCCTTCGTCTGGTCGGCAGGTGTCTTTTGGCGTATCCTGCCCTGGCTGTCCAGCTTCGCCTGTGCTAGGGTGGGGGTGGAGCTGTGTGCCGTCCTTGTGGTGGGTGTGACGCGGCCTCTCGGCCCGTTTGTTGACGATCCGGGCGACATTGTGGCCCAGGCTCGACTGGGTGTCTTTTTTGGTTATGGGTGAGCTCCAAGAGCGTACGTGTGTAGGTATCTACGAGAAAATGGTAGGAATCTTTTTAGGCGCCCAGGCGATGGTGGTGGTCGGAGTGCAAAAGAAGTCCAGTGCCGACTTTGCTTCCGACAGTGACTCCTCCATGTGTTCTGCAGATGCAAAAAGGCCAGCCTGGTGAGCCGCTGTGCTCTCCATTCCATAGCCCTACTACAGCTGCCCCCAGTGATAGGTCTGAACCATGCCCTCAGATGCCATTCATCATGAAGTTGTGAACATGCAGCTGGAGAAAATCTCCGAGAGGAGCTCCTCTGTTTCTCCAAGTCCTGCTCCTGATGTCGGACTCGAATCTCCACCATTGCCTTCTGCACCTAAACCTTCGGTCGTCGTCACAAAAAAGGCGTTTATTCTCATCATGACTAGTATATGGCTAGGCAACTTTGGTCAGTTTTAATTCTGCGAAGCTTATGAGACCCTCACTGACTAGTGAAACATGCTACAGCAGCCTATTTCAATGAAACCACTACCACGACCGCTATGCACGTTATCGGCACCCAGTTCAATGACCTTGTGAATCAAAATTGGATTGCAACCGCCACCGTCAGGTTAAACGCCGGGAAGCTTTGTGAGTTTTGATCTCCAACTCAATGGTCTTCACAAGTAAAGGAAGTACGTTACCATGATACACAGGGGCAGTTGTATATTTTACCGACTGGAGGTGGGAAGGGATCAGGCAGCGAAACAAAATACAATAAGTATACCAAAACAGACCGACTCGAGTGACATCGCTAAGCGGTAAGTGGCAGAACCATCAAAGGTAATGATACGATATGTACTAAGTTAGGAATATCCTGCGATTCTTATTCAATGCAAACCGTAGAACCACTCCCACTCTTGAATTGTTAATGCCCATGTTTTTCCAGGGTGAACTGGAACAACGTAAGGCCAAATGGCAGTATCCTCATGTCTCGAAGGCAGCCTCATCCTCCAGAATGACCAAAATAGACTGGCGCAAGTCTCACATGTGGAACATCACAAAGCGCTTTCAAGAAGCGGAAGGGATGCTACCTCAATGCACACATACGCATCATGTGTCCTCTCTTGAGGCAGACAAGCTGCCATACACTGACCCCAAAGAGTGTTATCACATCTCTCCCTCTCAAAAACAACTGCTTGACATTGGCCGTTTCCTACGTGAACATCCTCAAGACCCTGCTCTTAAAGTGAGTCAAGCATTCACTCAAAACTGTCTGGATATCCCTGCCTAATTTCCACTTGAGAATTTTTACAATCATCTAAAAGATCATTTGCTTGGCTGCATGTGCAGGATAGAGTATGATGGAGATCAAACTGAGTTTACCGAGGGTGATCGTGACTCAATTCTCATCTGCAACAATCGCCTTTATTGTCACAGGACATGTAGGCTCAACTTCACTACTTACGACATCTGACCGAGTCAAGACTCTGTGAACCTGCGTACAGCACACTGTGATATCATGGTCCGTGCCCATGAAGACCCTGGCGGCACGCAAGAAGCACACCCGTTCTGGTATGCCCGGACCCTGGGAATCTTCCATGTGAATGTCAAGTATAATGATGGAGATAGTGAGTGGCAGTGCATCCCATTCCTGTGGGTACGCTGGTTTGGACGTTCAGAGACATGGGCCCACCATAGGATCAACCCTTGCCGCATGGATAGACTGGGGTTTGTGACCTTCTCTGACGATACAGAGCCTTTTGGCTTCCTTGACCCTGCAAACGTGGTCTGTGCATGCCACCTGATCCCTGCATTTGCACTTGGCCGAACACACGAACTTCTCCCACCTTCGATTGCAAGGGAGGCCAATGAGACAGATGAAGACTGGCTATATTACTACGTCGATAGGTGAGTTGCACGCACCCTGCCATGCCCTTTTAACATAGCCTCCCCCACAGGTTTGTGGACCGTGACCACTACATGCTACTATCTGGGGGTGGAATCGGTCACTCAAATCAGTATAGTCACACGCACAAAAGTCTGAGTCCATAGGTGTAAGGGCAACCCTGGCTGGTTGTGGAGATCGCACTACCACACAACTGACAAGGGGAAATACAAAGTATGTATAAATGAACAGAGTATACAAGAGAGGGGATTCTCACCTGACAAGGGGAAATCCAAAGAGAAAAGTCTAAGGACCCCCAATGTCAGCGAGCCCGTATTATACTACGCTGCGCAGCTAGGGACAACACTTGGCACCCGTCATCAAGCCTGCATCCTCCTGACCTCCCTGACCCTTGATTGACCCTTGATGCCACCTATTACGCAAGTCACTTGATTTCCGACACTGTTCCGAGAGCGGAAGTCGGAAATTGGAGTGGAACTGGCAAGGCGAACAGAACTGGTGGAAGTTCTCCCAGAAGCGGAGTCATTTCCGAAAGCGGAAGCGGGTATGGGATCGGAACTGGAAGCGGAGTCGGAAATGGAGTCGGAACTGGGTGTGGTGTCGGAATTGGAAATGGAAAACAGGGTGTCCCCTGACATCACCCCCCCTCTAGAGTGCTGCGTCCTCGAAGCACGGGACACGAGGGATTGAAATGCCAGCAAGCGGATTCGGCGAGGGGCACCGGGGTGTGTCCTATAGAACTCACGGAGTTTGTCTGGAGCGGAAACATCTTGCTCTGGGACCCACGAATTCTCCTCATACCCGTACCCTTCCCATTTCACGAGGAATTGGAGTCGCCCTCGCACAAACCGGCTGTCCAGGATCCATTCCACCACATAGTGCTCTTCACCATCTACAATTTCTGGCGGAGGTGGCGGATGAGCCTTCCGACCTGGAATTGGGTCCTCAAGCATAGGGAGTAACTTCACCACGTTGAAGATGGGGTGGAGGCGGGACATGGACATCGGAAGTCGGAGGCGGTATGCATTCCGTCCAACCCTCCGCATCACTGTGAAGGGCCCAAGGTAGCGGTGGGCAAGCTTCTGCGAAGGGCGTGTGGTGCGGATGTCACTGGCATCTAGATACACCTTGTCTCCAACCTGGTACTCCGGGGCGGGAACCCGGCATTGATTGTAGTACCTTGCCATGTCATCCTTGGCCTTCGCAAGGGCTGACTTGGCTTCCGAAAGGGTGGAGTCCATGCGGTCTCGGAACTCATTGACCGTCTCGAGTCGGGACTCAGCCTGGCGTGGTTCGAAGCCCATCCGCGGGTGTCGTCTGGAGTCAAGCATGAAGGGAGTCTGTTGCATGGCGGAATGTACATGGTTGTTGTATTGGAATTCCGCCAGTGGAAGTAACTCATCCCAGTCATCCTGCCTCTCATTGACAAAGAGGCAGAGGTATTGCTCCAACTCCTGATTGACCCGTTCCGTCTGTCCGTCACCCTGTAGATGGTACGCTGTGGTGGTAGCCAGCTTTATGCCAAGCAGGCGGTAGAGCTCCCGAGTCAGTTCCGCGACATACTGCGGACCTCGGTCGGAAACAACTTGCTTCGGGAGCCCATGCAACTTCCAGACATGTGCAAGGAACAGGCGGGCCGCTCCGAGGGCTGTGGTCGTTGTGTGTGTCGGAATGAAGTGGGACACCTTGCTTACCGAATCCACAACGTTCATGATCGCGTTGTAGCCATGAGACTCTGGGAGTTCAACGATGAAGTCGACACTGATGGTGTCCCAGCGGGATTCGGGAATCGGGAGCGGAACAAGTTCTCCGACGGGCGGATGTTGTTGCGCTTTGGTTTGGAGACAAAGGTCACATGTCTTCACGTACTGTCCAATGTAGCGGGACATCTAAGGCCACCAGTAATTCCAAGCCACTAACTCCAGCGTCTTCCACCTGCCAGCATGCCCAGCGACCCATGTGTCATGGTGCTGGGACACGATGCGGCGGCGGAGGTCTGCCCCACCTGGAACATAGACCTTGCCTCTGAAGTGGAGCAGTCCATCACGTTCCGACCATTCCGCTGCCCGTACAGACCGTGAGTGCCCCTTCCGAAGTTCCTCCACCGCCTTCACCACCGACTCCTCCTTCTCTCCATTCCGGTACTGCCTCCGGATGTCCCAGAGCATTTCTGCTTCCGCCCCAACTGCAGTCACTCCTTCTAGGGTGCGGATCGCAAAGAGACTAGGGCGGATCAGTGTCATATCCGCGTTGTCTCCACTTCCGCTTCCATGATCCGCACGGCGGGATAGGGCATCGGGCTTGCCCATGGTGCGGCCGGGGCGGTGGTGGAGCATGATGTCGAACCGGGACAGGTGTAGGGACCATCGTGCTTGTCGTCGGTTCAACTTCTTAGATGTGCGGAAATACTCGAGGTTCTTGTGGTCTGTCCAGATCTCAAACGGGCATAGAGCACCTCGAGGAAGTGTCGCCACTCCTCCAGCGCTCGGATGATTGCCAGCATCTCCTTGTCATGGATCTCGTAGTTCCGCTCGACCGGACTAAGGCTTTTAGAGAAGAAGGCAATCGGATGCCATCCCCCATCATCTTCCGATGACTGTTGTGACAAGACCGCTCCGGTAGCTGTGTCGGAAGAATCCACCTCGACTCGATAAGGGCGAGAGTCATCGGGAAAGATCAGGACCGGGGCAGAAGTGATCAGCTCTTTGAGTTTGTCAAAGGAGGCCTGTTCCGGCTCTCCCCACTGCCATCCAACCTCCTTCTTGGTGAGGTTGAAGAGGGCACGAGCGTGGCAGGAGAAGTCCTTGACGACCCGCCGGTAGAAATTGACAAACCCAATGAAGGACTGGGCCTCTTTCTTGTTCCGCGGTACAGGCCAATCCAATACACCGGAAACCTTGAGTGGGTCCATTTCCAACTTTCCTTCCGACACAATCACCCCAAGATACTCTATCCGTGTCCGCTCAAATTCGCACTTTTCCGGCTTGAGACACAGGTTGTATTCCCGGAGCCATTCCAGAACTCTCCGCAGGACTTCCCGATGTTCCGACATTGTTTTTGTGAAGATGAGGATGTCATCGAGGTAGACGCAGACAACCCCTTCTGCTATCATGTCACCGAAAATGTCATTCATCATTGTCTGGAATGTGGCAGGACTGTTGGTGAGGCCGAAGAACATGACCTGTGGCTCAAAGAGTCCTCGGTTGGTGCGGAATGCGGCCTTCCACTCATCTCCCTCTCGGATACGAACATTATTGAAGCCCCAGCGGACATCCAGCTTAGTGAAGTACCTTGCCCCGCGGGGTTGTGTGATTAGTTCAGAAATGAGTGGAATGGGGTACCGATTCTTGATCGTGATCGCATTCAAGGCCCGGTAATCCTGCACCAGTCTGAGCGAGCCGTCCTTCTTCTTGATGAAGAACACCAGAGATGCCATGGGTGACTTGGAAGGGCGGATCCTCCCTGTATGGAGGTTTTCCGCAAGGAATGCATCGAGATCTACCTGCTCCTTGGGTGACAGCGGGTAGACCTTGCAGTTGGTGGGCTTTCACCCAGGCTCCAACTCAATGGCATTGTCCTACAGCTTCCATGGAGGCAGGGCATCAAACAACTCCTTGGAAACATCCTCAAACTCCCGCAGGTACTCCGGAATTTCCGCCTCCACTCTATCATGCCTCTTGGAGGCTTCAGCAAGGCGTTGCGAAATATTTCCGGTGGCGCGGATGTGTTCCGCTTCCGGCGGAAGGTTTACGTACAGCAAGCGCTCCCCTTCCGCCAGAGTGTCTTCCGGGTGGAGTCGGATGATGTCGGAATTGGAATTGGAATTGGAAGTGGGACCCGGTTCAAATTCCGCTTCCGAGTCTTCTTCTGAAAGCAGTGGATGGGGGCCAGAATGACATGTTTGTATGAGCCGTTTGGTCTTCCGCTGCTCTTGGTGCTCCTTCCGCACTTCCGACCGACACGTGTGACACTTGGCTGGGCATCGACTCATCAGTACCTTCCGAGTCTGCCAATCGATCTCCGGGTTGTGCTCCTGAAGCCAGGTAAACCCGAGGATGATGTCTTGCTTCCCCAGGCTGGTGACTGCAAAGGAAGTACATTCTGTGTGTCCATCGTAGCGGAGAATTGTGTCTACTATCTCCGTGATGGACCCTGCCTCATTGGGACTTCCATCCACATTGAACACCGGGATTGCACGTTGCAACTTCTGCGTGGTTAGTCGGTTCCGTTCCACATAGTCCCAGTCCATAAACTGACCAGTGGCCCCGCAATCGACAAGGGCGGGTCCGGATTTGACTTCCGCCGTATCGGTCGTCTGGATCTCCACTTTAATGACTAGTGACTTTGGGCCAGGGGTGGCAGCAACAACATAGCACTTCGGGAGGCGTCTCTCCCAGGGGCGGATGCGGGATGGATGGGGTGTTGGATTTGGGTTTTGTGTGACTTTATCCGGTGGGTCTGTATGAAGCGAGGGGTGTGGGGGCTTTTCATTCTCTACTTCAAGACAGGCAAACCGGTTATGTACAGGCAGCAGGGGCACACATCTCACCCGCTGCACGTCACAAAATCCGACGCATCTTCCACTTCCGATGCACCATGTTCCGCATTTTCGGAAATTCCTTCCGCAGTGGGCACTCCGCTTATGTCTGCGAGTGCGAGGAACTCTGGAAGGAGCTCAAGCTTCTCCTCTGTGGTCATAAGCTGGATGTCAAAGGCTTGGGGGCACTCACGGGCATAGTGGCCTGGTTGTCGGCATCGGAAGCAGGTGATGGTTCCGTGGCCTTTTCCGCGCATGCGGTCAACATCCATCGGGGCAGGGCCACTCTTCGAGGGAGGGGGGCTAGGGTTCCTAATAGGACCAGGCGGAACAACCATCGGAAATACTTTCCGTGTGGGAATGAATGCACTTCCGGGTTTTGGCATGGGTTGAGTAGGACAAGCGGAATTGCGTGTCATGTTCCGGTTTGTCTCCACAAAGGCCTCGTTTGCTTCCCTGTTTCAGGACACCCTTCGCGCAGCTTGGTACCACCCTTCCGGGTCATCAAAATCCGGAGCTCCATCCCCAAGCAGCGCAACTTGGTTCTGGAGTGTCGGATCAAGCCCTCGTCGGAATTTGATGACGATCGTCTTGTTGTCGTCATACTCCGCAAGGTCGATGAGCTCCTGGAAGCGGTCAATGTAGTCATCGACCGGATCCTTGGCCTGGTACCAGCTGGTCCCCTCGAGCTTCGTGAGGGCTGTGAGCTGCTCATTTTTCGGGCAGAACTGGTCGGAAAATGTTTTCTCGAAGGCGTCCCAGTCCCGGAAGTAGTTCCCCTTGCCCTTTGACTCATGTCAGATCACCTTGTTTGCAAAACAGGCTGCGCGGTCCGACTTGAAAAAGGACAATGCCCAGTGGATCCGAGCCTGGTGGTTCGGAAAGAGGTCCCCGACAATTGCAAAGTAGATGCTGCATGTGTTGAAGAATGCGCGTCTCTTCTCCCGATCTCCGTCAAAGTCCGCTGGAGTAGCGGGTTTGACCTTTGCTAACTTCGCGGACACCCTCTCTTCCGCTTTTCCGAAATCCGGATCATCCAGAATTTCATTTCCACCACTTCGTGGAATATCTAACTTAGCCAAAATCGCTTGTAAGGCTGTTTCAATCGCGTCGGTTTTCATCCGGTTCCGCATCAATTCCTCCTCCATATTCCGAAGACGATCGTCCGGATCCATGTCGGAAGGAGAAATATGGGACGGGATTTCCAGGGTTGGGAGCTCGACGTAAGAAGAGGGGCTGTCGTACGCTGTGTGTGCAGAAGAGGTCGTGATCTCCGAGTCGCTGTCTCTGATTCCGAACGCACCTATGGCGAATGCAACGTGCAGTACGACCGCCAGTCCTCTAGGGGAGAGACTTTTCTGCTGTAAGGGCAACCCTGGCTGGTTGTGGAGATCACACTACCACACAACTGACAAGGGGAAATCCAAAGTATGTATAAACGAACAGAGTATACAAGAGAGGGGATTCTCACCTGACAAGGGGAAATCCAAAGAGAAAAGTCTAAGGACCCCCAATGTCAGCGAGCCTGTATTATACTACGCTGCGCAGCCAGGGACAACACTTGGCACCCGTCATCAAGCCTGCATCCTCCTGACCTCCCTGACCCTTGATTGACCCTTGATGCCACCTATTACGTGAGTTGCTTGATTTCCGACACTGTTCCGAGAGCGGAAGTCGGAAATTGGAGTGGAACTGGCAAGGCGAACAGAACTGGTGGAAGTTCTCCCAGAAGTGGAGTCATTTCTGAAAGCGGAAGCGGATATGGGATCAGAACTGGAAGCAGAGTTGGAAATGGAGTCGGAACTGGGTGTGGTGTCGGAATTGGAAATGGACAACAGGGTGTCCCCTGACAATAGGCCCCCCGCGATACCTCTGTTGAACCGCTCGACGTCAGCATGGAGATACATGGAACTGAGAGTGCACACGACAGCCCACTAGATGCGGAGGATGCTGAACCCGAATCGGACGACAATGGTGTCAATTTTAGTGATGATGGCTATGGGTCACCATCACTGGAGGCATATAAAAGTTTTCTTGTCTGAAAACTGTAAAGATTTTCCAAATATCTTTAGTGTTTTTAATGTAAAAAAAACTACAAAATTTTGTGTTTTTGTTAGAATTTGTTGACCAAGAAAATTGTAAAAAAGTTTAAAGTTTTTTGCAGGGTTTTTTATGTCTTTTTGTAAGTTTCTTTGTGAAAACACAAAGAAACCCATAAAAAACCCTGAAAAAAACTTTGAATTTTTTTACAATTTTCTTGCTCAACAAATTCTAATAAAAACACAAAATTTTATTATAGTTTTTTTTACATAAAAAACACTAAAAATATTTAGAAAATCTTTACAGTTTTTTCAACAGTTTTTCAGACAAGAAAACCTTTATATGCCTGCAGTGCATGATACAAGGAGATAGCATAGTTATAGACCTGAGATGTTACATGGTATAATAATATTATATTGTTGACCATCAGCCCAAATTGTAGTGTATCATTGACCATGTTACTGAAGGTTGGTACTTCGGTGAGCCTCTTCCGGAAGACTAGTATCTCACTGGTCGCAAGTCCACATACTGATGGTTCCCCTACCAGGGGCTCTCAGCACTTCAGTGGGTATGTATGTGACAGGTGGCGCCTTGCAAGAGTACCTAGGTCTGTCACTAATCTTTCCACCTGGTATCAGCCTGTTATGAGCTGCCAATGTGAGGCCGGGCTGGCAATGTGTAGCCACTAGCTGCATTTGATGGCCAGGTACCGGCAGAATTGCGACAGGTCAAAAGGGGTTGCAATTACAGACCAGATCTAGGCAGGTTTGCTCTAGTAGAGCACCACTGATCTCCCCATGTATGCGTTTTGACCACCCCTACCTCTGACATCCACAGAAAGCTATTAAGATCAAAAGGGACCGAAGCACAAAAGATCACTGAGCTGGGCATCTCATAAAACTAGGTTCACATCGACCACGAAGAGCACTGATCAGGAAAAAACACAGTGTTACTTAGCTTTACGTAGCGTATGTAGGACTTTTAGCGCCGTAGCAACCCCCCCTGTCACGTAGCCCTCCGTAGTTGACCTAGTGCCTATGTAGTGCTTTGTAGTGCCCAGTAGCACCCACCTCTGGCTGTGTAAGTGTCTGTAGTCTGCTCATGCTGGCCAGTAGAGTTGCGTAGATCAGCATTGCAGAACATTCAGACCAGTGTAGACACACATAAAGCAAAAGAAGTGGCTATGCATTCATTGACATTGACATAATACAATAATTAAGGAGTTGTCAGATGAGGCATGGTCTGAATGGTCATCCAATAGCCACACAATTCAATGATCCAACCCCACGTCATCATCATTGAGGGCCTGAGCAATGCGAGCAAAATTTGCAATGTTGGCATTCAAGGATTCATGGGTGTGTTCCAGAATCCAGCATGCACCCTGCAGGAATGTAGCAAGTAAGACAACGAGGGAGATTGACATGGGGTCAAAGAACGCACCAGCCCGTCCTTCATTAGGGTGTTTCACGAAGGTGAATTTGACGTGAAATCGGTCCCGCACTCCGACGCGAACTCGCAGAGTTCGTGAATTCCGCAACTTTGCGAAAGCAGCCTCGACCCTCCTTTCGCAGCAAAATCGCTCGCACACTCGTCCGTGAACTCGGTCCCCAACTCGGTCCCCAGCATGCCGTTCTGCAGCACATACAGCTGACGTCCAATGTGAAAATTAATTACTACAGTACTAAACAATTTTCTTTGCCTTCCTTTTTCTTAATTTTCCATGGTACACACATGCGCTGTCGCAGTACTGTGCGCAGCCTCCGCAAGTATCTTGTCTCTTCCTCTTCATCAAGATCCATATATGAGACGACAGGGAAGCCGAGTCCGAGAGGAGGGAGATGCTGGAGCTGCTGGAGACGGTACTGTACTACAGATAAGTAGTTGACATAATTATAGTCCTCTTCTGAGCCATGCCCACCCTCTGAGCCATCCAGTTCATCTACAAATATCCCAACCGCCTCATCTTCGTCAGCCTGACGACGGATGTGCCAAAACATCCTAGCGTGCTTGTGGGCAGTATGTAGCAGTCGTTTGGGCATTTGGGCATGTAATTATGTAATACTACAACATTGTGCCATTGTGCCGCTGGTATGCCGCGCAAGCCGGCTTGCTGTGAAATTCACAGATACGCAGAGAGGGGTTTCACGAAGGACCCAAATTCGGAGTCAATTCGGCCATGAAATCGTGTTTGAACTCCGGAGTTCACGTCGGAATTCACACCGATTTCGTGACCGAATTCACGTCGAATTCACCTTCGTGAAACGCCCTATTGTATGTGCAGCAGGTCTTGAGCCAGCTCAGGTATCGTCAGTATAGCGGTCCCCAGTACATGACCCAGTATGAGCAAAGTCTCCCGGACTCAACAACTCCTTACAATATCTACATCGGCCAATGACCGAGGTCACCACCCAGGACAACTTGCAATCTCATGGAGTGTTTGACATGCCATGAGAGTGACAGCCAGGCATCCACAGAGCATTGACCATTCGTAATGTAAATGCTATTCTAAGTTTGAAACTTGTCAAGTTCTGACAAGCTCAAACAAAGAGATGCGAAAAAGCCATGCATGACCGAGGGTCAAAAGGAAGAAAAAAAGGCAAAAAAAAAAAACAGGAAAAGGAATTAGAACAATGTTTTAGCCAGAGGAAAGCTCCAGAGATGAAGTTGCATGCATCTCAACTCAAAGATCAACGAGAGGTGGTGGTGGTAGTGCGAAACGAACATCGCCGGTTTTGTTATTTGGTTGCCTATGTTTGTTCGACAGGTCACATGCCTTCGGTTTGAACATCGGAGATTGAAAGGACTCGAAAAAAACACACTTGAGCTGCGTACCAGTGCATATTATTCAAAACATGCACTGCCGATTATTCTGTGAACCCTACAAACAAACTGTTCTTCTAAAAACAGGCCACACTTTCTTTTTGAACTCACAGCTTAGTTACTCTAGTATAATTATGTTTTGGACGCGGTGTGACAGTGATTTCGTCATAGAGAATAATAATCATAGCTAATGAACAACACTGGTACTGACTGTCTTCCATGAACCACCGTTCCGTAGTCCCTGTGTAGCTGCCCCATGTATTGGTGCATATATAAGTGCGCGAGAGGAAGCTTGCACTATAGCAGATGGTAGAGATCAGATGTCTATAATAGATAGCGAGCAGATATGTATGTAACATATGATACATAGGAAGCATTGAACACGGAGCACTATGTGGACTTTGTTGGATAAAGCGGCACTTTGGCATGGTGATGTAAGCCAATGACGCATGCGCCGATGACGCGTATAGGACACAAAAGAGAGAACAGACAAAGGAGCGCAGTAAGATACAAGGAACTTAGTGTTTTCCCAGCCCGGCTTGGGCTCAAAAGCCCCGGTCACGGCTCGGCCTGAGACGGCTCGGGCTTCACAAAACCCAGGCCGGGCTTTTTTTACGGCTCAGGCCCGGCTCAGGCCCGGCTCAGGCCCGGCTCCGGCTCGGCTCGGCTTTGGCCCCGGCTTGCTGGAGCATGGCCGCAGGGTGAAAAACACCCTTTTCGTCCCTCATTTGAACTTTAAGCGCCTTATCTAATTTTCCCACGCGTGGTGCCGTCGCGCTGTGCCTGGGTGCCGTCGAGCCGCCTAGGGCGGCTTCACCCATACCATCTAGGCGCTCAAGAGCCGCGGCTTCACGGCTCGGCCCAGGCTTGTCAAATCCTGAGCGGGGCGTTTTGGGACGGCCTGGAGACGGCTACGGCCCGGCTCGGCTCGGCCTGTAAGGGCTCGGCTCCGGCTTTGTCGCGGCCTAAGCCGGGCCCGGGAAAACACTAAAGGAACTTATAGAACAAGGAACTTAATACAATTAGGATAGAACGTGTATCGTCGCTGGCAGGACATTGAATCTACTATCAAAACACCGTACTCTAATTCTACTTCGACCTATAGACATATGTAGCCATGCCCCACCCAAGCTACGTAAACTACGTGCTGGTAGGCGCCGCTACCAGCATTTCGGGTTTTTCCTGATGCATGGCTAGAAGTCGCGTTCCCAATTTCAAGATGCCGACACCCACTCGCACAGGATGCCGAGAAATAGATATGAAGCCTGACTCATTTTTTTAAGATTTTCTACTCTCGCAGCCTTAGCTTCAGCAGTGCTCACTGAGTGCTACTGTCTGACGAGATCGACTCCAAAGACTTTCGAGGCCCAATAATCTCGAATTCACGATCTAGCAAAGTTTGTTGCTTGCTGCTTTCGGCAGGCTTGCATGTCTTCAAGCACAATCGAGGACATGGACAAAGCTACACATATCCGAGATAAATCCCAAGAGAGGAGGATGAAACCAGAGTCATCCCCGACGCAGAATAATTCCACGAAGCCTGGAGCGGCCAATGAGCTACAGATTTTACCCCACAATAATGTTCCCGTGGTATGTGTCTCGTTGATGATGGCAATCTTCTTGGTATGTCACTACTACATGCCTCCTTGCTCACCGCCCGAAATGTGTGAACTCATCCGTTCCGCCAAGGCTGCTCTCGATCAAACCATGTATGAACACAAGCAAGGCAGACATACTCAACATACTGACAGGCAATGCCGCAGCGTCGCGACGGCATTGCCGACCATTGTCGCCCAACTCGGAGGCGGAAAGGACTACGCATGGGTTGGCAGGTGAGTTGGTTTACTGATGTCCGATTGTATCCTGATAAAAGCAGTGCTTATCTGCTTGCATCTGCTTCGTTGAACCCCCTCTACGGCAAATTGGCAGATGTCATGGGACGCAAGTTCGTTTTCTACCCGGCGATGTGCTTGTTCCTTGTAAGCCTACAAAAAAATTGTTTCATATGGTGCTAATACACTTGTATATGACAGCTTGGTTCTGCATTATGTGGCGCGGCTCAAACGATGAACTGGTTGATCGTCTCTAGAGCAATTCAAGGCGCGGGCTTTGGCGGTAGGAGTTGTAATGTTCATGGTTCTGGTCCTTATTCATTCGGCACATTTGCCAGGCATAGTTCAAATGGTACAGATCATTATTGCAGATATCTTCAGCCTCGAAGAGTGAGTTTTGTAGCCCTTCTTGACTACTAAGATTACATTATATAGCAAGTCGGGGAAAGTACGGTGGCTACATTGGTGCTGCGTTTGGAATCGCAACGTGAGTGACATGAGCTATCAGGAATTAAGTATGACGAAACGGTGAGACAGTATGGCTGGTCCTTTGATAGGAGGGGTAAGAGCCCACGACTCCCACATTTTTCTAAGTTCTTCCCTCTGATATCCAAGCGAAGGCTCTCACAGACCACGTAAGCTGGCGCTGGTATGTTAATTAGTCTTCATCCCTCACATTATCGTAGTTGACTCTACTTAGGTGCTTCTGGGTGAACCTGTGAGTCAAGCACACCATGATTAATGAGCCCTTGATAATAGGCTGGTATACTCTTCAAGCCCCACGGGCGGAGCTGCGACTATCCTTCTGTTTTTCTTCCTCAACCTCAATCCCCATCAGGGCAAGACATTCCGGGAACACGTGCGCCAGTTCGACTTTGTAGGACTCCTCCTGCTGGTCACCGGCATTATATGCGTTCTTCTCGGATTCAATGAAAGCGAAACGGCGTGTATGTTCCGATTCCATTAAATATGCATGTGTTTTGACAAACCTGACTGAATATTATCTGGCAGGGAATTCTCCGGCGACCGTCTCACTGCTCGCGGTAGGGTTTGTCGTACTGGTTATTGGGGGTATATACGAAGGGTGGACAAAGCGCTCCCCGATTATCCCCCCACGGATTTTTAAGGTGGGCCAATTCCATCAAATTCGAACACGACTGACCTCTTTCTAGACACGTACAACTGGGCTACTCCTCATCAGCATATTTTTACACAGCTTCTCGTACTTTGCTGGTGATGTCGTGAGCTATATATATATATATATTCACCTTACATGCAGACAGCGGCATTCTACTTGCCCTTATATTTTCAGGTCCTTGGTGCATCCGCAACACGAGCGGGAATACAGTGAGCTACTTTTACCATGTGACGAGATCTCACATCGATATTTGTCCCAGAATGCTTTCTTTCGCTTTGGCGATATCGTTTACGTCCACAGGAGCCGGGCATGTGGTAGCCAGGATAGGGGACTATAGACCCGTGATTTGGTTTTCATGGGTTGGTAAACGCTCTAAATTCCTGGTCTGGCCTTGGGTCACGCGGTGTTGACAGACTTTGGCATTTAGTGTGTATCATGTTTGGGATATGGTTTAATGATCATGCTAGATGATACGTCTTCGCTGTACGTTTTTTTTCTCCACTGGTGGTGATTGCTTGGTCATCAACTGTTTCAGGGCCGAACAAGTCATTTACCCACTGATAGCAGGCACTGGAATCGGCGGTTTGTTCCAGACACCTCTGATAGGACTGCAAGCAGCGATGCCAGTGAAAGACATGGCTACCACTACAGCGACTATGGGCCTTATTAAGTGAGTTCGGTTGCCTTGTGCTGTTATTATATATTATATCAAGATGATTTAGGACCTTGGGAGCTACAATTGGAGTCAGTGTTGGTCAGGCAATCTGGACTTCCGTGAGCCCACATTCTTTCCCCAACCGGATGTGTGTCGTAATATACCTCGTTTGTTTTCCGCAGGAGCTGCGCAGGAGAACCGTCAGCATTCAAAATTTTGGCCTGAGCATACAGAGTGGAGCTCTGGTGGACAGCGTCCGCCAGATACAACACATTCAGGTTAGATCTAGTACTGTATGTTTTACCAACTCGACGATCTGAATTGGAACAGCCTGAATCTTTGCGACAACAAGTATTACATGCCTACTCGAAGAGTATATCCACCATATGGATAGTCGCTACACCGCTCTGTGGGGTGGGCTTCATCATGGGTACGTAGCACAGGATTGTGATTTGATCAATGTCACTGAACATTTGGCGAATGAAGTGCTTTTTTTGAAGAAATATACCCTCAAACGCGAAGTAATTCACAGCGGGAAAAATGGTACACAGGGAAATCAGATGCCTGATGCTGTGCTTGTGACTCCTACGGATCCACTCTCCAATGTTGAGAAGGGGATGCACAACGAGGTCTCCGCCACAACGAATGATATTTTGTCAGGCGTCAATCAAGACGGGGAGTAGGACTGCTGCACCAGGTCACGACATGGGAATAGGCTATCAGGTCTGGAGACTTCTGTGTGGGTACGAGGCATTATTAAGCGATCGAGTTCGCATCACCACACACGTGATGCAGATGAAACCCACGTATTTATGAAGAGGGAATGTAATAAATCTGTATAACATCATAGTACAGCAGAACATGATCGCCACTTGATGTTGTAACATCCCATGGTGGGCCTTGCCCCATGTACACCACATCATAGACACAGTCTGAGCAAAATTGACATCTACTAACCAGTGTTGCCTTTGATGGTTTTTAGTCATTACCTCGACTTGGTGGAATATTTGTGTGGAGAAACTCACGCAAAATCCGAAATCTATGTCGAATATACTTAGGGTGGCTGATTGTTCAATAGTTGTTGTATGCCTTCAGCTCGGACAAATTTGGGGGGAAATGATTTTCTTGTGGTGGAGCGCCATGCGACATTGGATGGTTGATTCCCATTGAATCTCTAGAGACTCAAATATAAAGGAATCATCAATGATGGCACTTCTGTAAGGGCAACCCTCACTAGTTGTGGAGATCACACAGTCACGACCTGACAGAGGGAAATCCACAGAGAAAAGTGTAAGGATCCCCCACCACCAGTGAGCCTGTAATATACTACACTCGACAACCAGGGCTATCACTCAGTACTCACCCATGACCCTGCCCTCCCCTGGCCTCCCAGACCCCTGACCAACCCTGGATGTTGCATACCATGTGGGTCGCTTCACTTCCAACAATGTTCTGAAAGCGGAAGTGCGGAAGCAAAGTAGAGATGGAGAAGTGAGTGGAGTTGGTGGAAGTGCTTCTGGAAGTGGAAGCAGAAATGGAAGTAGAACAAGTGGAACTTGGAACTGGGTCATGTAAGGGCAACCCTCACTAGCCATGGGGATCACACAGTCACGCAACTGACAGAGAGGAAATCCAAAGGATATACATAAATGAGGAAATATACAATAAGAGGGAACCTTACATCACAGAGGGGAAATCCAAAGAGAAAAGTGTAAGGATACCCACTGTGAATGAGCCTGTATTATACTATGCTGGATGGCAGCCAGGTGTCATGATCCATTTATTCTGGTCTGAACAACTACAGATCAGATCCATTGCATTCAAACATATGCATTCACTTGGTCCACCACTCAACCTACTCACCAAACCCCTTTGCTGAATGCATCTTCTGCCTCCATCACCTCTATCATCAATTATGAGCCGCTGGGATGATTCATCTATATTTTGCCCAATCCATCACCATTCGATTCACAATCCACCTATATTTATATTCATTTCTCTCATTAATTCGCCGAACGTTTACTTGCTTCCACGTCATTCGCACGCAGCAGCGCTATCCATACCCGATCAACGCCCTCTCCCCAGCTCGATGGTTTATCACGCGTCTTATCACCTCCCTGGCTCAAACCCCACCAGACGTTCCTCTGATCGGACGACGCGACTCATTTATTTCCTGTACCCAGTTACCCCCATTATCTCTTCCCCCAGTCCTCCTCTATGTTCGCGCAGCTTCGCCCTCCCCTTGGGCCACGCCTCGTCTATGGTCATTCTATTCGCCCTTCGTCGCATTCGCCGAACGACCATTCACTGCTCGCATCATTTGCCAGCAGGCATGCCATCAAACACGATCGACATCCCTTACCCAGCTTGATGGTTCATCACTGGCCCCATCATCTTCTCGATCCAACCCCTTTAGGTGTTCATATGGCTGGGATGCATTCGCGGGGCATCCTACCCATAGGTCGTGTGGGATCAACCCAGTAGACGAAGAGTCCGTGCAGGGTAGTGTATATGCAGGTTCCAAGACGTGTTTTCGTACATAAGTGCCTTCTGTCATGACCTGTCTATTTCTCTTGCCCCACTGCCTCTATGTTACCCCTCGTCACTCCCTAGCTCACCCTCCAACCACTCCTCCTCTACATCCACTCTAGCCGCTGTTCGCCCCATTCTCCGAACCGCTATTTGCTGCTCGCACATTTCGCCCGCAGGCACGCCATCAAATATGATCGATACCATTTACCCAGCATGATGGTTCATCACTAGCCCCATCATCTTCTTAATCCAACCCCTTTGGGTGTTCATATGGCCAAAGTGTGTTCGCGGGACGTGCCTTCCGTAGGTCGTGTGGGATCAACCCAGTAGATGGAGAGTCCGTGCAGGGTAGCATGTATGTGGGTCCCAAGACATGGTTTTGTACATGAGTGCCTTCGCCACCTTTACTCTCCGTCGTTTCATGTTCGCACTCTTCCCTCACTCTATTGTATGTTTATTCCATCTACTTAGTATCATGACTGTGCACCCCTATCCAACCCTGACTCATGACGGCCTCTTTCCTATTCGCTGATACCATACAAGTAGTTTACATTCACATGTATATTCTCCAGTTCAATTATCATATGTCTATCTTGTGCAAACTTGACCTCACTGTGATCATCGTCTTGAGCCTTCTCCTGTAGATTTCTATCTTCAACCAGAAGAGGACTTAGGCATCACTGGTGAGTCCTCATACTTCATCTTCGTTACCTTAGCCTTCGAACTATTTTCTGTGCTGTCGGCGAAGGGCTCCGACGGAGCGCCTTCGCTGGCGAAAGGATTGTTACTATTTAGACAAGCTTGTTTCTTCGAGCTCCACGAGGCAGCGCCTCCACCCATCGTGAAGACATAGCCGGAAATGGAGTGTCGATGTTCTTGCAATGCCCAATCCGCATCTGAGAATGCTTCGAGTCCCTTCCCTGTTCCTCCGATGATGAGGCACAATTCCTTCATCCCTTTGAGGTAACGGAAGACCCGTTTAACCACCTCCCAGTGAGGCCTTCCCGTGTTTTGCATGAATTGTGACAGGAATGAGATGGCAAATGAGATATCGGGTTGGGTGCCTAGCGCCGCGTACATGAGGGAGCTGATGGCCTCCCTGTAAGGTATGCCATGCATGTCTTCAAACTGGCGAGCAGTGGAGGGGCATTGGGACAGAGAGAGCTTGTGGTGGGGGTCAAGTGGGGTGCTGAGCGGGTTAGCGTCCTGTAAATTAAACCTTTCGAGAATCTTCTGGATGTACGCATGCTGCGATAGCGAGATCGTGCGCAACCCGCGATCCCTCTTCACCTCTATCCCTAGCAGCCAGTGCAGGTCACCCATATCCTTGATCTTAAGGACGGTGCACAGTTCGTCCTTGAACTTGCGTATTGCTCCTCTCGTGTTGCCGGCCATTGTGAGGTCATCGACATCGACGGCGACGATGAGGGCGTCGTGGTCGGCGTACCTGTGGAAGACTGCGTGCTCAGTCTCACATCACATGAACCTGAACCTGTACATAATCCCACATAGCATGTCATACCACTCCCTCCCCAACTGTTTCAGTCCGTATATTGTGCGATTCAGGCGGCACACCTAGTGCTCCCTTCCTGGAGCTTCGTACCCTTTCACCTGGTGCATGTAGATCGTCTCCATGATTGGGGCGTTGAGGTAGGCTCCATCCACGTTGGTCTGTTCCAATTCCCAGTCGTTTCGGGCGGTGATCGCAGCGATGATGTGGATGGCGGAGAGCTTAGCAGTGGGGGAGAAGGTTTCATTATAGTCAATCCTTCTACCTGTGAGAACCCCTGCGCGACGAGCCTGGTTTTGTGGGCTATAACCGCACTGCTAGTGTCATGTTTGTAGTGAAAAACTAGCTTGCTGCCGACGATGTTTGCGTTGTCTGGGGGTTCGACCAAGTCCCACGTCCTTAGCATTTCGTGCTGGGCCAACTCCCGCTTGATCGACGTGTCCCACAGCGGCCAGTCATCGTGGGAGCATGCGTCAGCGACGCTGACCGGGTCATCCCCCGTGTCGCGTGTCCCCGCTGCCATCGAGTACTCAAGGGTCTCCCCCTCGGTCTCAGTGGTGGTGGACTCTCTTATCTCTATCAGGATGGCTAGTGCCGTGCCGTCTGTGGGCCGTGGCAGTCTGCGCGGGTACGCGGGCACGTTTGCGTGACCCGTGCTGCTGCCTGCGCCGTCGGCGATCCCTCGCACGTATGCAGAGGGCTTCCGTGTACGGTGGCCCCTGCCCTGCGGTGGGTTGGCTGGTGGGTCCACGTCCTCGAACCCTTCGAGCAGGTCAATTTGCACGGGTCTGGTGGTTGCCTGGGGTAGTGGTCCTTGGTCCTGAGGAGTGCTGCTGCTGGCGCCCTGGCTGCCTGTGTCAGACTCCCCTCAGCCAACATGTCAGCAGGAGTGATGAGGATAGGGGCGTCAAAAGTGACGTTACATTTGACCGTGACTCGGCGCTTTCCGGGCCAGTAAACCCTGTGCCCCTTACTCTCGTCACTATACCCCATCCACCTCCCCTCGTCGGATCTCGACTCCAACTTGCCAGCCTGTTCTTTTAGCACAAAGATCCTTGTGCCCCACTCAGGTAAGTCCGTCAGATCAGGCTTCGCGCTGTGCACCATCTCGTATGGCGTCTTGCCATCGAGTGCGCGTGTCGAAGTCCTTTTCTTCAACCAGACCGCGCGTGTTGTACTGATTCTGTCCACAGGAACTTGGGTAGGTTCGCTGTGAGGAGCATGGCCCATGCGTGCTCCAGCAGCGTCCTGTTCAGGCATTCCAACACGCTGTTTTCCTCTGGCATGTCATGTACGGTGAGGTTCCGTACTGTTCCTTTCAATTTGAGGTGCGCCGTGAATTCCTGGGACAAGTATTCACCCCCGTGGTCCGTTTGTAGACGTTTGAGTTTCGCGCCGTGTTGAGTCTCGACCCAGGCTTCGTACTGCTTATAGCAGCCGAACGCCTCGCTTTTCCTAGTCATGGGTGCAAGGTACGTCCACCTACTGTGGTCATCGGTGAAACTGACAAAATACTCCCTTCCATCATAGCTCTGGGGGTTCGCAGGCCCCCACATGTCTGAATGGACCTTTTTGCCGAACCTGCCCGATCGCGGTCCCTCCCGCTTCTGCGGGACAGGTTTTCGTGTGGGTTTAGCTTGTGCACACGCCGTGCAGAAGCCCGGTTGTCTCGACAAATTGACATCGATCCCTGTGATCACGCCGTCCTGGACAAGTTTCCGAGCGGCCTGGGGGGAGATATATGTCAAGATTGGTTTTTAGGCGTTAATATCGTGTATTAGTGAACACAGTGAATGCCCGAATAACTTGTGCAAATAAGTATGCTGTTCGGCGAATAGATGAACAAATGAATGTTCACAAGGTAAGAGGGTTTCCCGAACGGGGCTCACCCTATCTACAGTCGTAGCGAAATAGCCCGTGGCACTTGACGATGTAACGTGCAAGGTTTCACGGAAGGGCTGTCTAAGTCTCGACAATCCCTTCGCCGGCGAAGGTGCTCCTTCGGAGCCCTCCGCCAACAGCACAGAAAATGGCTCGAAGGCTAAGGTAACGAAGATGAAGTATGGGAAATCACCAGTGATGCCTAAGTCCTCTGCTAGTCGAAGATGGGAATCTCCAAGAGAAGGCTTAAGACGATGACCACAGCGAGGTCAAATTTGCACAAGATGAACAATGTATGATAATTGAACTGGGGAATATACATGCAAATGTAAACTACTTATATCGAATGCTCGTAAGGTATCAGCGAATAGGAGAGAGGCCGTCACGAGTCAGGGTTGGATAGGGGTGCGCAGTCATGATACAACATAGATGAAATAAACATACAATAGAATGAGAGAAGAGGGAGAACATGAAACGACGGAGGGTGAAGGTTGTGAAGACACCTGTGTACGAAATCATGTCTTGGGGCCCACATATACACTGCCCTGCACGGGTTCTTCATCTACTGGGTTGATCCCACACGACCCACGGGTAGGACGTCCTGCGAACGCACCCTGCTCATATGAACACCAAAAGGGGGTTGGATCGAGAAGCTGATGGAGTTACTGACGAGCCATCATGCCGGATAGGGATGTCGATCGTGATTTGATGGTGTGCCTGCTGGCGAATGATGTGAGCAGCGAATGGTCATTCAGCGAAATGCGAGGAAGGGTGAACAGAGGTGACATAGAGGAAGAGAGGTCGAGGTGGAGGGTGAAGCCGAGCGAACACTGGGGAGGAGTAGCAAAAGGGGAAATGGGGATAACAAGGTGCAGGAAATACACAGGTCATGACAATCCAATTACCAGAACACCATCGGAAGAGGGTCGAGCAGAGGAGGTGGTAGACCCAGCGATGACTGCCAAGTCAGTCCAAAGACGTCGATCGTGCGTTTGACGGCGTGGCTATGGTAATTGGCGCGAACAGCGAGAATCTGTGTAAGAACCCGGCCTTTGGCCGGTTACTTACCGGTATAACTTTCTTCCGAGCCCGAGCCTTGTGATACTCGTGCCAGAGTACATATGATTCTTATCCTGCGCCCGAGCCCGAGCCCGAGCTAGAGCTAGAGCTCATATCCGACCTTGATCCCATGCCCGTATCCCCTTAGTTACTGATTCTGCTCCATCACACATCATTCATATATTACCTCGCCCTGACCTCACCCTGATCTCCACTAATATGTTCGCCCCTGACTCGTACCCTCGCCCCGTATATAAACCCCCCTGTATGCATTCCTACTCCTCAGTCTGAAAATCAACTATCGTATAACTTCGATCCTTAGTTAGTTTCTAAGCCTCGCCTCTTAAGCCAAACCTCGCCTCTTATTCATTTGCCTCCGAAGTTGGGACTCGTGCGTAGGGTCGGCACAGCACATAAGCTGAAGCCTAGTCCCTCTCCGACTTCCCCATCCAAACCTCGCCCCGTGACCTCGGACCGTACCTCGGGGTTCGCTCCCGACCTCGGTCAACCTTACGATGGATCGTATCGTAACAATCTGTTGCCGAACATGACAATGGCGATCGGAACGAACACGAAGGTGGAGTGAGAAAATAGGAGAACTGAGCATCTGAGTATGGGAAATAAACGCGTCATGACAATATACCCCATCCGGCAGTGTAGCTCATCCATCGTAAGTGCCTTTCGTGTGAGGTTTGCTGACGCCCCTAACCCCTGGCGCTCTACCTTGTAAAGGCCGTTCAACAGTGGGATCTGCCCTAGCAGCGTCCCTCTCGCATCACGGATTAAGCATTTTAAATCCTTTAGCAGGACCAAGTACCCTGCTGCGTCGCAGCACGTCAGGGAAATCAGGGTGAACACGAGGTCAGGGAAGTATAACATGTCCTTTAAGGTGACATGTGTCGTAGTCTTCCCGTTAGGGATCCCCACCCTCATGTTGCCTATCCCAATAGCCTGGAATACTGTCTTATCTGCGGCATTAATAGCACGTGGTGTGATCTCTCTGAAGGTGAGGAATCAGTTCCTATTGGGCGACATGTGGCCTGACGTGCCCGAGTCGTAGACATCGACTTCCTGTCCAGTCACTGGACTCGTTCCCAGCGTGAGCATCGTCCCAGCAAATGTCGTGGTAAATGCAAATTCCTCGCCCTCTGCCGCCACATTCGCTGACCTGTTTCCCTTCTTGCCATCGTCTTTCTTGTCCTTCTTTTTGGCCTTGGACCGGCAATCCACCTTCATATGGCCCTTCTTCCCGCATTTCCAACATTCTATGTCGGCTTTGTCGGTTTTCGCGGTGCTGGGGGTGCCATTGCATGCTGGTGTTTTCCCTCGGCCCTTTGTCGCAGCGAGCGCGTTCTTGCTCGCCTTTAGTTGCCGCTCCTCAATGGTGAGTTGCTTGAATTCGTCGACTAGTGTGCTGACCACTTGGTCCGGCTCTAGCTTGGCCTTTGCATGTGCTGCCGACATCGTTATCACGTTAATGAGCGGGCAATACGACTTCGGGAGTGAGCTGAGGATGATGGTCACCAGGTCATCATCAGTGAGTCCCACGTTCATCCCTGCGAGTTGCTCCTGCATTCTCATGAGGGACTCCAGGCGCGTGCGGACGTTCAATTCGTCCTTGCACTTCAGCTCGTACATGCGTTGTCCCATGTCGACCTTGACCGTGAGTGCCCTTGTCTCATGCTTTGCACATACGGCCTCCCAGACCTCCTTTGCCATGGCTAGGTTGCAGATTTCGATGAGGATGCTATCAGGGACAGTGGTGAATATCTGTGCCATTATTGCTGCCTCACGCTGATTGTAGTCGTCCCAGCATTTCTCGAGTTCCTCCAGGTCCTCTTCCTCCTTCTCTGTGAGTATGTGGCCATCAGGGTACGTCAGGATCATGTGGGGGATCCAAGCATTCCCCTCGAGGTGACGCTTCGCACCACAGGTCGCCACCAGTGTAGCTAACGTCTGGCTTTTCCAGGTGACCCAGTTCGTGCCATCCCTGGCCAGCCTCGGGATGACGAACGACTTGGAGGTGGGGGTAGACGTTGTGGGCTCTGCGGGGCCCATAACCTGTTGGTATTGGGCGCAGTAGTCTAGAGATGAAGTAGCTCAGTGAATGGTCGATTCACTGAGCGTATATTACTACTGTACCTAGAGACGAAGTAGCTACAGACAATATGTAAGCTATCGCACGTCTCGGTACATAGAAACGGTACGTACCTCAGTGAATGGTTGATTCACTGAGGTACAACTAGACATCCTTGAACTAATATACTGCCACGGTCAAGCGTGACCGTGGCTACCTAACTACGTGTCCGTGCATCGGACACGACCCTGCGTTCTCCACTTACCAGCCTCAATCCTCTAATCCCTACATATTCATGCAATGACCCACTGAGAGGACTTGCCTGTTGCTAACCAGACCCATCATCCACCAACACACCCATTCATGTCATCATCTATTCATCACATATCCCTTTACCTCATTCGCTGTTTGGTGTGTTTGCCAAGCACCTTCACCAGTCACATCATTCACCATCACTCCTGCCACAAACCACCTCCAATCAATGTTGTAATATATCACTACCCCCATCCATTGTCTCTAAGTCCACACTGATGATTTGTATTGTCAGAGAGTATTTGCAGCATGCCCCGCTTACCTTTCACACAGGGTCAAGCCCTTGGGCTGAGAGGTAGCACGTGTAAGGGCAACCCTAGCTGGCTGTGGAGGTCACACTACCACAATTGACAAGGGGAAATCCGAAGTATGTATAAATGAATAGAGTATACAAGAGAAGGGATTCTCACCTGACAAAGGGAAATCCGAAGAGAAAAGTCTAAGGACCCCCAATGTCAGTGAGCCCATATTATACTACGCTCCGCAGCCAGGGACAACACTCGGCACTCGCCATCAACCCTGCATCCCCCTGACCTCCCCGACCCTTGATCGACCCTTGATGCCACCTATTACCCAAGCTGCTTGACTCCCGACACTGTTCTGAGAGCGGAAGTTGGAAAGTGGAGTGGAATTGGCAAGGCGAACCGAACTGGTGGAAGTTCTGCCAGAAGCGGAATCATTTCCTAAAGCGGAGTCGGAAATTGAAGCGGAACTGGAAGTGGAGTCAGAAATGGAGTTGGAACTTGGTGTGGTGTTGGAACTGGAAAACAGGGTGTCCTCTGACAGCGTGGGCTTGGATGTATGTGGGTCCAAAGGCATGTTATCCCATTTCACTCTTCACTAATATACCTCCCCATTATTTCATGTTCTAATCAAACTCTTACTCCTATTATATCTGTGGCTTGTCTATTATGTACCCCATCCCTACATCTCTGGTATCATTCAAACCCATCACAACCTCCCTATTCGCTGCTACCCCATATCTCTTCAGTATAAGTAGCTTGCATTCGCATGTACATTCTCTAGCTCAATTGTCATATGTCTTCCTTGTGCACTACCTTGCCATGTCATGATCATCATCCTGAGCCTCCCCTTCTAGGTTACCACCTTATGAAGGACTGGGACTTCACTCATGAGTCGTCACCTTTTGTCTCCACTACTTCGCCCTTCAGGGCCTCACCTTGCTGTTGGTTAAGGTGCAGGAGAGCCTTCGCCATTGAAGGGATCATTCAAACTGGAATGTCCTTTCTGTTGAACCTCATATGTTACATTGTTGAGCTACACGAGCCATTCATTTCGAATGTAGACCAGGGTCCTTTACTTAGATCACCCTACACTTTACATACCTTTACAGGATCGGCCCCCTTCACCAAACGACATCTTTCACTGCACAAGGCATTCAGGTATTCGCCATCTTCACCTATTCATGATTTACTGACACATGATATGAAATACCCAAAATCCAATTTTGACACCCTCTGATCCCTGCTTTTTGTATATAAACCCCTGTCATGTACTCTATTTCCTCTGTTCTGATATCAACTTAGATCTTGTACTTGAGTCCCTCATGACCTCATCTAATATCTGATCCCCGAACCCCTCAGCTTGAAGCTGAACTTCACTCTGAAATATAGGGTGGAACACTGAGTGGCAACCTACAAATTGAAGCCAAGCCCTCCATTCTGAACCTCAGCTCAGCCCACATCTCAGGCCAAGTCTCAGTACAACTTCCAGTCTTAACAGTATATCAGAACTCTCCACACTCAGCTGTTCAATATGCCTATCACACATTATTTCACCCACACCGAAGGTAGCCAAATCACACTGATGATAGAGGCCTGTCATGCATGGAGTGCTTTGAACATTTCAAAAAATCCCCTGTTCTGTCACCGTTATGCCAACCCGCCAGTCCCACCTGTACCTCTCAGTGCCGGTCAGGTGTTATGAAACAATCCTTCAGGCAGATGTTTATAACTGTCATATATATGTATATACAGCTTAGCTAATCTATATTTCATAAAATATATCATAATTGAGACAGTGGCCAGAACCTGTAAGGCATGCTTAATCCTAGCCCTAAAGTTCTTTCTCACAGTCTGCAGCTCCCCCAGGAAAGGGTATATACCCTGTTGTCTAAACACCAATAGTTATATATATTTGCACTATGCATGCATATTATTTTACACATACCTTCTAATCAGATCTATCAACCATATATAATAATACAGTAGAGTTATTGTTCATACTTGCTTCTGCATTCTGTCATCATACATCTAACAAGCTTCATATATACTTCTAACATATACTCTTATAGTCCATACTTGCCTCTACATTCTATCATTCATCGTACATCTAACAAGCTTCATATATACTTTTAACATATAGTCATCCAAATCCTATCTGAAATTGCTCTGTTACCTCAGTACACTTTATGTTTCAGCACATACAAACATATTTTTAAAATATCAAAATATTCAAAAAAATTTAGGATACCCACAATATACAAATTGCTCAAAATGATGGACTATGAATTTGGTTAGGGTTGATATTTTAAAAGATATATAATATATCCTAGAAGAATGTACATTATTGTCAATCTGAACATCCTCCTCAGAGGGGGGTTGACTGAGCTCAGGAGGGTGGTCCAGGGTGGGGTCTGAGGTTACAGAGTGAGGTTCTGGGAGAGAGGTTGGAAAGGGACTTCGATTCAGCTTATGTGCTGTGCCTGCCCTACATGCCAGTCCCAATTTCCTAGATAGAGGAATAAGAGGCAAGGTTTAGATCAAGAGGCAAAGGCTTAGAAACTGGCTAAGGATCAAAGGTGTATAAGAGTCAATATTCAGACTGAAGAACAAGAGTGCATACAGGTGGGCGTATATATGGGTGAGGGCAAGGGTCTGGGGCAAGCATATGAGGGGATAGAGGTGAGGTAAATATAACTGAGTGGACTTCATGAAGACTGGTCAGGGCAGGCCACCTCATGATGGTGGTGGCTTCCTCGACATCTATGGTGACACCAGCAGAGGAAATGATGAATCCAAGGAGTTCAACCCAGTCTGAATGGAAGAGACACTTCTCCGGCTTAGAGGTTCTGTTAGTGGAGTCAGGTGAGGACCATTCAGACATGCTCTGATGATCTTCCTTGTTCCTCAAGAAGATGAGGATGTTGTGGAAGTAACTGGGATGTCTACCTTAAAGAGGGGAATAGCGACAATGCCACCATAAACCGACAAAACTTATGGCCAGTGTTTACTCAACACCAATTGGCATTGTCCCTTAGAGCTACTAACCTCACTCCCATTGTACTCTGAGCCGCTTCACTGCTTGACACCAAGCAGATCCGAGCTGACATCCTCGCTAACCTTGCCTCCGACCCCATAGCCAAGTTGCACCTCGGCTTGACTAATGACCTGAGATGGACCACAGATCACAAGGGCTTGCTCAAGCTTGACAACTGAACTTATGTTCCTGTGGCTCAAGACCTTTGACTTCTCATTCTCCAGTACAAACAGGTCGTGACTGTGTGATCTCCACAACTAGTGAGGGTTGCTCTTACAGAAGTGCCATAATTGATGATTCCTTTATATTTGATCCTCTAGAGATTCAACGGGAATCAACCATCTGAAGGTTCGCATGGCGCTCTGCTGCCAGAAAAACATTTCCCCCAAATTTGTCCGAGCTGAAGGCATACAACAACTATTGAACAATCAGCCACCCTAAGTATATTCGACATAGATTTCGGATTTTGCGTGAGTTTCTCCACACAAATATTCCACCAAGTCGAGGTAATGACTAAAAACCATCAAAGGCAACACTGGTTAGTAGATGTCAATTTTGCTCAGACTGTGTCTATGATGTGGTGTACATGGGGCGAAGCCCACCATGGAACGCTACCACATCAAGTGGCGATCATGTTCTGCTGTACTATGATGTTATACAGATTTATTACATTCCCTCTCCCTATATACGGGGCTTTCATCTGCATCACGTGTGTGGTGATGCGAACTCAATCGCTTAATAATGCCTCGTACCCACACAGAAGACCTGATAGCCTATTCCCATGTCGTGACCTGGTGCAGCAGTCCTACTCTCCATCTTGATTGACGGCTGACAAAGTATCATTCGTTGTGGTGGAGGCATCATTGTGCATTCCCTTCTCGACACTGGAAAGTGGATCCGTAGGAGTCACAAGCCCAGCATCAGGCATCTGAGTTCCCCGTGTACCATTTTTCCCGCTGTGAATTACTTCGCGTTTGAGGGTATATTTCTTCAAAAAAAGCACTTCATTCGCCAAATGTTCAGTGACATTGATCATATCGCAATCCTGTGCTACGCACCCATGATGAAGCCCACCCCACAAAGCGGTGTGGCGACTATCCATATGGTGGATATACTCTTCGAGTAGGCATGTAATACTTCTTGTCGCAAAGATTCAGGCTGTTCCAATTCAGATCGTCGAGTTGGTAAAACATACAGTACTAGATCTAACCTGAATGTGTTGTATCTGGCGGACGCTGTCCACCAGAGCTCCACTCTGTATGCTCAGGCCAAAATTTGGAATGCTGACGGTTCTCCTGCGCAGCTCCTGCGGAAAATAAACGAGGTATTCTACGATACACATCCGGTTGGGGAAAGAATGTGGGCTCACGGAAGTCCAGATTGCCTGACCAACACTGACTCCAATTGTAGCTCCCAAGGTCCTAAATCATCTTGATATAATATATAATAACAGAACAAGGCAACCGAACTCACTTAATAAGGCCCATAGTCACTGTAGCGGTAGCCATGTCTTTCACTGGCATCGCTGCTTGCACTCCTACCAGAGGTGGCTGGAACAAACCGCCGATTCCAATGCCTGCTATCAGTGGGTAAATGACTTGTTCGGCCCTGAAACAGTTGATGACCAAGCAATCACCACCAGTGGGAAAAAAAAAACGTACAGCGAAGACGTATCATCTAGCATGATCATTAAACCATATCCCAAACATGATACACACTAAATGCCAACGTCTGTCAACACCGCGTGGCCCAACGCCAGGCCAGGAACTTAGAGCGTTTACCAACCCATGAAAACCAAATCACGGGTCTATAGTCCCCTATCCTGGCTACCACATGCCCGGCTCCTGTGGACGTAAACGATATCGCCAAAGCGAAAGAAAGCATCCTGGGACAAATCTCGATGTGAGATCTCGTCACATGGTGAGGTAGCTCACTGTATTCCCGCTCGTGTTGCGGATGCACGAAGGACCTGAAAATATAAGGGCAAGTAGAATGCAGCTGTTTGCACATAAGGTATATATATATATATATGGTGGACGACATCACCAGCAACGTAGGAGAAGCTGTGTAAAAATACGCTGATGAGGAGTAGCCCAGTTGTACGTGTCTAGAAAGAGGTCAGTCGTGTTCGAATTTGATGGAATTGGCCCACCTTAAAAATCCGTGGGGGATAATCGGGGAGCGCTTTGTCCACACTTCGTATATACCCCCAATAACCAGTACGACAAACCCTACCACGAGCAGTGAGATGGTCGCCGGAGAATTCCCTGCCAGATAATACTCAGTCAGGTTTGTCAAAACATATCCATATTTAATGGAATCGGAACATACACGCCGTTCCGCTCTCATTGAATCCGAGAAGAACGCATGTAATGCCGATGACCAGCAGGAGGAGTCCTACAAAGTCGAACTGGCGCACGTGTTCCCGGAATGTCTTGCCCTGATGGGGATTGAGGTTGAGGAAGAAAAACAGAAGGATAGTCGCAGCTCCGCCCGTGGGGCTTGAAGGGTATACCGGCCTATTATCAAGGACTCATCATTCATGGTGTGCTTGACTCACAGGTTCACCCAGAAGCACCTAAGTAGAGTCAACTACGATAATGTGAGGGATGAAGACTAATTAACATACCAGCGCCAGCTTATGTGGTCTGTGAGGGCCTTCGCTTGGATATCAGAGGGAAGAACTGAGAAAAATGTGGAGTCGTGGGCTCTTACCCCTCCTATCAAAGGACCAGCAATACTGTCTCGCCGTTTCGTCATACTTAATTCCTGATAGCTCATGTTACTCACGTTGCGATTCCAAACGCAGCACCAATGTAGCCACCGTACTTTCCCCGACTTGCTATATAATGTAATCTTAGTAGTCAAGAAGGGCTACAAAACTCACTCTTCGAGGCTGAAGATATCTGCAATAATGATCTGTACCATTTGAACTATGCCTGGCAAATGTGCCGAATGAATAAGGACCAGAACCATGAACATTACAACTCCTACCGCCAAAGCCCGCGCCTTGAATTGCTCGGGAGACGATCAACCAGTCCATCGTTTGAGCCGCGCCACATAATGCAGAACCAAGCTGTCATATACAAGTGTATTAGCACCATATGAAACAATTTTTGGTAGGCTTACAAGGAACAAGCACATCGCCGGGTAGAAAACGAACTTGCGTCCCATGACATCTGCCAATTTGCCGTAGAGGGGGTTCAACGAAGCAGATGCAAGCAGATAAGCACTGCTTTTTATCAGGATATAATCGGACATCAGTAAACCAACTCACCTGCCAACCCATGCGTAGTCCTTTCCGCCTCCGAGTTGGGCGACAATGGTCGGTAATGCCGTCGTGACGCTGCGGCATTGCCTGTCAGTATGTCAACGATGACTTCCTGCTTGTGTTCATACATGGTTTGATCGAGACCGGCCTTGGCGGAACGGATGAGTTCACACATTTCGGGCGGTGAGCAAGGTATGTAGTAGTGACACACCAAGAACATTGCCATCATCAACGAGACACATACCACGGGAACATTATTGTGGGGTAAAATCTGTAGCTCATTGGCCGCTCCAGGCTTCGTGGAATTATTCTGCGTCGGGGATGACTCTGGTTTCATCCTCCTCTCTTGGGATTTATCTCGGATATGTGTAGCTCTGTCCATGTCCTCGATTGTGATTGAAGACATCCAAGTCTGCCGAAAGCAGCAGGCAACAACCTTTTGAATTCGAGATTATTGGGCCTCGAAAGTCTTTGTAGTCGATCTAGTCAGACAGTAGCACTCACTGAGCATTGCCGAAGGCTGCGAGCGTAGAAAATCTCATGTCAAAAAAGTGTCAGGCTTCATATCCATTTTTCCGCATGCGGTGGGAGTGGGTGTCGGCATCTTGATACGTTCAAATTTGGAACGCGACTTCAAGCCATGCTCCGCATGGTCGATGTGAACCTAGTTTAACGAGATGCCCAGCTCAGTGATCTTTCGTGCCTGGGTCCCTTTTGATCTTAATGGCTTTCTGTAAGGTAATGTCAGAGGTCGGAGCAGTCAAACCGCGTACATCATTCAAAATGCGTACATCATAGCAGGGCGCACTTCTTGAGGATGGTCTGAAAGTGGGCTGACGGTAACTGATTGGGTAAATGAACAAGATAAGACCGGAAGCACATATGCTTCAACCACCCTTATTACCCCGTGAATATTCAGCCACTGGTGAATAAATATTCAGGCACGTGAATTCAAGGGCCACAGATGACGTGGAGCAGCTAGTTATGCGAGAAGTAAAAATCACCTCAATGAGACCATATGTATATCGTTTGATGCAAGGTTGCTATGTCGGATGCAGTGGATAAACGCGTACATCATATGGGGAGAATGCTGCAACTGGCTAAAAAGGGTGTACTATTGCTAAGCTCTTCCCGATGGGAACTAGATCTGGAGATGGGCGCCTGCCAAGTTAGTAGCGCTGAACGCGTCCTGTGTCAGCTCATGCGGTTCCTGGGACAAGGTGAGTCAGCGGGGCATGACACATGGCGTCAACGGGCGTCGGCTTCATCACGCAGGCACACGGGCTCCGTCGACAAACGACGACGGGCAACATCGTGCTCGTCGTTGTCGTCGTCGACCTCGGCATCACTCTAGAAATCCATGAGATAAATACGAAAAAATTGTAGACATAAGTACTCGTCGAGCAGAATACGAATACGAGGCTCAGATTGCCACTCGTGCTCGTCGTCATGGACAACGACGACAACAAAATAACAAAATATTCATGAAATATACCCAAATAAAATCGTAGAAATATGTTCGCATCGAGCCGGATTCGGCAGTACATACGTGTTAGGGTGCATTTTGTACTGACTCATTGTGTAAACTGCAAGTGCATGTATCATATATATATGCACCCTGACTCCTACATAGGGTGAGCGGTTCTACAGCGAGGCTCCCCTTTTTGTGGCCTACAGCACTTACAGGTACTGTGCTGTGACGACGACGTTATGTCACTAGAAGAACGTTAGTACTGCCTCGAACAAGGCCTCATCTGAGAATTTGAGCGTGCATTGGAGGGAGTCTAGGGAGAGCACTTTTTTTTGTTTTGTATCCACTTGTAAGGAAGGGTTGTAGCATTTGCCGAGATAACACTTTCAAAACCATAGTATGACGCGCAGGACACGAACCACCCCTACTGTATGAATCAGTATGATAAATGTTTTTTTCAGTGCTTTACAAGGCGAGCAATACAATAAACCACCATAAAGCGATCATAGGATATTGTTGCTTAAGGAAGCCGGAGAGGTCAAAAAACGAGTGATACCGTAAGGGAGAATATGCGTGCAAGAGCTTACACCTTGGATTTCAATGTATCTTCTACACGCCAATGACCTAGCGTCACCAGCATTCCAGGCCTTTACCTCCTTCCAGGCCATCACTCCACCCTCCACTAAACCTTCAAGGGCCGCCAGACTGGTATCCTGGTCGAACTCACTATTAGTATCTCCGGACATCTCAGATCGGTCTATCCCAGCTTTCAGTTTCAACTACGTGGTATTCTGTGATTTGTCCGGGTTGCTAAGAAGGAGCTTCAGTGCTCCATGTGGAGGCTCTTCGTCGTCTTCCAAATTTAAATGCGGACTGGGGGATACGGGGAAAAGAGAAGACATATGCTATGAATGAGAAATGAGGTGTAACATTGATTCATCAATGGTTAGGAACGACAGCAGGAAAGAGATGAATGGAAGGTGAAAAGGTAATTGTGGGGAAGTGCTAAGCGGAAGCGTGAAAGGGGAACTAAGGCTGGAAGTCGTGCGAATATGGCTTGTACGAGGCAGATGGCTCATAACCTCGTTAAGCTCATGCTTTCCGGTCTCGAATAAGCACTGGACAGCGGCCAGTCTGACCGCTCTCCAAGAAGTCCCAATTCATCCCAGCCACTGTCCTGGGTGACAGTAGGCAATATCTTTGGCCAGTTCTCATTGCTGTTAAGTTGCTGGCCCTTCGCGTTTCAGTGGGGCGTCTGCTCGGGCTTTGCACACTCTCAAGGCTCACATCGGTCGGTAGACTGTGTTGACTCTGACGAGTCAAATCCAACCCTGATAGATGACGACTCCTGCTTAGAGGGAGGGCTGGGATAGCTGAGAATCAAAGAGGATGAGGTGAGTTGATTGTCATGCAAGTCAATACAGTGTATTGGTTGGCCGAGATGGACACAAACCAACGATGGCTTCTTCTCCCATGATTGCCATATATATGTTCCTGATGCTGACGATGTTTGGCTCCCAGTACTCCAGTACACACATGATCATGTACTCTCAGGACATTTCAGCCAAAATAAGACCTTAGCACTAATCCAACAGGAATACAGATCACCCACACTGTGGTCTTTTATCATTGACTTCTGCAAGTCATGTACCACTTGCTTGCATTCAAAGTCCCAGCATCATTTGCCTTACAGCTCCCTGCAGCAGCTTCCAATACCCAAGCAGCCATGGAATTCCATCTCCATGGATTTCATTGAGCAGTTCTCAGGATCTTCGGGATTCACTGTGATCCTTGTGGTAGTTTGCCACTTACCCAAGCAGAGAATCTTCATTCTGACATATGACATGGTCACTTCCACCGACCTCACCCGCCTTTTTGTCTTGCATATATTCTCAAAGCATGGTGTCCCAAGCCATGTGACATCACTCACACTTTTTCTGGTCCTTTAGCAAAGCCTTCAACATGAAGCCGCGTTTCATCTCAGATTATCATCCTGAAGGCAATGATCAAACCAAATGTGTAAATCAAACTCTGGAGCAGTATCTCCATGTGTATTGCAACTATCAACGGGAAAACTGGTCTGAGTTGCTGCCACTTGCCAAGTTTGCATACAATAATACTCCCAGTGCCACTACCAGCATTTCCCCTTTCTTTGCCAACAAGGGCTACAACCCAAACCTCATGGTTCACTCTGAATGGGACCTCACATCCAAGACTCTGCAGTTGACCTTGACCAGCTACATGCTACCCTGAAAGAGAAAATAAAACTTGCTCAATCTCAGTACCAGGTCCCAGCTGATGTGTGTCATGCACCCACTCCTGAGTTTGCGATTGGATCCTTAGTGTTTGTAAAAGCGCAGTTCTTCCAGACAGCCTGGCCCTCAAAGAAGCTAGCCAAGTACCTTGGTCCCTTCGAGATCATAGGCCAGGCCGGATCCCAAGCTTACATCCTTCAGCTTCCTGACAGCCTTCTGGCAGTCCACCTGGTCTTCCATGTCTCCATGCTTGAACCCCCAACCCCAAACACAATTCCAAATCGGGTTCAGTCTCTACTGCCTCCAGTCAAGATTGACAGCGAGGCAGAGTATGAGATTTCCAAGATCCTTGATTCCAAAATCAACCTGTGCCAAAGACCTTGTAACCTCCTGTACCTTGTCCATTGGGCTGGTTATGAAGGTACCAATGAGGAGACATCATGGGCCCTTGTGACTGACTTCCACTCTGCTTACCCTGCCAAGCCTGGACCATGTGCTCCTTGAACCCAAGCTTCAGCTCCCCATTTCTTTTCACTCATTCACAGTCATTTTCTTAGGTAAGACTCTCACACTCTTTGTTATGTTCTGTCTCAGCCATTTTGCTGGATAGCTAAGTTTGTAGTTCTTGGCATTTCTCTCTCGGCAATTCTGCCTGTCTCTCTCTATCTCTCTCTCTCTCTGTCTCTCCGGTTTCTGTTCCGTTCCCAAAAAAACACCAAGAAAAATGATTAGAATTCCAAAACCCCTCAAAATTAGTTACATGTCTTTCATAGTCTCGTCCATATTTACATCTCCATCCCCCATACTTTACAAATCACTTTTCCCATCCCAATTTCCCAAATTTTCCTCTGTTTCCTTCTGTTTCCCCTTTCCTTTGTCTTTCTTTCCCATTCCTGACCCCGAACCCCCTTCTGTACCTCAGTCACCAGAACCCGGTTTACCAGCTTGCTCTGCGAGGAAAATTTGCCTATCCCCTTGCTTCACCAAAGTCCAAAGATATTTTTGAATCCCGATCAGGAACACAAGAGATCCTCAGGTCATGTCCAGTACAACCCAAGTCTCCATGATCAATTCCCAAAGCAGGTCCTTGACCGATGCACCTGGCATTATGTCCATCGCAGGTTGATAACCCTCCCAACCTGGCTTCAGATATTCCACCCATGGATCCAGGCCAATTTCCACCGTCGGTTTGGAACCCAACGGGTTTAATAGTATTGCCTTGGCTTTTTTTAGCGTTGGCCCCTCATCTTCACTGTCAGGTAAGATGAGTACACCATCCTTCTGCTTCCATTTCCCATCCAGAAATGAACACTGAACCTTTCACTGATTGCAAGGCTGGCATGCTTTCCTTGTTCTGAGCATACACCAATCCCCCGATTAGTGCAGTTGTTGTAAGGGCAACCCTGGCTGGTTGTGGAGATCACACTACCACACAACTGACAAGGGGAAATCCAAAGAGAAAAGTCTAAGGACCCCCAATGTCAGCGAGCCCGTATTATACTACGCTGCGCAGCCAGAGACAACACTTGGCACCCGCCATCAACCCTGCATCCTCCTGACCTCCCTGACCCTTGATCGACCCTTGATGCCACCTATTATGCAAGTCGCTTGATTTCTGACACTGTTCCGAGAGTGGAAGTCGGAAATTGGAGTGGAACTGGCAAGTCGAACAGAACTGGTGGAAGTTCTCCCAGAAGCGGAATCATTTCCTAAAGCGGAGATGGAGATGGAATCGGGACTGGAAGCGGAGTTGGAAATGGTGTCGGAACTGGGTGTGGTGTCGGAACTGGAAATGGAAATCAGGGCGTCCCCTGACATCACCCCCCCTCTAGCATGCTGCGTCCTCGAAGCACGGGACATGAGGGATTGAAATGCCAGCGAGCAGATTCGGCGAGGGGCACCGGGGTGTGTCCTATAGAACTCACGGAGTTTTTCTGGAGCGGAAACATCTTGCTCCAGGACCCATGAATTCTCCTCATACCCATACCCTTCCCATTTCATGAGGAATTGGAGTCGTCCTCGCACAAACCGGCTGTCCAGGATCCATTCCACCACATAGTGCTCTTCCCCATCTACAATTTCCGGTGGAGGTGGCGGACGAGCCTTCCGACCTGGAATTGGGTCCTCAAGCGTAGGGAGTAACTTCACCACATTGAAGACAGGGTGGAGGCGGGACATGGACATCGGAAGTCGGAAGCGGTATGCATTCCGTCCAACCCTCCGCATCGGGCCCCAGATAGCGGTGGGCAAGCTTCTGCGAAGGGCGTGTGGTGCGGATGTCACTTGCATCTAGATACACCTTGTCTCCGACTTGGTACTCCAGGGCAGGAACCTGGCGTTGGTTGTAGTACCTTGCCATGTCATCCTTGGCCTTCGCAAGGGCCGACTTGGCTTCCGAAAGGGTGGAGTCCATGCGGTCTCGGAACTCATTGACCGTCTCGAGTCGGGACTCAGCCTGGTGTGGTTCGAAGCCCATCCGCGGGTGTCGTCCGGAGTCAAGCATGAAGGGAGTCTGTTGTGTGGCGGAATGTACATGGTTGTTGTATTGGAATTCCGCCAGTGGAAGTAACTCATCCCAGCCATCCTGCCTCTCATTGACAAAGAGGCGGAGATATTGCTCCAACTCCTGATTGACCCGTTCTGTCTGTCCGTCACCCTGCGGATGGTATGCTGTGGTGGTAGCCAGCTTTATGCCGAGCAGGCGGTAGAGCTCCCGAGTCAGTTCCGCAACAAACTGCGGACCTCAGTCGGAAACAGCTTGCTTCAGGAGTCCATGCAACTTCCAGACATGTGCAAGGAACAGGCGTGCCGCTCCGAGGGCTGTGATCGTCGTGTGCATCAGAAGGAAGTGGGACACCTTGCTTACCGAATCCACAATGTTCATGATCGCGTCGTAGCCATGAGGCTCTGGGAGTTCAACGATGAAGTCGACACTGATGGTGTCCCAGCGGGATTCGGGATTCAGGAGCGGATCAAGTTCTCCGACGGGCGGATGTCGTTGCGCTTTGGTTCGGAGACAAAGGTCACATGTCTTCACGTACTGTCCAATGTAGCGGGACATCTGAGGCCACCAGTAATTCCGAGCCACCAACTCCAGCGTCTTCCACCTGCCAGCATGCCCAGCGACCCGTGTGTCATGGTGCTGGGACACGAGGTGGCGGTGGAGGTCCACCCCACCTGGAACATAGACCTTGCCTCTGAAGTGGAGCAGCCCATCACGTTCCGACCATTCCGCTGCCTGTACAGACCGCGAGTGCCCTTTCCGAAGTTCCTCCACTGCGTTCACCACCGACTCCTCCTTCTCTCCACTCCGGTACTGCCTCCGGATGTCCCAGAGCATTTCCGCTTCCGCCCCAAATGCAGTCACTCCCTCTAGGGCACGGATTGCAAAGAGACTAGGGCGGAGCAGTGTCATATCCACGTTGTCTCCACTTCCGCTTCCATGATCCGCACGACGGGATAGGGCATCGGGCTTGCCCATGGTGCGGCCGGGGAGGTGGTGGAGCATGAAGTCGAACCGGGACAGGTGTAGGGACCACCATGCTTGTCGTCGGTTCAACTTCTTAGATGTGCGGAAATACTTGAGGTTCTTGTGGTCTGTCCAGATCTCAAACGGGCATAGAGCACCCTCGAGGAAGTGTCACCACTCCTCCAGCGCTTAGATGATTGCCAGCATCTCCTTGTCGTGGATCTCATAGTTCCGCTTGACCGGACTAAGGCTTTTAGAGAAGAAGGCAATCGGATGCCATCCCCCATCATCTTCCGATGACTGTTGCGACAAGACCGCTCCGGTAGCTGTGTCGGAAGAATCCGCCTCGACTCGATAAGGGCGAGAGTCATCGGGAGAGATCAGGACCGGGGCAGAAGTGATCAGCTCCTTGAGTTTGTCAAAGGAGGCCTGTTCCGGCTCTCCCCACTGCCATCCAACCTCCTTCTTGGTGAGGTCGAAGAGGGCACGAGCGTGGCAGGAGAAGTCCTTGATGAACCGCCGGTAGAAATTGACAAACCCAATGAAGGACTGGACCTCTTTCTTGTTCCGTGGCACAGGCCAATCCGATACACCGGAAACTTTGACTGGGTCCATTTCCACCTTTCCTTCCGACACAATCACCCCAAGATACTCTATCCGCGTCCGCTCAAATTCGCACTTTTCCGGCTTGAGACACAGGTTGTACTCCCAGAGCCGTTCCAGCACTCTCCACACGACTTCCTGATGTTCCGACATTGTTTTTGTGAAGATGAGGATGTCATCGAGGTAGACGCAGACAACCCCTTCTGCTATCATGTCATGGAAAATGTCATTCATCATCGTCTGGAATGTAGCGGGACTGTTGGTGAGGCCGAAGAACATGACCTGTGGCTCAAAGAGTCCTCGGTTGGTGCGGAATGCGGCCTTCCACTCATCTCCCCCTCGGATCTGAACATTATTGAAGCCCCAGCGGACATCCAGCTTAGTGAAGTACCTTGCCCCGCGGAGTTGTGTGATTAGTTCAGAAATGAGTGGAATGGGGTACCGATTCTTGATCGTGATCGCATTCAAGGCCCGGTAATCCTGCACAAGTCTGAGCGAGCCGTCCTTCTTCTTGATGAAGAACACCGGAGATGCCATGGGTGACTTGGAGGGGCGGATCCTCCCTGTACAGAGGTTTGCCGCAAGGAATGCATCGAGCTCTACCTGCTCCACTCGCGAGCATAGTGGCCTGGTTGTCGGCATTGGAAGCAAGTGATGGTTCCGTGGCCTTTTCCGTGCATGCGGTCAACATCCATCGGGGCAGGGCCACTCTTCGAGGGAGGGGGGCTAGGGTTCCTAATAGGAGCAGGCGGAACAACCATCGGAAATACTTTCCGTGTGGGAATGAATGCACTTCCAGGTTTTGGCACGGGTGGAGTAGGACGAGCGGAACTGCGTGTCATGTTCCAGTTTGTCTCCACAAAGGCCTCGTTTGCTTCCCTGTTTCGGGATACCCTCCGCACAGCTTGGTACCACCCTTCCAGGTCATCGAAATCCGGAGCTCCATCCCCAAGCAGCGCAACTTGGTTCTGGAGTGTCGGATCAAGTCCTCGTCGGAATTTGATGACAATCGTCTTGTTGTCGTCATACTCCGCAAGGTCGATGAGCTCCTGGAAGCGGTCAATGTAGTCATCGACCGGATCCTTGGCCTGGTACCAGCTGGTCCCCTCGAGCTTCGTAAGGGCTGTGAGCTGCTCATTTTTTGGGCAGAACTGGTCGGAAAATGTTTTCTCGAAGGCGTCCCAGTCCCAGAAGTAGTTCCCCTTGCCCTTTGCTTCATGTCGGATCACCTTGTTTGCAAAACGGGCTGCGCGATCCGACTTGAAAAAGGACAATTCCCAGTGAATCTGAGCCTGGTCGTTCGGAAAGAGGTCTCCGACAATTGCGAAGTAGATGCTGCATGTGTTGAAGAATGCACGTCCCTTCTCCCGATCTCCGTCAAAGTCCGCTGGAGTTGCGGGTTTGACCTTTGCCAACTTCGCGGACATCCTCTCTTCCGCCAGTTCTGCTTTTCCGAAAGCCGGCTCATCCAGCATTGCATTTCCACCACCTTGTGGAATATCCAACTTAGCCAAAATCGTTTGTAAGGCTGTTTCAATCGCGTCGGTCTTCATCCGGTTCCACATCAATTCCTCCTCTATATTCCGAAGGCAATCATCCGGATCCATGTCAGAAGGGGAAATATGGGACGGGATTTCCGGGGTTGGGAGCTCAACGTAAGAAGAGGGGCTGTCGTATACCATGTGCGCGGAAGAGGTTGCGATCTCTGAGTCGCTGTCTCTGATTCTGAACGCACCTATGGCGAATGCAACGCGCAGTATGACCGCCGGTCCCTAGGGGAGAGACTTTTCTGCTGTAAGGGCAACCCTGGCTGGTTGTGGAGATCACACTACCACACAACTGACAAGGGGAAATCCAAAGTATGTATAAATGAACAGAGTATACAAGAGAGGGGATTCTCACCTGACAAGGGGAAATCCAAAGAGAAAAGTCTAAGGACCCCCAATGTCAGCGAGCCCATATTATACTATGCTGCGCAGCCAGGACAACACTTGGTACCCGCCATCAACCCTGCATCCTCCTGACCTCCCTGACCCTTGATCGACCCTTGATGCCACCTAATACGCGAGTCGCTTGATTTCCGACACTGTTCCAAGAGTGGAAGTCGGAAATTGGAGTGGAACTGGCAAGGCAAACAGAACTGGTGGAAGTTCTCCCAGAAGCGGAATCATTTCCGAAAGCGGAGGCGGAGATGGAATCGGGACTGGAAGCGGAGTCGGAAATGGAGTCAGAACTGGGTGTGGTGTCAGAACTGGAAATGGAAATCAGGGCGTCCCCTGACAGTTGTCACACAGAAATTCCTAAAACCAAGTCAGTAAAGCTGATAAATCGAACAACTTGGCAACTTACTGTGACATCCCCATCCTCCTCTGTGACAGGCTTCTTGGCCTGTTCCTCATTCCAAACCTCCCATGTGACATTCACCCACTTTTTTGGTTGCAGTTTGCTTGCCCCAGATTTCAGCTTGCTTGCGCTGGCCCACTGCCTAGCAAATGCAGCATTCATGGCCCAAGCTTTCATCGAGCTTTGCACACTCATCAGCATTTTGCTTGGCCTCAGCTTGCCATTTCTTCTTGGCATCGGATATCTCACGTTCTTTGTGTTCTTCGTTGACCTTTTTCTCGGCTTTGGCTTCTGCACATGTTCTTCCTCCACTTTCTGCTTGTACTCCACCTTCTTCCTCTCAGCAGCCTCCTTGGATGTCCAACACTTGTTCGACTTCACAGTGCTCATCACCATGGGTGGGGTGGTGTGGCTGGTTGCCAACCCAGGATTGGGATCACATGGTGCAGGAGTGAGCTTAATGACAGGGAAAACAGGGAGGCAGTGACTCAGAGACTTAGGGAGGCAGAGACAATATGCATGCGAGCCAACTTGGCATTCAACAATGTAGGGGCCAAGTCACCAATGAGCGAGCTTCTTCAATGGACAGGTGGTGTGTATATCACTTGCATCAAGGTACACCTTGTCACCTGGTGTGAATGTAGGTACAGGCTCACGATGGTGTTTTTTTTTTTTTTTTTTTTTTTTTTCTTTTATTAAAATACCTTTGTATCCATTGAGCTATGGCTAATGCCCGATAATACAAGTCTGGTAGTTACCGAGAGACCATTGCAGAGATATCAAAACATTGGCCCTAAGGCAGGGGGGTCCTAAACTGGACTAACTCCCCTATGTGGATTAAAAGTTGTAAAGTAAAATAAGCAGAGTTCGATAAAGGGTGCGGGCATGTCCCATAACACAGAAGAAAGAGAGCTTGGTATGCCTTGCTAACTGTGGAAGTGCCCATGTGGTTGGGGAAGGGAAGAACAGAAAATGGGGGATGTGATGGTGCAGAGGGCTGGCGAAGTGCTGTTACGACCATACTGCCTAACCATCTCCGCCACCTCCGCAACACTTCCATATCACCTCTGACTCTATTTCCGCAACCTCCACAACCCTCTGTCAAGATTGGATGTGGGCATTAATATCGCATATTAGTGAACACGGTGAATGCCCAAATGGCTTGTGGATAGGATATGTAGTTCGGTGAATATGTAAAACCAATAAGGATTACAAAATAAAGGGGCTACTTGAACAGAGTTCACCCTGATCTACAGTCGAAGTGAAATAGCTCCTGACACTTGACGATGTAACCTGAAAGGTCTCAGGGAAAGGTCACCTAGCAGTAACAATCCTTTCGCCGGCGAAGGTACTCCTTCAGAGCCCTTTGCCAACAGCACAGACAAGGGTTCAAAGACAAAAGTGGTGAAGGTGAGATATAGAAACTCACCAGTGGTGCCTAAGCTCTACTCTAGTTAAAGGTAGTAGTCTAGAGAAGAGGGCTTAAAACAATGGTCACAGTGTAGTCTGCTTTTGCACAAGATAGACGTATGATAATTGAACTGCAGAATATACATGTGAACGTGAACTACTTATACCAAATGCTATGCTATCAGCAAATAGGAAAGAGACCGTTGTGAGTCAGGGTTGGATAGGGGGTGCACAGTCAGGATACAAATAGATGAAACACATATACAATAGAACTAAGGAGAAATGCAAACATGAAACAATGGGGATGAAAGCGGACAAAGGCACCTAGGTATGGAAACATGGCTTGAGACCTGTATCCATGTTAGCCTGCACAGCCTCTTGGTCTAACAGGTCAATCCTGCATGATCTACGGGTAGGACATCCCACAAATGCATGCCAGTCATAGGAACACCCAAAGGGGCTTGAATCGGGAAGGTGATGGGCCAGTGGTGAACCATCACACCGGTTAGAGGATGTCAATCATTTTTGATGGCATGACTACTGGCGAATGATGAGAGTAGTGAATGGTCATTTGGCAAATCCAGTGAATGGCGAACAGAGCGAACATGGAGATGGAGGGATGAAAGGAAAAATGGGGGCAACTTGATACAATAATAAATGGGTCATGACAGTACCACCCTCCTAGCTTCGGAGTCCAATGATGTAGAGTCCTGGTGTGAGGGGGAAAGACATAAGGATGTAATGGGTCCCCCAATGAGATCTCTGAGGTCTGGGCCCTATCTCACTGTGTGGTCAAGTCCCCTGCTTATAAGGCTGTACAGCATGGCACGATGGGGCTCATCCAATGATTCAAATCCTGATGGCGACTAGTGCATCAACTCTCCCAGTGTGTTACGATACAATCCTTCATAAGGCTGACCGAGCTCGGGAGTGAAATCCAAGGTAAGGTCTGAGGTTATGAAGTGAGGTTTGGATGGGGAGGTCAGAGTGGGACTTGGCTTCAGCTTATGTGCTGCACCAGCCCTACGTATGAGTCCCAACTTCAGAGGTGAATGAATAAGAGGCGAGGTTTGGCTTAAGAGGCAAGGACTTAGAAGCTAGCTAAGGATCAAAGGGTACAATAGTTGATTTTCAGACTGAAGAGTAGGAATGCATACAAGGGGTTTATATATGGGCAAGAGTAATGGTCAGGGGTGAGCATATATAGGGGAATATGGGTGAGGTCAATATACTAATGATGCATGATGGAACAGGATAGGTAACTAAGGGGACTCAGGCATGGAATCAAGCTCAGAGATGAGCTCAGGCTCAAGCTTAGAATCACAGGACTCGGGCATGAGTATCACAATGCTCGGGCTCAGGAAAAGGGTTGTACCGGTAAGTAACCAGCCAAAGGCCGGGTTCTTACAGTAGCACATGGGTGAGGTTACCGCAATCCTCGGATCATGTGGTTCTGAGGTTGCTACCTATTTTTTCACCTCCATAATGGAGGCCGAAGTTCCCTCGTTAGAGGTCTTCATTTCCCGACCTTTGGAACCACTACTGTTGGTAGACTTGTTCTTTGGGCAGTCATTGACTATGTGGCCCTTGGTGCTGCAGAGCAGGCAAAGGCCTTGGTCAATTAGACATTGATGTTCATCGGGAAGCAGTTTACCATCTTTCCCGAGCTTGCTCGAGCTGTCAGGCTGGCTTGTGTTGTTGGCGGAGGTGTTGTTGTTGGATCTTTTGCTGTTGTTGTTGGTCTTGTTGTGGTTCTTGTTGTTGTTAGAACCACTGGAAGACTGATTGTTGTTAGTGGCATTGTTGCTGGACTGATTAGTGGAGCGTGCAGGTTGAGGATTACGACCATTGGCCATAGCATCGTATTCCTTACGCTCCCAAGACAGCTGTCACATTCCAGCGTGAAGTTTCTAAGCCTGGTGAGGCTGCGGAATCGAGGGAAGTGAAGTAGGTCATCCTTGATTCGTTTGGCCAAGCCATTATAAGCAAAGGGTCGGAGTGCAGCATGGATCCATTGAGTCCGAGTTGAAGCTCAGGAGAAGTCAATAAATAATTGGGCTGCTTTGTGGTGCTCCTTCATAACAATTTTCTCAAAATCAATCTCGGCTTGGGCTGCATTGTCGTAGGGGCCAAAGTTGAGCTCAAGCTCGGCTTTGAAACTGTCCCAGCCTCAAGCCAATCTGGCTTGGGTTGGACTTCACCAAGGATCACAGGCTCAAAATACTGGAGAGTTGAACCAGATAAGTAAGAGATAGCATACTGTACCTTTGATGCCCCAGTCTTGAAAGCAGAGAGGTGATCTCTGAAGTTGAGTACGCATTGGGGGAAGAAGGTACGAAGCTTGGCCTGGTCAGTACCATCATAAGTGTCTGGTTCCTTGACCTTGGCTCTGGCTTCAGGCTCACGAGCTTTAGCAAGCTTTATGAACACTTGACGTATTAGCTCGTTGTCATCGAGGTCACCGAGGTCTTCCGGTGGTAGGTTTGGAAGGTCTCGATCATTGTCAGAACCTCCAGAGCCATCACCTGGATCACCTGAAGGGTCACCAGGGTTAGCCCTACCTTTGCCTTTATTACTAGGCTCAGCTGGGTCTGCGAGGGGTATGCCCGGGGACGGTGGTGAATCATTGGGGGCCTCGGAGAAATGTCATTGTTCTGAGATACCCTGTAGGGTGCCGGAACAGGTCATCATGGACATAGTGAAGAAAGGAATACATAGGGTGTAAGCAGTCTGAAAATACTGTTACGATACAATCCCTCATAAGGCTGACTGAGCTCGGGAGTGAACCCCAAGGTAAGGTCCGAGGTTACGGAGCGAGGTTTGGATGGGGAGGTCAGAGTGGGACTTGGCTTCAGCTTATGTGCTGTGCTGGCCCTACATACGAGTCCCAACTTCGGAGGTGAACGAATAAGAGGCGAGGTTTGGCTTAAGAGGCAAGGACTTAGAAGCTAGCTAAGGATCACAGGATACGATAGTTGATTTTCAGACTGAAGAATAGGAATGCATACAAGGGGTTTATATACGGGCAAGAGTAATGGTCAGGGGCGAGCATATTGTCATGACGCGTTTATTTCCCATACTCAGATGCCCTGTTATCCCATTTCTCATTCCACCTCCGTGTTCGTTCCGATCACCCTTGCCGTGTTCGGCAACCGATCTTCGCTGTTCCCACCATTTACCATAGCCATGCCGTCAAAGCACAATCGACGTCCTTGGACTGACTTGGCAGTCATCGCTGGGCCTATCACCTCCTCTGCTCAACCCTCTTTCAATGGTGTTCCTAGGATCGGACTGTCATGACTTGTGTATTTCCTGGACCTTGTTATCCCCATTTCCCCTTTCGCCACTCCTCCCCCGTGTTCGCTCGGCTTCACCCTCCACTTCGACCACTCCTCCCCTATGTCATCTCCGTTCGCCCTTCCTCGCATTTCGCTGAACAGCCATTCGCCAGCAGGCACACCATCAAATCACGATCGACATCCCTACCCGGCATGATGGCTCGTCAGTAGCTCCATCAGCTTCTCGGTCCAACCCCCTTTTGGTGTTCATGAGCAGGGTGTGTTCGCGGGATGTTCTACCCGTAGGTCATGTGGGATCAACCCAGCAGATGAAGAACCCGTGCAGGGCGGTGTATATGCAGGCCCCAAGACATGATTTCGTACATAGGTGCCTTCGCCACCTTTACTCTCCGTCGTTTCATGTTCGCACTCTTCCCTCACTCTATTGTATGTTTATTCCATCTACTTAGTATCATGACTGCGCACCCCTATCCAACCCTGACTCACGACGGCCTCTTTCCTATTCGCTGATACCTTACAAGCATTCAATATAAGTAGTTTACATTCGCATGTATATTCTCCAGTTCAATTATCATACGTCGTCCATCTTGTGCAAACTTGACCTCGCTGTGATCATCGTCTTGAGCCTTCTCCTGGATATTTCTATCTTCGGCCGGAAGAGGATTTAGGCATCACTGGTGAGTTCCCATACTTCATCGTCGTTACCTTAGCCTTCGAACCATTTTCTGTGCTGACGGCGAAGGGCTCTGAAGGAGCATCTTCGCCAGCAAAGGGATTGTCGCTACTTAGACAACCCTTCCGTGACACCTTGTATGTTACATGGTCAAGTGCCACGGGTTATTTCTCTATGACTGTAGATAGGGCGAGCTCCGCTCGGGCAGCCCTCTTATCTTGTGAACATTTATTGGTTCACCTATTCGCCGAACGGCATACTTATTCGCACAAGGTATTCGGGCATTCGCTGTGTTCACTAATACACGATATTAACGCCTAAAAACCAATCTTGACACATATATAGGGGAATCAGGGCGAGGTCAATATACTGATGATGTGTGATGGAACAGGATAGGTGTAAGGGCAACCCTGGCTGGTTGTGGAGATCACACTACCACACAACTGACAAGGGGAAATCCAAAGAGAAAAGTCTAAGGACCCCCAATGTCAGCGAGCCCGTATTATACTACGCTGCGCAGCCAGGGACAACACTTGGCACCCACCATCAACCCTGCATCCCCCTGACCTCCCTGACCCCTGATCGACCCTTGATGCCACCCATTATGTGAGTCGCTTGATTTCCGACACTGTTCTGAGAGTGGAAGTCAGAAATTGGAGTGGAACTGGCAAGGCAAACAGAACCGGTGGAAGTTCTCCCAGGAGCGGAATCATTTCCGAAAGCGGAGGCGGAGATGGAATCGGAACCAGAAGCGGAGTCGGAAATGGAGTCGGAACTGGGTGTGGTGTCGGAACTGGAAATGGAAAATAGGGTGTCCCCTGACAGATGGCACTTCTGTAAGGGCAACCCTCACTAGTTATGCACAACCTGATGGAGGGGAATCCAAAGTGTATACATAAATAAGCAGAATATACAATAGAAAGGAACCTCACCTGACAGAGGGGAAATCCAAAGAGAAAAGTCTAAGGAATCCCACCACCAGCAAGCCCATATTATATACTACACCCAACCACAGCCAGGGCTACATTTGTCTAATTTCATGATTCCTTATAGGTCGAGTGGTAAACAGTTATGTGGAGACTATGTTCTTGCTATTCTGTCTTGCATGACAGATGCCAGCTGGGTTGTCATGGTTCTTCACCCTGTAGAGGTGCAGGGTGTAGAAAATGTACAATGTGACAATGTGGAGGGTGTCAGGGGACAGCCCATTGGTCTCCTTTTATTTCCTCTGTGCCCCGTCTTCCTTCCTCTGTGCCCTGTCTTCCTTCCTTCCATCCTCTGGCTTCTTCTATTTTCCTTTCTTACTCTTGAGTTCACATAGCATACCTCCCCATTGTGTCCATGACCGGTAGCTTGGTCCACTCAGCAGCTATATAGTTAGTCGCTGAGGTAAGGGGATCCTTACCTTGTTCTCTTTGGATCCCCCTTACCTCAGGTGTGTCGCTACTGTAGTTACTGACTTGATGCTTATATATATCTCTTTGGATCCCCCTTACCTCAGTCCTGTGTGGGCAGGTAAGGTTGCCCTTACAGAGGGTCATTTGAAGTGGAGGGGTTTAGTCAGGCAATGTTTGCAAACAAGTGGTGCTGATGGTGTTGTATCTGAGATAGTGGAGCTACAACTAAAGGAGGTGGCAGAACCCATTTTTAAGGAGATAGACCAGAGTATTGTTAAGACTGTTAGTGGGCCTGCATGCATTGTGTCACCGCATTCTAGAGGGGGGGTGACGTCAGGGGGACCATCATCACACTGTGTGAATGATCACAGCCATTGTTGCACTGTGTACACCTGTCAAAATTGGTTTTTAGGTGTTAGTATCGTGTATTAGTGAACACAGTGAATGCCCGAATACTTGTGCGAATAAGTATGCCGTTCGGCGAATAGATGAACCAATGAATGTTCACAAGGTAAGAGGGTTGCCCGAACGGGGCTCACCCTATCTACAGTCATAGCGAAATAGCCCGTGGCACTTGACGATGTAACGTGCAAGGTCTCACGGAAGGGCTGTCTAAGTCTCGACAATCCCTTCGCCAACAGCACAGAGAACAGTTCGAAGGCAGAGGTAACGAAGATGAAGTATGAGAACTCACCAGTGATGCCTAACTCCTCTGCTGGTCGAAGATAGAAATCTTCAAGAGAAGGCTCAAGACGATAATCACAGCGAGGTCAAGTTTGCACAAGATGAACGACGTATGATAATTGAACTGGGGAATATACATGCGAATGTAAACTACTTATATCGAATGCTCGTAAGGTATCAGCGAATAGGAAAGAGGCCGTCACAAGTCAGGGTTGGATAGGGGTGCGCAGTCATGAAACAACATAGATGAAATAAACATACAATAGAATGAGAGAAGAGGGAGAACATGAAATGACGGAGGGTGAAGGTGGTGAAGACACCTGTGTACGAAATCATGTCTTGGGGCCCGCATATACACTGCCCTGCACGGGTTCTTCATCTACTGGGTTGATCCCACACGACCTATGGGTAGGACGTCCCGCGAACGCACCCTGCTCATATGAACACCAAAAGGGGGTTGGATCGAGAAGCTGATGCAGTTACTGATGGATAGGGATGTCAATCGTGATTTGATGGTGTGCCTGCTGGCGAATGATGCGAGCAGCGAATGGTCGTTCGGCAAAATGCGAGGAAGGGTGAACAGAGGTGACATAGAGGAGGAGAGGTCGAGGTGGAGGGCGAAGCCGAGCGAACACTGGGGAGGAGTAGCGAAAGGGGAAATGAGGATAACTGTGGAGGACAGGAATTATAGGCAGTAGGAATGGACTTCTTGCTCAAAAGAATAGACTAGAAAACAATTCACTACAGAGGATTTCTAGGTTAATAAATCGAAAGAATGCTAGACTAATTTACTTGCCTCTCTCAGTGAATTTAGTTGTCACTGAGAGAGGGGGAAACTGTTTCACTGCGCATGTACTACTACCCGGCCCTTTAGCGCCCAAGAGCTCGCGCGTCGAAGTCATTTCAGACTCCGCTGGGTGCAGCCGCTTGTGAAAGTAGGAATAACAAAATGAAATAGAGAGACAGGGAGTGAGTGAAAAATTTCGAAAATAACCAGAGAAATGGATGCATGATACAAGAACAACATGAGAAGAAATTGAGAAAGCACACAACAAATTGGATATATTATGCTTGATTTTGGTGCAGGAGCATCAATGCACCCAACACGCCCCCTCAAGCTTAATATATTCCGATTTGCTCGTTGAGGATCTTCACTCTAGGACTAGGAAGTCCTTTGGTGAGGATATCTGCCAACATTTGTTCGGTTGGCAAATAAACGAGCTTGGCTTGTTGATTTTTGATTATATCTCGGAGGAAATATAATCTGATGTCGAAATGTTTGGTTCTCGTGTGTTGTTGAGTGCCATACGTGATGGCAATGGCTGATTGATTGTCTGAATAAATTTTGATGGGTCTGTTCAGTGGTTGGAATATTTCAGAAATAAAATGGCGCATCCAAAGAGCCTCTTTGCCCGCATGGGTCAGGGCGACGAATTCGGCTTCAGTTGATGAGAGGGCTACTATCGACTGTTTCTGGCAACTCCATGAAACAGTGCCTCCATCAATCTGAAATAAGTATGCCGAATACGAACGCCTATGACTCTGTGAACCCCAATCCGCATCTGAATACCCCATCAAGCCGTCTCGATTTCTTCCAAGTGTGAGCTTGTAATGCTTCGTGCCTTTCAAATATTTGAAGACACGTTTGACTGCATTCCAATGTGTGCCACCTGGATTTTCGAGGAATTGCGAAAGCAATGACACCGCAAATGCAATGTCAGGTCGAGTGGCTACAGCTGCCCACATCAGTGATCCTATAGCTTGCCTGTACGGAAACTTCGACATGGCTTTCTTGCCTCTCTCTGTAGAAGGACATTGGTCTTTAGATAATTTTACGGCTGGATCAAGAGGCGTAGCGTAAGTCTTTGCATCTTCGAGATTGAATTTTTTGATGATCTTCTCGATGTATGCAGGTTGTGAAATTGCAATAGTTTTCTTCTGCCAGTCTCTTTCGATTTTAAGATTCAATAGCCAATGAATCTCGCCTAGATCTTTCATACTGAAGACCTGAGCAAGATCTCGTTTGATTTCGTCCAGGACTGACTGATTCTCAGCTGTGATGGTGAGATCATCCACAGCTGTTGCAATGATCACATGCCCCTTTCCGCCACGTCTATAAAATACAGCCCCATCTGTGGCTGACGTGGTGAATCCTAATTTGTGGAATTCACCACTTAGACGTTTATACCATTCCCTTCCAGATTGTTTGAGGCCATAGAGTGCTTTCTTCAAAAGTAGCACTTCGTCTTTGTCTCCAGACTCATATCCATATGGCTGCTTCATGTAAATAGGTTCAGGCAGTGTAGCATTGAGGTATGCATAGTCCACGTCCATTTGATGGATAGGCCAGTCATTCCTAGCAGCAATGGCGCATATGATCCGTAGGGAGGATAACCGAGCAACAGGTGAGTATGTCTCATCATAGTCGACTCCAAACTTCTGTGTGAAGCCTTGGGCGACCATTCTCGATTTAGGCATTATTGGTTTCCCTTCTGGATTACGCTTCCAAAGGTAGACCCATTTATTACCGACAATATTGGCTCCAGGAGGTGGTTTGGCTCGTTCCCACACTCCCTTGTCGATTAGGGCCTCATACTCTTTGTCCATTGATTTCTTCCATATAGGATTATTCAGAGCTTCGTCTGCATTGCTAGGTTCGATTTGACTCAAATCCGGCGTCTTGTTATTGTTTTGACCGTCGGTTAGAAACGCACTGATGGCACACTCATAGCTACTGATGCCATCAATCTCGGAGGATAATTCTTGGTCGAATAAAACTTCTTTATGGTCCTCAACGTCCTCGTAAGCTAGCGTAGTCATATGTGCGCCAGCTTGTCTCTGGGTTTGAGATCTTGTTACGGGACCTGATGGGGCCGGCTGCACTTGTTGTTGACGGATCCTTTCGCTTCTCCTTATCGGTTCAGCTTCTCTAGGTCTGTCATCAACTCCCTGAATAGGTTGCAGCTTTTCAAGATATTCCTCTGGTGCATTTTCATCAATTTCTTCGATCTTTGCCTCTTCGCTGACTAAGCGACCGGGCACAGGCACTGATGCTGGAATGGCCTTCTTCTCCTCTCTAGACGTAGGTAGCTTGGATTCCTCAATAGAAATGATTGGGACCTTTCCCTTCTTCATCTCTGAATCAAACACAACATTCCGCTCGACAGAAACTTTGTGCGAGTCAGGCCAATAAATATAATGACCATGGCTCTGCGCAGAAATTCCTATCCACCGAGCTCTCTTGGCACGAGCTTCCAATTTATCTCCCTGAGTGACCTTAACATAGACTTCAGTTCCCCACACATGAATGTCTTTGAGATTCGGTTTCTCATGGTGGATCATCTCGTAGGGCGTTTTATCCGGTAGAGCTCTTGTGTGTGTCCTGTTCCTAAGATAATTGGCATGCTGTATTGCATAGCCCCATAATATCTTAGGAAGGCCTGATTCTAACAGCATGGCACGAGTTCTCTCAGTGAGAGTTCGGTTCAGACGTTCGGCAACACCATTAGACTCTGGTGTGTCGTGTACCGTCAACTGATGCTTCGTGCCTTGTTTGGCTAGATGCTGTTCGAATTCAGAGCTCGTATACTCGCCCCCTCGATCAGAAACAAGTGCCTTGATGTGCACATTTCTCTGTCGAAGCATTAAAGCCTCATAGAGCTTGTACTTTGAGAATGCTTCTGATTTGTTCGCCATGAGATAGATCACCGATTCTCTTGAGTAATCATCGATAAAGGAGACATAATATGACTTCTTATCGATTGTGAGGTGCCTTGCAGGTCCCCAGACATCAGAATAAATTCTGTCACCGAATTTTGACGTTCGGTCTCTGGGTTCTCGAGGAAGAGGTTTGCGTGCAATCTTGGCCTGAATACACGCATCACAGACAATTCTATCGCCTGTGGAGCTCAGTTCAATGCCCAATATCATGCCATGATTTAATAGATGTTGTAGGGACTTCTGTGAGATGTGCCCCATTTTTTGATGAATTTCCATGGCAGACAAACACATATGGGCTTGAGCACTTGGTGACTGGAGGTCTAGTCGATATAAACCATTGACCTTCGGTGCTTGCATCAATACCTTTCCAGTAGCGTTAGATATTGTGCATTTCTGGCCACCGAGTCGAATGTCGTAGCCAGCATCATCGCACCGACCGATCGAGACGAGGGTAGCAGCAATTTTTGGAGCATAATATGTATCTTGCAACGTGACTTCTACTGTTTTATCTCCAACCTTATTGGATAATACAAGCAGTCCTGAACCGAAGGCATCAAAAGTGCCTTTGTTGGCTGCTCGGATAGTCCTCGGCTGTGAGAATTGACAGTAGTTCCTCAATAAATTTTTGTGAGGAGTCATATGCGATGTCGTTCCGGTGTCGAGTATAACTATAACTCCTGAGGATGTGCTCAAATTGAAATTAGAGCACTCGTCAAAATTGGTGAAGGCAAGATGCCCATCACCACTTTCCTCAGAAGAGAACTCTTCTTCGGCAACATTTGCTTTTGCTTTACCATTCTTCTTCTTGGCTTTGGCTTTTTTCTTCTGACGTGGTCCTTGACCTTCTTTACCACCTCCTTTAGCCCAGCAATTTTCGATGGAATGTCCAGGCTTTTTGCAGTTGGTGCATATATGCGCCTTCTGCCCCTTTTGGTCCTTCTTAGTAGATGAACCAATAAACACCTGCTCTTCTTGCGGGAGTGTTTTCTTCCTGTCATACTGAGCCTTTAGTACCCTAATAATATTATCAGGGACCAATGGCATCCCGCATTCTTCAAGCGAAGTGGTAAGGGCATTCATGACTGCCTCATAGGATGGTGGAAGTGACGCAAGGATGATGTCCATAAATTCTTCTTCGGAAACTCTGGCTCCCATCTCATTAAGACGAGCATATAGGTCTTGGGCCTTGTCCAAATGATCTCTCAAGTCTCCATCCTCAGGACATCTCATACTGCGGAGTTGTCTCTGCAGGCTGGTGAGGACCATCTTGGGCTTTTTGGTCATCTCATTGACCAGTGCATCCCAAGTCTCTTTTGCTGTCTTCTGCTTCTGTAGCATCAGGGCTAATGACTCTGACACTGAGACGATGATTTGGGTCTTGGCTTGTCCTTCTCTAGCAAGATATCTCTCCAGCTTCTCCTCAGCCTTATCCATCTGAGTTTCCTCAGCTTCTGTAAGAATATGGCCTGGGGGCATAACTGGAGGATCAGGAGGTCGAGTGACTCTCCCTTCTACATGCTTGAGTAGATTTTTGGACTCGAAATAGCTGATGAGAGTGGCTCGCCACAATGGCCAATTACTTCCATCAGTAGCAAGCTTCTCAACACCCAATAGCTTCTCAGAAGTGTCTCCGGGGCCCATAACCCTGTGGAGGACAGGAATTATAGGCAGTAGGAATGGACTTCTTGCTCAAAAGAATAGACTAGAAAACAATTCACTACAGAGGATTTCTAGGTTAATAAATCGAAAGAATGCTAGACTAATTTACTTGCCTCTCTCAGTGAATTTAGTTGTCACTGAGAGAGGGGGAAACTGTTTCACTGCGCATGTACTACTACCCGGCCCTTTAGCGCCCAAGAGCTCGCGCGTCGAAGTCATTTCAGACTCCGCTGGGTGCAGCCGCTTGTGAAAGTAGGAATAACAAAATGAAATAGAGAGACAGGGAGTGAGTGGAAAATTTCGAAAATAACCAGAGAAATGGATGCATGATACAAGAACAACATGAGAAGAAATTGAGAAAGCACACAACAAATTGGATATATTATGCTTGATTTTGGTGCAGGAGCATCAATGCACCCAACAGATAACAAGGTGCAGGAAATACACAGGTCATGACAATCCAATTACCAGAACACCATCAGAAGAGGGTCGAGCAGAGGAGGTGATAGACCCAGCGATGACTGCCAAGTCAGTCCAAAGACGTCGATCATGCGTTTGACGGCGTGGCTATGGTAATTGGCGCGAACAGCGAGAATCGGTTGCTGAACATGTCAATGCCGATCAGAACAAACACGAAGGTGGAGTGAGAAAATAGGAGAACTGAGCATCTGAGTATGGGAAATAAATGTGTCATGACAACACCCCAGTGTGATGTGCAATCAAGGCCCCCAAACCTCTCCTAGCCTTCGGCATCCTTCTGCCTTGTGTTCTGGTCATTCCCTTCCTGTTCTGGCCATCTCCGACATCATTCCTTTCTTACCTGTCCTGTCCCTGTTATCACTGGTGTGATTGCTTATGTAACTCAGGCATCCAGTGATTGGGCTAGCATGCCCGTAGCTTATAGTCCTAGCTAGCTGGCAAAGGAGTTCCTTAGAGTTTTCTCTTTGGATCCCTTCGCCAGGTATGTCTGTGTTGTGTATATAGTTCTCTATCTTACTTTGGATCCCCCTTTTCCAGTTCACCAGTTGAGTGCAGAGCATCTGCATAGGTTGCCCTTATAGCTGCTCCTTCAGTTTCTCCATCTGTGCTTCCTGTTCCCTTTCCTCCACCTCAAACTGCACCTCAAGTTCCTCAATCATCAGTGTGTGGGCATCAGACATGGGTTTCGAGTTGATGGTGATGGGAGTAGGAAAGAAGCAAAGACGCAAAACAAAGCTTTCATCTCGGCAATCTCTGGGATCTTGCTTATGGCCTCATGGATTTCATAAGGTGGAGGTACTGTTAAGTACCCATTCCCAAGTCCAGTCCCAAAGCTGAGGTTTTGGGTACTTGCTCAGGAACCCTCAGGTTCACTCAGCTTCCCTCAGTTTCCTTTTTGATCATTCATCACTCCTGATTTCTGTTCTTAGCTAGTTCCCACACAATCCCTGTATGTTCATCCCTTGTTCCACTCGATCTGGTCATCGATGCCCCTAACCCTGAGTCCTGCTTTCCTATATAACCCCCCACCATGTACACTAGTCCCTCAGTTCAGATATTGACTTAGATCCTTGTATGCTAAGCTCTTCTGTCTGATATTGATTTCCAAACCTTGGCTTAAAGTCGAACCCTGTCCCCAAAATTAGGGCAGAACACTGGGTGGGCGCAACCTACAAAGTTGAAGCCAAGCCCTCAGTTCTGAACCTCAGCTCAGTCTCCATTTCAGGCCGAGTCTCAGTATTGGTGGAACAGGGGTGCAATTCTGAAAGGTACGTCTACTATTCCAGGTCGACATGCAGATCCTCCACCTCCCATCAAAATCGACTCTGATGATGAATATGAAATTTTGAAAATCCTTGATAGTCATATTTGCTGAAAGAGGCTTGAGTACTTAGTAGAGTGGAAGGGATACGAACACACCCTTGAGGTTACATCTTGGGAACCATCTTCGAATGTGACTAATTTAGCTCGCAGACTCGCCAAATTTCACATAAAGTATCCGAAGAAACTGAAGGCTTAGAAATCCAAGAAACGCTTCTATGTTCAAAATAATTCTAAAGACTCCCTACTTCCTTAATAATTTCCTAATCATCGCCTGGACCCCCTCTAGTTCTAAGACACTCCCATTTAATTCATTCAGCTTCACTGACACATTCCTCATCAAATCCTCCAACCTTTCTACCAGCTCCTCTATCCTTTCCTCGGTAACCAATGTAGAGGTCTGAGTACCTTTGACAGTATCTGGAAATCAGCTGAAGAAAATACTGAGAAAAATAGAAGCAACTCACCAAGGATAACCATTGATGAGATTGATGGAGTTGCAGCAAGAGCCCCCTTATCCTTTGCCTTCCCCTTAGCCTTCGCCTTTGTACTCTGCTCCTTTGCCTCTGCCTCCTGACCATCCCTCTCCTCCTTTGCTTCATACTCTACGTGAGGCACCATAACTCCACATCAGTTCGGAGAGTGAAGGACAGATGCAAGAAGAGTGTTACTTACCCTCAGGTGATATGCAACCCTGGTGATCGTGGATGCATCTCCCACACATCCTCCCTGCCTGGCCGCTACGTGTGTGGCCATAGTGGAGGCATTGCCTGCACTTTGCAGGCTTCATGATGATCTTGGGCTATGAAACAGGCCGCAGTCAGCTTTGTGAACATCTGCGAGAAAAGGAATCACTTACTCCAATAAAGATCCTCCACCCTAGGAGGAAGGCATGCTCAGGATAACCCTGCTTCACCACTGACTGAGGGATCTTGTCCGCCTCAGCCACCTGTGCATTCGCATGACCTTTCCTACATCATGCAGGGGGTTGTTCGACTGGTATGACCTCTATCGAAGGACTCTGAACAGCTCCCGAGGGATGTTGCTGGGGACTACCTGTTCAAGCCTTCTTTGGTGTCAGCGCGTTGTTGCCATCTCGTCTGAGGATAGAAACATCGGCCGCCGCTTCGTATGCACAGGTTGTGCTATGCTTTGTGGCTCAGGTGAATCTCATGGAAGAACTACAGGGTCGGTAGCAGGAACAGGAGCTTTGCCAAAATCCAATGTCATGTTAGATGGTGCATCACGTAGCAATGCAGATCACATACCTTCCGAGTCCTTCCCAGTGCTTCCCACGGCTTCAGGCTCCTTCGATGGCCATCGCGATAAGGCAGGACAAGGGGCCGAGCTGATGTCAGCTTCAACAAACATGGGGTCTACCATGAACATCAAAGACTCCAGCCACACCTTCACCTCCTTTACCTCTTTCACCAGCTCATCTGCTTCCGATGGTTGTTTGAACTCCGGGTCAACTACTGCCTCCACCGGAGTGCATTCCGAAGCGCAGCCTGGGCTACAGATATTAGTGAATAGTCTAAGAGAAGAAACAAGACTGGCCTGAATTTCTGCTGCATCAGCCAACCATTGTTCTACCTCATGCAAGTCTCCCTGAAAGTCAGGGTGAACCTTCAGCGCCGTCTGTGTTCACTGAAGGAGCACTGTGTAAGAACCTGGCCTTTGGCCAGTTACTTACCGGTACAACCCTTTTCCCAAGCCTGAGCCTTGTGATACTCATGCCTGAGTCCTGTGATTCTAAGCCTGAGCCTGAGCTCATCTCCGAGCTTGATTCCATGCCTTAGTTACCTATTGTCAGGGGACACCCTATTTTCCATTTCCAGTTCCGACACCACACCCAGTTCCAACTCCATTTCCAACTCCGCTTCCGCTTCCGATTCCATCTCCGCCTCCGCTTTTGGGAATGATTCCGCTCCTGGGAGAACTTCCACCGGTTCTGTTTGCCTTGCCAGTTCCACTCCAATTTCTGACTTCCACTCTCAGAACAGTGTCGGAAATCAAGCAACTCGCGTAATGGGTGGCATCAAGGGTCGATCAAGGGTCAGGGAGGTCAGGGGGATGCAGGGTTGATGGCGGGTGCCAAGTGTTGTCCCTGGCTGCGCAGCGTAGTATAATACGGGCTCGCTGACATTGGGGGTCCTTAGACTTTTCTCTTTGGATTTCCCCTTGTCAGGTGAGAATCCCCTCTCTTGTATACTCTGTTCATTTATACATACTTTGGATTTCCCCTTGTCAGTTGTGTGGTAGTGTGATCTCCACAACAAGCCAGGGTTGCCCTTACAGCAGAAAAGTCTCTACCCTAGAGGACCGGCGGTCGTACTGCGTGTTGCATTCGCCATAGGTGCATTCGGAATCGGAGACAGCGACTCGGAGATCGTGACCTCTTCCGCACACACAGCGTATGACAGCCCCTCTTCTTATGTCGAGCTCCCAATCCCAGAAATCCCATCCCATATTTCTCCTTCCGACATGGACCCGGACGATCGTCTTCGGAATATGGAGGAGGAATTGACGCGGAACCGGATGAAAACCGACGCGATTGAAACAGCCTTACAAGCGATTTTGGCTAAGTTAGATATTCCACAAAGTGGTGGAAATGAAATGCTGGATGATCCGGATTTCGGAAAAGCGGAAGCGGCGGAAGAGAGGATGCCCGCGAAGTTAGCAAAGGTCAAACCCGCAACTCCAGCGGACTTTGACGGAGATCGGGAGAAGGGATGTGCATTCTTCAACACGTGCAGCATCTACTTCGCAATTGTCAGAGACCTCTTTCCGAGCGACCAGGCTCAGATCCACTGGGCATTGTCCTTTTTCAAGTCAGACCGCGCAGCCCGTTTTGCAAACAAGGTGATCCGACATGAAGCAAAGGGCAAGGGCAACTACTTCCGGGACTGGGACGCCTTCGAGAAAACATTTTCCGACCAGTTCTGCCTGAAAAACGAGCAGCTCACAGCCCTTACAAAGCTCGAGGGGACAAGCTGGTACCAGGCCAAGGATCCGGTCGAAGACTACATCGATCGCTTCCAGGAGCTCATCGACCTTGCGGAGTATGATGACAACAAGATGATCGTCATCAAATTCCGACGAGGACTTGATCCGACACTCCAGAACCAAGTCGCGCTGCTTGGGGGTGGAACTCCGGATTTCAATGACCCGGAAGGGTGGTACCAAGCTGCACAGAGGGTGTCCCGGAACAGGGAAGCAAATGAGGCCTTCGTGGAGACAAACCGGAACATGACACGCAGTTCCACTTGTCCTACTCCACCTGTGCCAAAACCCGGAAGTGCATTCACTCCCACATGGAAAATATTTCCGACAGTTGCTCCGCCTGCTCCTATTAGGAATCATAGCCCTCCTCCCTCGAAGAGTGACCCTGCCCCGATGGATGTTGACCGCATGCGTGGAAAAGGCCACGGAACTATCACCTGCTTCCGATGCCAACAACCAGGTCACTATGCTTGCGAGTGCCCCCAAGCCTTTGACATCTGGCTTATGACCACGGAGGAGAAACTCAAGCTCCTTCCAGAGTTCCTCGCACTCGCGGACATAAGCGGAGTGCCCACTGCGGAAGGAATTTCCGAAAATGCGGAACATGGTGCATCGGGAGCGGAAGATGCGTCGGATTTTGTGACGCGCAGTGGGTGAGATGTGTGCCTCTGCTGCCTGTACATAACCGGTTTGCCTGTCTTGAAGTAGAGAATGAAAACCCCCCACTCCCCTCACTTCGTACAGACCCACCGGATAAAGTCACACAAAAACCGAATCCAACACCCCGGTCATCCCGCATCTGCCCTTGGGAGAGACGCCTCCCAAAGCGCTATGTTGTTGCTTCCACCCTGGCCCCAAGTCACTAGTCATTAAGGTGGAGATCCAGACCACAGATACTGCGGAAGTCAAATCCGGACCTGCCCTTGTCGATTGCGGGGCCACTGGTCAGTTTATAGACCAGGACTATGTGGAACGGAACCGACTGACCACATGGAAGTTGCAACGTGCACTCCCAGTGTTCAATGTGGATGGAAGCCCCAATGAGGCAGGGTCCATTATGGAGATAGTAGACACAATTCTCCGCTATTATGGGCACACAGAACGCACTTCCTTTGCAGTGACCAGCCTGGGGAAGCAAGACATCATCCTCAGGTTTACCTGGCTCCAGGAGCACAACCCAGAGATCAATTGGCAGACTCGGAAGGTGCTGATGAGTCGGTGCCCAGCCAAGTGTCACATGTGCCGGTCAGACGTGCGGAAGGAGCGCCAGGAGCAGCAGAAGACCGAACGGCTCATACAGACATGTCGTTCTGGCCCCCATCCACTGCTTGCAGAAGAAGACTCGGAAGCGGAATTTGAACCGGCTCCCACATCCAATTCCGATTTAAATTCCGATTCCGACTCAGCCCGGAAGAGACTCTGGCAGAGGGGGAGCACTTGCTGTACGTAAACCTTCCACCGGAAGCGGAACCCATCTGCACCACTGGAAATATTTCGCAACGCCTTGCTGAAGCCTCCAAGAAGCATGATAAAGCGGAGGTGGAAATTCCGGAGTACCTGCGGGAGTTCGAGGATGTCTTTGCCAAGGAGTCATTTGATGCCCTGTGTCAGGGGACACCCTGTTTTCCATTTCCAGTTCCGACACCACACCCAGTTCCGACTCCATTTCCGACTCCGCTTCCGGTTCCGATTCCATCTCCGCATCCGCTTTCGGAAACGATTCCGCTTCTGGGAGAACTTCCACCAGTTCCGTTCACCTTGCCAGTTCCACTCCAATTTCCGACTTCCGCCCCGGAACAGTGTCGGAAATCAAGCGACTCGCATAATAGGTAGCATCAAGGGTCGATCAAGGGTCGATCAAGGGTCAGGGGGATGCAGGGTTGATGGCGGGTGCCAAGTGTTGTCCCTGGCTGCGCAGCGTAGTATAATACGGGCTCGCTGACATTGGGGGTCCTTAGACTTTTCTCTTTGGATTTCCCCTTGTCAGGTGAGAACCCCTTCTCTTGTATGCTCTGTTCATTTATACATACTTTGGATTTCCCCTTGTCAGTTGTGTGGTAGTGTGATCTCCACGACTAGCCAGGGTTGCCCTTACAGCAGAAAAGTCTCTCCCCTAGAGGACCGGCGGTCGTACTGCACGTTGCATTCGCCATAGGTGCGTTCGGAATCGGAGACAGCGACTCGGAGATCGCAACCTCTTCCGCACATACAGTGTACGACAGCCCCTCTTCTTACGTCGAGCTCCCAACCCCGGAAATCCCGTCCCATATTTCTCCTTCCAACATGGATCCGGACGATCGTCTTCGGAATATGGAGGAGGGATTGACGCGGAACCGGATGAAGACCGACGCGATTGAAACAGCCTTACAAGCGATTTTGGCTAAGTTAGATATTCCACAAGGTGGTGGAAATGAAATGCTGGATGATCCGGATTTCGGAAAAGCGGAACTAGCGGAAAAGAGGATGTCCGCGAAGTTAGCAAAGGTCAAACCCGCAACTCCGGCGGACTTTGACGGAGATCGGGAGAAGGGACGCGCATTCTTCAACACATGCAGCATCTACTTCGCAATTGTCGGAGACCTCTTTCCGAACGACCAGGCTCGGATTCACTGGACGTTGTCCTTTTTCAAATCGGACCGCGCAGCCCGTTTTGCAAACAAGGTGATCCGACATGAAGCAAAGGGCAAGGGGAACTACTTCCGGGACTGGGACGCGTTCGAGAAAACATTTTCCGACCAGTTCTGCCCGAAAAACGAGCAGCTCACAGCCCTTACAAAGCTCGAGGGGACGAGCTGGTACCAGGCCAAAGATCCGGTCGAAGACTACATCGATCGCTTCCAGGAGCTCATCGACCTTGCGGAATATGACGACGACAAGACGATCGTCATCAAATTCCGACGAGGACTTGATCCGACGCTCCAGAACCAAGTTGCGCTGCTTGGGGATGGAGCTCCGGATTTTGATGACCCGGAAGGGTGGTACCAAACCGCGCAGAAGGTTTCTCGGAACAGGGACGCAAATGAGGCCTTCGTGGAGACGAGTCGGAACACGACACGCAGTTCCGCTCGTCCTACTCCACCTGTGCCAAAACCCGGAAGCGCATTCATTCCCACACGGAAATTATTTCCGATGCTTGCTCCGCCTGCTCCTATTAGGAACCATAGCCCTCCTCCCTCGAAGAGTGGCCCTGCCCCGATGGATGTTGACCGCATGCGCGGAAAAGGCCACGGAACTATCACCTGCTTCCGCTGCCGACAACCAGGCCACTATGCTCGCGAGTGCCCCCAAGCCTTTGATATCCGGCTTATGACCACAGAGGAGAAACTCGAGATCCTTCCAGAGTTCCTCGCACTTGCAGACACAAACGGAGTGCCCACTGCGGAAGAACTTTCCGAAAATGCGGAACATGGTCTACCGGAAGCGGAAGATGCGTCGGATTTTGTGACACGCAGCGGGTGAGATGTGTGCCCCTGCTGCCTGTACATAACCGGTTTGCCTGTCTTGAAGTAGAGAATGAAAAGCCCCCACTCCCCTCACTTCGTACAGACCCACCGGATAAAGTCACACAAAAACCAAATCTGACACCCCGTCCATCCCGCATCCGCCCTTGGGAGAGACGCCTTCCGAAGCGCTATGTTGTTGCTGCCACCCCTGGCCCCAAGTCACTAGTCATTAAGGTAGAGATCCAGACGACCGATACGGCGGAAGTCAAATCCGGACCCGCCCTTGTCGATTGCGGGGCCACTGGTCAGTTTATGGACCGGGACTATGTGGAACGGAACCGACTGACCACACGGAAGTTGCAACGTGCAATCCCGGTGTTCAATGTGGATGGTAGCCCCAATGAGGCAGGGTCCATCACGGAGATAGTGGACACCATTCTCCGCTACGATGGACACTCGGAACGCACTTCCTTCGCTGTCACCAGCCTGGGGAAGCAAGACATCATCCTCGGGTTTACCTGGCTTCAAGAGCACAACCCGGAGATCAATTGGCAGACTCGGAAGGTACTGATGAGTCGGTGTCCAGCCAAGTGTCACATGTGCCGGTCGGAAGTGCGGAAGGAGCGCCAGGAGCAGCGGAAGACCGAACGGCTCATACAGACATGTCGTTCCGGCCCCCATCCACTGCTTGCAGAAGAAGACTCGGAAGCGGAATTTGACCCGGATCCCCCTTCCAATTCCGATTCCGACGTCATCCGACTCGGCCTGGAAGACACTCTGACGGAAGGGGAGCGCTTGCTGTACGTAAACCTTCCGCCGGAGGCGGAACACATCCGCGCCACCGGAAATATCTCGCAACGCCTTGCTGAAGCCTCTAAGAGGTATGATAGAGTGGAGGCGGAAATTCCGGAGTACCTGCGGGAGTTTGAGGACGTCTTTTCCAAGGAGTCGTTTGATACCCTGCCTCCACGGAAGCTGTGGGACCACGCCATCGAGTTGGAGCCTGGGTCAAAGCCCACCAACTGCAAGGTCTACCCGCTGTCACCCAAGGAGCAGGTAGAGCTCGATGCATTCCTTGCGGAAAACCTCCGTACAGGGAGGATCCGCCCCTCCAAGTCACCCATGGCATCTCCGGTGTTCTTCATCAAGAAGAAGGATGGCTCGCTCAGACTTGTGCAGGACTACCGGGCCTTGAATGCGATCACGATCAAGAACCGGTACCCCATTCCACTCATTTCCGAACTGATCACACAACTCCGCGGGGCGAGGTACTTCACTAAGCTGGATGTCCGCTGGGGCTTCAACAATGTCCGGATCCGAGAGGGAGACGAGTGGAAGGCCGCATTCCGCACCAACCGAGGACTCTTTGAGCCACAGGTCATGTTCTTTGGCCTCACCAACAGTCCCGCCACATTCCAGACGATGATGAATGACATTTTCCGTGACATGATAGCAGAAGGGGTTGTCTGCGTCTACCTCGATGACATCCTCATTTTCACAAAAACAATGTCCGAACATCGGGAAATCGTGCGGAGAGTGCTGGAACGGCTCCGGGAGTACAACCTGTGTCTCAAGCCGGAAAAATGCGAATTTGAGCGGACGCGGATAGAGTATCTTGGGGTGATTGTGTCGGAAGGGAAGGTGGAAATGGACCCAGTCAAAGTTTCCGGTGTATCGGATTGGCCCGTGCCGCGAAACAAGAAGGAGGTCCAGTCCTTCATTGGGTTTGTCAATTTCTACCGGCGGTTCATCAAGGACTTCTCCTGCCACGCCCGTGCCCTCTTCGACCTCACCAAGAAGGAGGTTGGATGGCGGTGGGGAGAGCCGGAACAGACTTCCTTTGACAAACTCAAGGAGCTGATCACTTCCGCTCCGGTCCTGATCTTTCCCGACGACTCTCGCCCTTATCGAGTCGAGGCGGATTCTTCCGACGCAGCTACCGGAGCGGTCTTGTCACAGCAGTCATCGGAAGATGGTGGGGGGTGGCATCCGATTGCCTTCTTCTCTAAGAGCCTTAGTCCGGTCGAGCGGAACTATGAGATCCATGACAAGGAGATGCTGGCAATCATCCGAGCACTGGAGGAGTGGCGACACTTCCTCGAGGGTGCTCTATGCCCTTTTGAGATCTGGACAGACCACAAGAACCTCGAGTATTTCCGCACGTCTAAGAAGCTGAACCGACGACAAGCACGGTGGTCCCTACACCTGTCCCGGTTTGACTTCATGCTCCACCACCGCCCCGGCCGCACCATGGGCAAGCCCGATGCCCTATCCCGCCGCGCGGATCACGGAAGCGGAAGTGGAGACAACGCGGATATGACACTGCTCCGCCCAAGTCTCTTTGCAATCCGTGCCCTGGAAGGAGTAACTGCAGTTGGGGCGGAAGCGGAAATGCTCCGGGATATCCGGAGGCAGTACCGGAATGGAGAGAAGGAGGAGTCGGTGGTGAAGGCAGTGGAGGAACTCCGGAAAGGGCACTCACGGTCTGTACGGGCAGCGGAATGGTCGGAACGTGATGGACTGCTCCACTTCAGAGGCAAGGTCTATGTTCCGGGTGGGGCGGACCTCCGCCGTCGCATCGTGTCCCAGCACCATGACACACGGGTCGCTGGGCATGCTGGCAGGTGGAAGACGCTGGAGTTAGTGGCTCGGAATTACTGGTGGCCTCAGATGTCCCGCTACATTGGACAGTACGTGAAGACGTGTGACCTTTGTCTCCGAACCAAAGCGCAACGACGTCCGCCCGTCGGAGAACTTGTTCCGCTCCCGATTCCCGAATCCCGCTGGGACACCATCAGTGTCGACTTCATCGTTGAACTCCCAGAGTCTCATGGCTACGACGCGATCATGAACGTCGTGGATTCGGTGAGCAAGGTGTCCCACTTCATTCCGACGCACACGACGATCACAGCCCTCGGAGCGGCCCGCCTGTTCCTTGCACATGTCTGGAAGTTGCATGGGCTCCCGAAGCAAGTTGTTTCCGACCGAGGTCCGCAGTTTGTCGCGGAACTGACTCGGGAGCTCTACCGCCTGCTCGGCATAAAGCTGGCTACCACCACAGCGTACCATCCGCAGGGCGACGGACAGACGGAACGGGTCAATCAGGAGTTAGAGCAATATCTCCGCCTCTTTGTCAATGAGAGGCAGGATGACTGGGATGAGTTACTTCCGCTGGCGGAATTCCAATACAACAACCATGTCCATTCCGCCACACAACAGACTCCCTTCATGCTTGACTCCGGACGACACCCGCGGATGGGCTTCGAACCACACCAGGCTGAGTCCCGACTCGAGACGGTCAATGAGTTCCGAGACCGCATGGACTCCACCCTTTCGGAAGCCAAGTCGGCCCTTGCGAAGGCCAAGGATGACATGGCAAGGTACTACAACCGACGCCGGGTTCCTGCCCCAGAGTACCAAGTTGGAGACAAGGTGTACCTAGATGCAAGTGACATCCGCACCACACGCCCTTCGCAGAAGCTTGCCCACCGCTACCTTGGGCCCTTCACAGTGACGCGGAGGGTTGGACGGAATGCATATCGCCTCCGACTTCCGATGTCCATGTCCCGCCTCCACCCCGTCTTCAACGTGGTGAAGTTACTCCCTATGCTTGAGGACCCAATTCCACATCGGAAGGCTCATCCGCCACCTCCGCCAGAAATTGTAGATGGGGAAGAGCACTACGTGGTGGAACGGATCCTGGACAGCCGGTTTGTGCGAGGACGACTCCAATTCCTCGTGAAATGGGAAGGGTATGGGTACGAGGAGAATTCTTGGGTCCCGGAGCAAGATGTTTCCGCTCCTGACAAACTCCGGGAGTTCTATAGGACACATCCAGGTGCCCCTCGCCGAATCCGCTCGCTGGCATTTCAATCCCTTGTGTCCCGTGCTTCGAGGACGCAGCACGCTAGAGGGGGGGTGATGTCAGGGGACACCCTGTTTTCCATTTCCAGTTCCGACACCACACCCAGTTCCGACTCCATTTCCGACTCCGCTTCCGGTTCCGATTCCATCTCCGCATCCGCTTTCGGAAACGATTCCGCTTCTGGGAGAACTTCCACCAGTTCCGTTCACCTTGCCAGTTCCACTCCAATTTCCGACTTCCGCCCTGGAACAGTGTCGGAAATCAAGCGACTCGCATAATAGGTAGCATCAAGGGTCGATCAAGGGTCGATCAAGGGTCAGGGGGATGCAGGGTTGATGGCGGGTGCCAAGTGTTGTCCCTGGCTGCGCAGCGTAGTATAATACGGGCTCGCTGACATTGGGGGTCCTTAGACTTTTCTCTTTGGATTTCCCCTTGTCAGGTGAGAACCCCTTCTCTTGTATGCTCTGTTCATTTATACATACTTTGGATTTCCCCTTGTCAGTTGTGTGGTAGTGTGATCTCCACGACTAGCCAGGGTTGCCCTTACACCCTGCCTCCACGAAAGCTGTGGGACCATGCCATCGAGTTGGAGCCTGGGTCAAAGCCCACCAACTGCAAAGTCTACCCGCTGTCACCCAAGGAGCAGGTAGAGCTCGATGCATTCCTTGCGGAAAACCTCCATACAGGGAGGATCCGCCCTCCAAGTCACCCATGGCACCTCCAGTGTTCTTCATCAAGAAGAAGGACAGCTCGCTCAGACTTGTGCAGGATTACCGGGCCTTGAATGCGATCACGATCAAGAACCGGTACCCCATTCCACTCATTTCTGTTTTAGGAATAATAGATCAGATATATCAGAATTGATATATTTGATGACTCAGGGAGTGGGGACTCTTCGTGCACCCCTGTGCATGGTATATGTGCGAGCTGACTAAGCTCTGTGGGGCGAGTGCGTCACTGATTGATGTATGTCACGTGACCGAGTCGAGGAAGAAACAGGTGAGAACAGAGGAACTAGGGGTCCGAAGCTCTCGCTTTCAGAACAGTATAGTGTAGCCAGTTATAGTAGACTCTCAACAAAGAATTAGAGAAATCTATCAAGAAATAAGCTCTGTAGCTATCAAACAAGTCTACAGTTACTTCAGGAGGTGAAACAGCAATTCTGGATTGTTCTGGATAATATTCTGGATGATTTGTTCGTACATTTATGGTAGCTACTTATACTAAATTAGTAGTGACTACCAGTGTTCAAGATAGTGATAGGATAATGTGGAAATGCTCCACAGGCTGCATACAGCTGTGGAGTAGGAACAATGATGGGGATACTTGTCCTACTGACAAGTATCTAAGCTGGGACCTTGGAGCAATGTACAAAGCCCCTTTCAACATGTAATACAGCTCGTAATCAGTGGAGCTGGTCAGGGGAATAGAATAGAATAGAAAACTTGTGTGTCCTGTGCTGTGTGCCTACAGCAGCCTTGGCAAGGCATTTGCCATCTCTGTACCTCTCTCCTGAGGTAGCTATTCAGTACTTCCATAGATAGGACTGTATACTGTAATCTCCATCGTGTCCGATGTCCCTGTATGGGACTATTAGTCCCATAGCAATATTTCTTCTGACCAGGGCCCAGGTGCCTGCTTTCCAGGGCAGGCACTGTGACTGGTGCATGGATTATTTCTCCCAGATGTTAGCTCAGTTAGACGATTGTATAGACCTTAGAATAATGTTTGATATAGCTATCCATTTATTCTAACATTCTGAACTAATCACACAACTCCGCGGGGCGAGGTACTTCACTAAGCTGGATGTCCGCTGGGGCTTCAATAATGTTCGGATCCGAGAGGGAGACGAGTGGAAGGCCGCATTCCGCACCAACCGAGGACTCTTTGAGCCACAGGTCATGTTCTTCGGCCTCACCAACAGTCCCGCCACATTCCAGACGATGATGAATGACATTTTCCATGACATGATAGCAGAAGGGGTTGTCTGCGTCTACCTCGATGACATCCTCATCTTCACAAAAACAATGTTGGAACATCGGGAAGTCATGCGGAGAGTGCTGGAATGGCTCCGGGAGTACAACCTGTGTCTCAAGCCGGAAAAGTGCGAATTTGAGCGGACGCGGATAGAGTATCTTGGGGTGATTGTGTCAGAGGGAAGGGTGGAAATGGACCCAGTCAAAGTTTCCGGTGTATCAGATTGGCCTGTGCCGCAGAACAAGAAGGAGGTCCAGGCCTTCATTGGGTTTGTCAATTTCTACCGGCGGTTCATCAAGGACTTCTCCTGCCATGGCCGTGCCCTCTTCGACCTCACCATGAAGGAGGTTGGATGGCGGTGGGGAGAGCCGGAACAGGCCTCCTTTGACAAACTCAAGGAGCTGATCACTTCTGCCCCGGTCCTGATCTTTCCTGACGACTCTCACCCTTATCGAGTCGAGGCGGATTCTTCCAACACAGCTACCGGAGCGGTCTTGTCACAACAGTCATCGGAAGATGGTGGGGGGTGGCATCCAATTGCCTTTTTCTCTAAAAGCCTTAGTCCAGTCAAGCGGAACTATGAGATCCACGACAAGGAGATGCTGCAATCATCCAAGTGCTGGAGGAGTGGCGACACTTCCTCGAGGGTGCTCTGTGCCCGTTTGAGATCTAGACAGACCACAAGAACCTTGAGTACTTCCGCACGTCTAAGAAGTTGAACCAACAACAAGCACGGTGGTCCCTACACCTGTCCCAGTTCGACTTCATGCTCCACCACCGCCCCAGCCACACCATGGGCAAACCCGATGCCCTATCCCGCCATGCGGATCATGGAAGTGGAAGTGGAGACAACGCTGATATAACACTGCTCCACCCTAGTCTCTTTGCAATCCACACCCTCGAAGGAGTGACTGCAGTTGGGGCGGAAGCGGAAATGCTCCGGGACATCCGGAGGCAGTACCGGAATGGAGAGAAGGAGGAGTCGGTGGTGAAGGCGGTGGAGGAACTTCGGAAAGGGCACTCACGGTCTGTACGGGCAGCGGAATGGTCGGAACGTGATGGGCTGCTCCACTTCAGAGGCAAGGTCTATGTTCCAGGTGGGGCGGACCTCCGCCACTGCATCATGTCCCAGCACCATGACACACGGGTCGCTGGGCATGCTGGCAGGTGGAAGACACTGGAATTAGTGGCTCGGAACTACTGGTGGCCTCAGATGTCCCGCTACATTGGACAGTACGTGAAGACATGTGACCTTTGTCTCCGAACCAAAGCGCAACGACATCCGCCCGTCAGAGAACTTGTTCCACTCCCGATTCCGGAATCCCACTGGGACACCATCAGTGTTGACTTCATCATTGAACTCCCAGAGTCCCATGGCTATGACGCAATCATGAACGTCGTGGACTTGGTAAGCAAGGTGTCCCACTTCATTCCGATGCACACAACGATCACGGCCCTTGGAGCGGCCCACCTGTTCCTTGCACATGTCTGGAAGTTGCATGGGCTCCCAAAGCAAGTCGTTTCCGACCGAGGTCCGCAGTTTGTCACGGAACTGACTCGGGAGCTCTACCGCCTGCTTGGCATAATGCTGGCTACCACCACAGCATACCATCCGCAGGGTGACGGACAGACAGAACGGGTCAATCAGGAGTTGGAGCAATATCTCCGCCTCTTTGTCAATGAGAGGCAGGATGACTGGGATGAGTTACTTCCACTGGCGGAATTCCAATAAAACAACCATGTACATTCTGCCACACAACAGACTCCCTTCATGCTGGACTCCGGACGACACCCGCGGATGGGCTTCGAGCCACGCCAGGCAGAGTCCCGACTCGAGACGGTCAATGAGTTCCGAGACCGCATGGACTCCACCCTTTCGGAAGCCAAGTCGGCCCTTGCGAAGGCCAAGGATGACATGGCAAGGTACTACAACCAACGCCAGGTTCCTGCCCTGGAGTACCAAGTCGGAGACAAGGTGTATCTAGATGCAAGTGACATCCGCACCACACGCCCTTCGCAGAAGCTTGCCCACCGCTACCTGGGGCCCTTCACAGTGATGTGGAGGGTTGGACGGAATGCATACCACCTCCGACTTCCGATGTCCATGTCCTGCCTCCACCCCGTCTTCAACGTGGCGAAGTCCTCCCTACTCTTGAGGACCCAATTCCAGGTCGGAAGGTTCGTCCGCCACCTCCGCCGGAAATTGTAGATGGAGAAGAGCACTATGTGGTGGAACGGGTCCTGGACAGCCGGTTTGTGCGAGGACGACTCCAATTCCTTGTGAAATGGGAAGGGTATGGGTATGAGGAGAATTCGTGGGTCCCAGAGCAAGATGTCTCCACTCCAGAAAAACTCCGCGAGTTCTATAGGACACACCCTGGTGCCCCTCGCCAAATCCGCTCGCTGGCATTTCAATCCCTCATGTCCCGTGCTTCGAGGACGCAGCACGCTAGAGGGGGGGTGATGTCAGGGGACACCCTATTTTCCATTTCCAGTTCCGACTCCATTTCCAACTCCGCTTCCGGTTCCGATTCCATCTCCGCCTCCGCTTTTGGAAATGATTCCGCTCCTGGGAGAACTTCCACCGGTTCTGTTTGCCTTGCCAGTTCCACTCCAATTTCCGACTTCCACTCTCGGAACAGTGTCGGAAATCAAGCGACTCGTGTAATGGGTGGCATCAAGGGTCGATCAAGGGTCAGGGAGGTCAGGGGGATTGTAAATAACCCGTGTATCTACATGTACATTAGTTATTACATAATCCCAGTGGGCCCCTTAGGGACCCACTGTATAGTTTATGCATGGGAACCGGCTAGTGGTCCCCATCGCATCTTACCCTTACACTGTCACTACGTAGCATCAGAATACCACACATTGGTCAAGTTCTGTCGTGCTCTTGTGACTTAAGGCTTAAGATAGATATCTTTACACCTTTTTGAACTATCATGCGGTTGATCGCCATGTGACCAACCGATAGTGGATTCGAAGCAATCTTGAAAAAGATCACTGCGTCGACGACTAACAATCGTTGAGACCCTCCAGTAGACCTTCTACTGTCGGCTGCGAGCATGATTATTCCACGCAGTCAAAGACGGACACGAGCGATGAGCTCGAGGTCCACGCCCCAGGCGCAGCCCAGCGACACGATGGCTGACGCTATCCTGGACCAAGAGAACAGGACGATAGAAGACGGAGAGATCGTAGATCTCACTGCCCTCGTCCCCTCAGTAGAGGACGAGGAAAACCCCGACCACGTCTCGTCGAGCGTGGCCAAAGAAGAAACAACGCCGGGCAACGAGCCGGCGCCGCCCCCCCATCTCCCTCTGCCCAAGGGCAAAGGAAAGGGCAGAGAAGTCTCGCCGTCATCGGACGGTAGAGCAACAACATCGAGGCGGGCACAAAGCCATGACTCAAACCGACGCTCATGAAGTAGAGCGACGACGATCGTCCCTGAAGGAGGACGACGGCCAAAGAGACGAGCCCCGGATGATGGTCAGGACTCGGAATACTCGAGCTCTAGTCGCAAGAGCTCGAGGGCTCACGCCATCGACCACGAGACGGCAGAGGCCCTGAACAAACACGTGCAGGCTGCGCTGCACTGAAATACGCTGATATGCCACAAGCACGATCAGCTGGCATCGCAGCTTGACAACGCCGCCGCCGCCGCCCTAATGGCAATCGGCAAGGAACTCCACCAGGCGGAGCAGGTCAGGCTGCAAGACGCAGCCACGCTGGAGGACGTCCAGAAAGCACTCCACCCATGCGGGGAACGCGACGCAACTCGTCCGAGCTCGCGACAGTCCGCAGCCAACGAACGCAGTCGCGACGTGGAAGACCCGCGCTGAAAGGAGCGAGACAAGCAGCGAATGCCGCCGCCAGCCGTCCCAGTCGAACAGGACGTAAGGTTCGGGAACGAACCTCAGGAACAACTGGCTGCCCCAACGGACAGCCGTAAAACGATCCAACAGATCGTTAGGGATCAGGTCGCCTCAGAGCCTGACTCTGAAACGACGACCGAGAGCTTAGAGCTTGAAGTCGCACACTGGCAGCGTAAAGAAGCCGCAGCCGCACGCCGCCACACACGGGCACTCGAGCTACTAGCGAAGAACGCTGAAGAGACGGTGGCCCACAGCCACACCACTCAGCTGCCCGACGAGCAGCTCACGCAAGCCGTACAGGACGCACGGCAAGCACGTGCAGCCTACAACAGCAGGCTACGGATCCGCAACGCGAGACTGACTGGGGACACCAGGCACAAAAAAACCCCCCGGAACCAAGAGCACAAAATGCTCCCGATCCCGAGCCCGATCCGGGCCCAGGGCCCGTCAGGGCATATAACAGCCTGCCCCACGCGGCGTCACAACCACGCAAGCGATCCATGGCCCCAACGGAAGGCCAGGGAATCCCTGACCAGGCTGACGTCGTACCAATGGAGCCGTACGACGGGATCACATGGATGATCTGCGTGGCGTTAGCAGACACCACGGACACAGACCCGGAGAAGTCTGTGCTAGCGAAGGCCGGCGTAAAATTGGCCCACCCCGAGCCATATGCAGGGGATCGGACCTCGAAGAGTTTGAAATCTTCGTGGCAGCCATCCTACAATGGCTAAAAATGAATTGCCTCCTAGGGCCAACCAGCATTGACACACAGGTCGGCTATGTGGGCACTCACCTCACCAGCGAAGCCCAGGAGTGGTTCCTTCGAAACATTGAACGCTTCGATCGCCAGGTCCGCAGCTGGATGCTGGAATCTGTGATGCAAGGCCTTCAAAAGAGGTTCCTGCACACACTGACATACCATCACGCATCGAATAAATTCGACGCGGTCATGCAAGGCATGAAAACTGTTCAGGAGATGCTGAACGAGCTCACGAAATATGCGGCACGTATGATACAGCCGCCAGACGAGTACACGTTCCAGAGACGGTTCGTATCGGCGCTGCGCGAAACGCTGCGCAACGAGGTCCTCACAAAGGGCTATAATGCCAAGAGCAGCTCAATAGAGCAACTCTTCGAGATGGCCCGGATGATCGAGGAGGCATCCTGATACAACATGGGGATGCGCCATGCAGAAAGCGCAGCAGCAACGGCAAGCGCTGCCCGGCTCACAGGGAGCAAGCCGTTGACACAAACGGGCCTGACCAGGCCCAGCCTGTTCGCAAGAAGCGGAACAGGACAACAGCTACCGCCCTCACGCCCAGCACAAGCTGGACGCCCGCCTGAAGCTAAACAGCCTCAAGCGTCAGGGTTGTCCCCACGACCTGCCCCACCAACGAAAACGTCGGGCCGGCCCAACGACAGGCCCAGCGGCAGCCAAAGCAACACCACATGCTTTGAATGCGGCCAACCTGGCCACAAGAAGGCAGAGTGCCCCCGGCTTAGGTCCGGTATGAGGACAGCGGCCGTGAGGCACGACAATGAAGCCGAGGATCCGGAAACGGATCTCGGTCAAAACTCTCTTCAACAAATTGACGAAGAGGGGGAGGGTGATCCCCAACCCAACGACACTCCGGACAATGGAGAGGCGCCCACTGAAGAATGGGACCCAGAGCCGTCCCAATACTATGAATGGGACGAGGAGGTGGAAAATACCACCTACAGGTCCAGCGCGATCAGCTTCGCGCTGGAAGACGGGACCGCCACGAAGGTTATGGCGGCACGCACATCGATCATGCCAGACAAGGCGGCCGAGCCGGTGTATCACCACCGAAGCAAACACAGGACGCGGCCAACGTGTCCACGCAGTGAGAACCGTACCCTATCGGGGTACTGGGAAATAAACGGCGTAAAAGCCCACTGCCTGCTAGATAGCGGCAGCGAAGGGGTACTGCTGTCCCCCGAGTTCACGCGAGCTACAGGGATGAAGACATTCTCCCTGGAGCAACCAATCGCGCTGCAGCTAGCCTGCATAGGCAGCCGTTCCACGATCAACTATGGAACAAACATGAGAATCAAGCTTGGTCGTGGGACATACGACGAATATTTCAACGTAGCAAACGTCGAATATTACGACGCGATCTTAGGGACACCGTTCCTAAGGAGATTCGGCATAACCCTGGACTTCTCAAGCCCAGGGACGATTCGCAAGGGAAACGAGGTGATCCCCATGGGCAAGGTCTCATTCGACGACGACGAATTGAAGAAGGAGGACAAAGGGCCACGGGTGAGCATGATCACCCAGGCGCCGAAGCCAAACCTGGCTCATTGAAGCCAGGAGGACGAATCGCGGGACAACTCGTCCTCGAACTCACCCTACAGTTGTAGGGAGAGACGCTCTCACCTAACGGTGAAAGCGATGGGAAAGAGGAAAGCGGGCCCGCACGCTGCGGGACCTAATAGACACACACAGCGCCTAATGGCTTCTAAGCCAACCACCACCATCATCCTCATGGATGATGACCTTCCTCACCTCCGCGAGGAATGGATGGAAAGAATCACTGACCTAGTCAGTGGAATTCCATTAGAACTCCCGCCACTGCGGGAGATCAACCATGAGATCAACCTCATCGATCCCAACAAGCACATGCGGTATCGACTACCGAAATGCCCCGAACACTTCCGAGAGGAACTGTCAGCAAAGATAGAACGATACACCACTGCAAAGTGGTGGATTCCGGCAGTAGTGCAGCAGGCAGTGCCCATGCTGTGTGTGCCGAAGAAGAACGGTACGTTGAGAACCGTCTTCGATCTGCGCCAGCAGAACGAGAACACGGTGAAGGACGTCACGCCCTTCCCGGATCAGGATATCATACGCAGCGACATGGCTCGCTGCCAATATCGAACAAAACTCGATATGTCAGAAGCATACGAGCAGATCCGGATTCATCCGGATCACGTAGCAAAGACAGCCTTTGCCACGATCCTCGGCACCTTCAGGAGCCAGGTGATACAGATGGGGGACTGTAACGCCCCTGTCTGTGACCTAATCTATGTGACAATGACTACTACAGTACCCCGACTCCCTGGCTGTACCTCAGCCCAGGGCCGGGTCTCTGGCCTACTCTGCTCCAGGAGCCACCGCTCCAACATCGTTGAACGTCCGTGGCCTGCGCCACTCGCGGATGCGTTGCATCTTATCCTCATTGGCATGTACCCCTTGGCCATCGATCATATGGCCGAGGCACTCCATTTGGATGGAGTAGAGGTCCACCTTTTTCTTGCTCAGAAAGAGGTGGTTCTTCCTCTGTCAAAGACGATGTAGAGGTGCTCTTCATGCTCTTGTATTGAGAGCGAGAATATGATAGTATAATACGGGCTCGCTGACATTGGGGGTCCTTAGACTTTTCTCTTTGGATTTCCCCTTGTCATGTGAGAATCCCCTCTCTTGTATACTCTGTTGTTCATTTATACATACTTTGGATTTCCCCTTGTCAGTTGTGTGGTAGTGTGATCTCCACAACCAGCCAGGGTTGCTCTTACACCATCATTGATGATGCCTTTATTTTTGATCCTCTAGAGATTCAATGGGAAACAACTATACGAAGGTTCACATGGCACTCCACCACCAGAAAATCATATCCCCCCAAATTTGTCCAAGCTGAAGACATACAGCAACTATTGAAAAAGTAGCCACTCTAAGTCTAAGATGTTGGGTGCATATGTGCACCAGACTTCAAACCCAACATTTGCTTCATATATTGTTGTTCTTTCTTTCAATTTTGACCTGAAATTATGCTGACATTCATTCTATGATTTTTAAAAAAATTCCTTGATTTTTTTCAAGGCTGTATTACTATCTTTTTTTCATGTTCAGCCAAACCAACCTTTTGTGGGTGGTTGTGGATGAGTTTCCTTTTTGGGCCGTGGCGGTTCACTAACACATTACGTCCTTAGTCACTCCAGTGCCTGACCAGCACTTAAATGCCAGAACCACATATATGCGAGTGAAACAGGCCAATGCATGGCCTTCCCTCCTCAGTGTTGACTATCACTGAGGAGGTAAGTTTATTAGTGTATCTTCATAGCATTTAACTGAAAAAAACATGTAGAACACTAAATAGTCTCCTGAAAGTCCCATCCATCGAACTACTGGTCTATAATATTCCACTGTGTCCAAACCGAGTTGCTACATAAGAATATATATGTATTCAACATAGACTTCGAATTTTGCTTGAGTTTCTCCACATAAACATTCCACTAAGTCAAGGTAATGACTAACAACCATAAAAGGCAACACTGGTTAGTAGATGTCAATTACTGCATCTATGAGGTGGTGTACATGGGGCAAAGCCCACCATGGTTGTCCAAATACAAGCTCCACAATACTCAGCTCACCTGAGCTCACGCTTCAAGGCTCTCGACAGGGGACACTACCACATCAAGTGGCGATCATGTTCTGCCGTACCATGATGTTATACCGATTTATTACATGCCCTCTTCCTAAATACGTGGGTTTCATCTGCATCACGTGTGGGGTGATGCGAACTCAATCGGTTAATAATGCCTCGTACTCACATAGAAGTCTCTAGACCTGATAGCCTATTCATGACTGACCCACGTCGTGACCTGGTGCAGCAGTCCTACTCCCCGTCTTGATTGACGCCTGACAAAATATCATTCGTTGTGGCGGAGACCTCATTGTGCATCCCCTTCTCAACATTGGAGAGTGGATCCGTAGGAGTCACAAGCCCAGCATCAGGCATCTGATCTCCCTGTGTATCATTTTTCCCACTGTGAATTACTTCGCGTTTGAGGGTATATCTCTTCAAAAAAAGCACTTCACTCGCCAAATGTTCAGTGACATCGATCGACTCACAATCCTGTGCTACGCACCCATGATGAAGCCCACCCCCCAGAGCGGTGTAGCGACTATCCATATCGTGGATATACTCTTCGAGTAGGCATGTAATACTTCTTGTCGCAAAGATTTAGGCTGTTCCAATTCAGGTCGTCGAGTTAGTAAAACATACAGTACTAGATCTAACCTGAATGTGTTGTATATGGCGGACGCTGTCCACCAGAGCTCCACTCTGTATGCTCAGGCCAAAATTTGGAATGCTGACGGCTCTCCTGCGCAACTCCTGCGGAAAATAAATGAGGTATACTACGATACACATCCGGTTGGGGAAAGAACGTGGGCTCACGGAAGTCCAGATTGCCTGACCAACACTGACTCCAATTGTAGCTCCCAGGGTCCTAAATCATCTTGATATAATATATAATAACAGAACAAGGCAACCGAACTCACCTCATAAGGCCCATAGTCGCTGTAGCGGTAGCCATGTCTTTCACTGGCATCGCTGCTTGCACTCCTATCAGAGGTGGCTGGAACATGCCACCGATTCCAGTGCCTGCTATCAGTGGATAAATGACTTGTTCGGCCCTGAAACAGTTGATGACCAAGCAATCACTTCCATCAGTGAAAAAAAAAACGTACAGCGAAGATGTATCATCTAGCATGATCATTAAACCATATCCCAAACATGATACACACTAAATGCCAACGTCTGTCAACACCGCGTGGCCCAATGCCAGACCAGGAATTTAGAGCGTTTACCAACCCATGAAAACCAAATCACGGGTCTATAGTCACCTATCCTGGCTACCACATACCCTGCTCCTGTGGACATAAACGATGTCGCCAAAGCGAAAGAAAGCATTCTGGGACAAACCCCAACGTGAGACCTCGTCATTTTGTGAAAGTAGCTCACTGTATTCCCGCTCGTGTTGCGGATGCACCAAGGACCTGAAAATATAAAGGCAAGTAGAATGCAGCTGTTTGCATATAAGGTATATATATATATATATGGTGCACGACATCACCAGCAAAGTACGAGAAGCTGTGTAAAAATATGCTGATGAGGAGTAGCCCAGTTGTACGTGTCTAGAAAGAGGTCAGTCGTGTTCAAATTTGACGCAGTTGGCGCACCTGAAAAATCCGTGGGGGGATAATCGGGGAGCGCTTTGTCCACACTTCGTATATACCCCCAATAACCAGTACGACAAACCCTACCACGAGCAGTGAGATGGTCGCCGGAGAATTCCCTGCCAGATAATATTCAGTCAGGTTGTCAAAACACATGCATATTTAATGGAATCGGAACATACATGCCGTTTCGCTTTCATTGAATCCGAGAAGAACGCATATAATGCCGGTGACCAGCAGGAGGAGCCCTACAAAGTCGAACTGGCTCACGTGTTCCCGGAATGTCTTGCCCTGATGGGGATTGAGGTTGAGGAAGAAAAACAGAAGGATAGTCGCAGCTCCGCCCGTGGGGCTTGAAGGGTATACCAGACTATCATCAAGGGTTCATCAATCATGGTGTGCTTGACTCACAGGTTCACCCAGAAGCACCTAAGTAGAGTCAACTACGATAATGTGAGGGATGAAGACTAATTAACATACCAGCGCCAGCTTACGTGGTCTGTGAGGGCCTTCGCTTGGAATCAGAGGGAAGAACTGAGAAAAATGTGGGAGTCGTGGGCTCTTACCCCTCCTATCAAAGGACCAGCAATACTGTCTCGCCGTTTCGTCATACTTAATTCCTGATAGCTCATGTTACTCACGATGCGATTCCAAACGTAGCACCAATGTAGCCGCCGTACTTTCCCCGACTTGCTATATAATGTAATCTTAGTAGTCGAGAAGGGTTACAAAACTCACTCTTCGAGGCTGAAGATATCTGCAATAATGATCTGTACCATTTGAAATATGCCTGGAAAATGTGCCGAACGAGTAAGGACCGGAAACATGAACATTACAACTCCTACCGCCACCGCCCGCGCCTTGAATTGCTCGGGAGACGATCAACCAGTTCATCGTTTGAGCCGCGCCACATAATGCAGAACCAAGCTGTCATATACAAGTGTATTAGCACCATATGAAACAATTTTTGGTAGGCTTACAAGGAACAAGCACATCGCCGGGTAGAAAACGAACTTGCGTCCCATGACATCTGCCAATTTGCCGTAGAGGGGGTTCGACGAAGCAGATGCAAGCAGATAAGCACTGCTTTTATCAGGATACAATCGGACATCAGTAAACCAACTCACCTGCCAACCCATGCGTAGTCCTTTCCGCCTCCGAGTTGGGCGACAATGGTCGGTAATGCCGTCGTGACGCTGCGGCATTGCCTGTCAGTATGTTAACGATGTCCTCCTGCTTGTGTTCATACATGGTTTGATCCAGAGCAGCCTTGGCGGAACGGATGAGTTCACACATTTCGGGCGGTGAGCAAGGTATGTAGTGACATACCAAGAAGATTGCCATCATCAACGAGACACACACCACGGGAACATTGTTGTGGGGTAAAATCTGTGGCTCATTGGCGGCTCCAGGCTTCGTGGAATTACTCTGCGTCAGGGATGACTCTGCTTTCATCTTGCTCTCGTGGGATTTATCTCGGATATATGTAGCTTTGTCCATTTCCTCGATTGTGATGAAGATAACCGAGTTTAGCAGGCAACAAACTTTGCTAGATCTTGAATTCGAGATTATTGGGCCTCGAAAGTCTTTGGAGTCGATCTCGTCAGACAGTAGCACTCACTGAGCACTGCCGAGGGCTGCGAGCGTAGAAAATCTCCTTGCGTCAAAAAATGACTCAGTCAGGCGTCATATAAGTATCTTTTTCGGCATGCTGTGCGAGTGGGTGTCGGCCCGGGCACCTTGACACGTTCAAATTGGGAATGCAACTTCAAGCGATGCTCTGCCGTGGTCGATGTGAACCTAGTTTAACGAGATGCCCAGCTCAGTGATCTTTCGTGCTTGGGTCCCTTTTGATCTTAATGGCTTTCTATGATGTAATGTTAGAGGTAGTAGCAGTCAAAACGCGTACAAGATCAGTGGTGCTTTAGTTGCAAAATGACTAAAAAGGGTGTGTATCGCTAAGACGAAGCAACCGTCCCGTGACCACACGTTCAGGCGCCCACGTGCTCGACGCGTTTTCCTTCTACATGGACAACCGCCGCCTTCAACGTCGCAGAAGGCTCAAGGAGGCTGTTGGAGGAAGTATGGATAAGCATAGAACGCAGGGCCGCGGCTGGTAACCCGCGACCCGGACTCTTATCTACATAGTTGTCTCGGTCATATTGACCGAGTTGATATATCTACTGGACTCGTAGTTCGTGGCTCCTCAGTGAATTATCCATTCACTGTCCGCCATATGTAAGCAATTTGGAGCATTTTGTTGAGCCTACTCCGTCCCGTCCATGTCATCGAAGAACTCGTCATCGTCACCTTGCACTTCTTGGAATTCAGGTTCCGCATTCCCCTCTCAATCATAATAGTCAGCGGTAGACCTTGAGTCATAACGTACCCCACCGCGCCGGCAAATCACCCCTACGAAACCGTCTCACCTCCTCCGACTCATGTGCGCGAGACGTGCTAAAATAAGGAGCTTTTGACGATTGTTAAAGGGCTCATGCGCTTTGGTGGGAGAATCTGCGGGCGAGGGTTGAAGGTAGATGAAGAGGAGGGAAATGCCAATGTGTGTATGCGAGTCGCGTGCGATATCAAAGAAGGATAGGATGCACGCAGAAGATCCCTGAAAGCGGAATTTGGAAGTGGGGTGTTGGTTAGAAGGAGAATACGTGAGGCCAAGGCGATGTCTGCAGATGTGGGTCTAACATGAGAATTGTTAACTCAGCAGACACGCCAGATATAAGAGGCTAACCGATCGATGAAGAGGAATGATTTCTCGCTGAGCAGCCTGCTAACATATCAAACACAAGTCTGGCCTTCTCGGCTATGGCGTGCAAAGTTAAGGCCTCCGGTCGCTGCTCACTATCGAATCTACCCGGACTCTACTACTTCGATCACAAATGGCTACCTCATTAATTGTTCTTCTACCCTGTCTGCGTCTCTACGGTATCCGGAGCCTCCATACTCTGGTCTATCTCCCTCGCAATGGGTTCTGCCACCTCCTTTAGTTGTAGCTCCACTTTCTCAGATACAACACCATCAGCACCACTTATTTGCAAACATTGCCCAACCAAACCCCTCCACTTCAAATGACCCTCCACACCGTCGCATTGTACATTTTCTACGCCCTGCACCTCTACAGGGTGAAGACCCGCGACGCCCCAGCTAGCGTCTGTCGTGCGAGACAGAATAGCAAGAACATAGTCGGTCTCCGCATAACCGTTTACCACTCGACCTATAAGGAATGATGAAATCAGACAAACTACTGTGTAACACAACATTACCTGCAACAGTTCGACGTATAGCAGACCATAGTCGTGGATTAGTGGGTGCCGGCGTACCAAAAAGGAAGACGTCTTGTATTAAATGCATAGTTTCCGCCACGGGAAGGGTTGAGAGGTATTTCAGCGCCTCCACAAGCACTAGTGAACCAAGGGAGTACCCGGTCAGTGTAATAGGCCGGTTTCCAAACGCTCGGTTGGCCAAAAGTGTTCCGAGCACTCTGCCTGCCTTGATCGCGAGGGCTTTTGCGTTCGACCACGGGTTGTCTAAAGCCCAGTAAGGCTAGGTCACGACAGCTGAGCTGATAACATACCAACTACTTGGCCCACTTTGAGTAAAAGCAAGGGGGAGAGACCAGCCATGAGAGTCCTCATGACGGTGTGTTTGAGTATCGCCCATTTGACATAGTTTAGAGCATGAAGTTTGATAAGGTCGTATAATGCTGTCGAGAGATCCTCGAGGGCTTTCACCTCCTGCAAGGAGATGAAAACTAACAAATCTGACGGATACTAATAGACCCACCCATTGAAGGGCAAATGTGTCCTCCCCTTGATCAAAGATCGTCCAAGGTGCTGTGACATCTTGTGGAGATGTTAGCCATCCGCTGATGCATAATCTTACAGCCAGACTATCTCGTGGCGGGTGCACAGGTACGAACGCGAAATCGCGTATCTCCCTCGTGTGCCGTGCTACCATCCGTGCCGTCGAGCTTGCACCGTACACACCAAATAACGCACCACAGACTGCACCAGAGCTAGCTAAGCCTGTCGCGAGCAGACCTATGGGCCCACCAATCCCCAAGACCCCCAGCAACGTACTGAGGCCTGCACCGACGAGGGGCGCAGCCAGGCCGCCCGTCACGCCAATGAGGATACCTCCAGCAACGGCGCCTGCGCCGACGCCGACGCGTCGCCAGATCTTTGTACGATCTGCCTGCTCCTTTTTGGCTTTTTGAGCAGCGTTCTGGGCAGCACGTGTCGCCTGGTCAGGGTGCTTCAACGTTTCAGCAACGGCATCTTCGTCGAAGTCTCCGAACGTCCGTAGGAGGAAGGACCGAGTGTGGGCGGAATATGACTTGGTGGAAGTGAGGTGGAGGAATATAATAGAATTAAGTATTTTGGCTGTAAGATGGACAGGAGGAAGACGTGGTAGATCGACTATTGAAGTATCTGTCAAAGGATCGAGTTCTGGACATTCTACATGGACGAGCTGCTAGTAAGTACGCCAGGATCAGATACAAGTACTTGTCACGGTGTCTCACCAGACCCTGGCTCATCGCAAGCTGCCCATGCCTGCTTAAGCAGTGCACTCCCCCAAGTGTTGATCTCCTTGACGAACTCCTCCCTCTGGCTGTCCTTCTGAGGTGAGTTTGAGTGTGTATGGTCTTGGTCAGCATATAATGTAGCGAGGTTTCGATGGTCAGCAAGCCGCCGCTGGAAGTACTCAAAGACTGTCAATCGCTCTACTTCAGAGAGATCTCGCCGCGAAGGGACCAGTTTAGTGATATCCGCCATAATGTTTTGGGGTCGTCAAAGCCGTCAAAAGAAATAGGAAATGGATTACAGTATCCTACAGCACAGCCTGACATCATAATCACGCTTCCGCAACGCCACATACCATAACGCCACATTGTCTCGCTGATCTGAGGGACTATTATACATAGATAGCGTTGGCTAACAAAATCGGTCACTAAAGATGTGCTCGCGCTCTTCAGTGGCAAAATGGCAGTCGTGTATATAAGTTGACAGACCTCTTCAATTTGGAACGACGAGCATTACTTCGGACAGGCGGCCATCTTTCTCGCACGCTTTAGCTAAACGATTGGATAAACAACCCTTGCAAGAGAGTCTGAGAGATCCATACCTCAGTTTTGTCCTAGTTCGAGACAACCGACCTCCCAGCCATGCCTCGCAGGTCAGAAGCGAACAGAAAATGAGATGATGCACGGACTTGTCCTCAACTTCGTCTATCTTTCATTTCGTCACACCTTCCTTTTTACGCCTCCTCGCCAGCTTTAAGTTATACTCGTGCTGATCCTTGACCCAGAACCTTTCCCCGAAGCCCACATCACAGTCTCCCCGCAATGCCAGCGTACCACCGATGCAAGCGTCACCCCCAACGCTGGTAGGACGTCCTGAGTGTCTCTGTGCCTTCAAGCTAGTCCAGGAATCCTGGCGGTTTGAGGTATAATTCAAGGTGAAGCATGCGACAAAGTATTACAATGTGCTTCGGGAGGAAGATGGGGATTCGAATGCAGTCGATCATGAGCAGCATCGATCTCGCGTGCAACCTTACAATAATGTCCGCCGAAGGGCATATCTCCCCTGCTGGGCTCGTCTTGGCTTCCCCGAATCGTCGCTGTGGTGGTCACGGCGTATGGCACGCCCAAGGTTATGATTAGCGGTTAATCAGTATTATAAGTTAGTAAGAGACTTTGAAAGTGCACCACCACATGGTAGGTTGAAATTACAAGGTAAAATACATCCAACTCGATCATCGTTTCTTTAAAGCCTCAAATCTCTTGGTTAGAGCCAGAAAATCGTCCTCCGGATTAGGTGGACCTGGGGTTGTGGGTGGGCTATCAGTCTTAGCTGGGCTGCCCGGTTTCTTCAGCACGGATTTCAACGGCTGCGCTGGGGGCTTATAAGCCGGGGGTTGGCCCTCGACTGGTGGAATGTCTGGCAACTTTGATGCTGCAGCTTTCTCGTCTGTGGGCAGCGCAGAATTGGACGTGCTCCCCGAGGCCCTGATTTCCAGATCGCGGTCACCGACTGGCTGAGGAATGGTTTCCTACGGCATTTTCCAGGCGTCAGATGCATGATATAGTCAAACAGAACAGCCCTCACTTTCAACCCGCCGTTGCTTTCGTCCGAGCCAGCATTTGTATCTGCTTGCGGTGCCGCCCAATCAATTCCATATCCTTTAGCTATCTCTCCTAAATATGCATCTACCAAGGACAAGGGAGGTGTCGCAAGGACAAGTTTCTTCATAACCTGGTGTGGCCAGGATCGCTGATCAGTAAGTACACAATGCTGAATTTAAACACGTACACGTTCATTAACGCACCCATCTCTATTGTCCATCACCGCAAGAGAAAACTCTCGACCGAACTTGTGCATGAGCATCTCTCGTAAAACATGTAGTTCTGATTGATACGGTTCAGCCAGAAGGTTTGAAAGATGATCGGTGACCGGTAAATCTCTAAAGTTCGGACGAACAGCTGATGAATGAAACGCACCCTTTAGCTCAGTCCTCGGTGCGGCGTGGATAACGCAGCATACTCCTTCGTAGACACCAGGATCTGGTTCCTTAGAACTATTGACACTGAGTCTCGATAATCAGGACTCTAAAAGAGAAGGAAGGTTTTACCTAATTTCCAGAAGTCCAAATCTAGCTATGAGAAGCTCACAATATAATTCAAGCAGCTCAAGCAGTTCGACGTGAATGTCTTCGTTGATGATATTTTCAACTTTGACGCGTGCAGTCTCAAGCTTTCCCCGTTCAATAAGAGTTGCTATATCCCTACGCGAGCTCTTGGCTTGAGCCTCTTTCTTTTGTTGAAGAATCCGCAGGCGTTGTACGGCCAAACTATAAGGTGAGGGTGACAATGTGGCCGCAACAAGAGGCGAGAGAACATGGGTCGTACCGCAGTTGAACCTGCGACGACGCTCAGTAGAGATGTCCTGTATGTAAACAATCATGGATTTCTACCTTGGTCCTTGCTGCATTCCATGGAACCATATCAAGAATGAGGTCACAAAGTTGAAAGTCCGCAATATTGCTAGTAAATGGCATCATGACAGCTGTGCGGTTTAGATCTCTCGCATTTCCTACGTCTAAGTACTGTGTGAGGGTCGTCACCAACTCTGGCCGCAGTTGTCTACATGGAGTTGGACACAGTCAGGTCTGTTTGTTTATCTATGACTTAAGCATAGCAACGCTCATGATTTCAGACCATCTGCACATCGGCTTCATGAGCTTCCTGTTGAACTAGTGAGGCGAATCTTTGAGCTCGCCGCTTCTTCAAGAGTTGCAGCTTGCGCGCTTTGCCTTGTATCGAGAACAGTTCATGAATGGATCTTACCGCAGTTGTATCGGACAGTCGTTTTTACAAACTACACCGAGATCGACCGATGGAATTCGTTTTATTTCAACCCGATCAGAGAGGTTACTCGCGGCTCTGCTGCACAGATACGCAGTATGATGCTCAAGAACACGCCCAGCTTGGTTGACAATAGACTCATCGTCAAAGACTGTTCCAACATTCAGCACCTCGTCATCGTCCCGGACCAATCTTCCCATATAAATCGTTGTTCTAACACACACATATCCTCTCTGACTCATGCTACACTCCATGGTGTCCTATACATGCACCATCTTCACCTCCCTCTCTTTCACACTGTGACCCACCTCCACATCCCCGATGATATTCCATACCGCGGCAGTGACTTCTCACCCAGCTGTTTACCCAATCTGACACACGTGGTCTGGACCTTGATTCCAGCAGATGACTTTTGCATTTGGCAGATATTCCCCAATTGGATCCAACTGTTACACAGATTTGCCACCCTTCGTCTCGTGGCCATATATGTTTATTCCACTTCAAAATTACAGTTTGACATGGACCTTAATTCTCCGGCACGCCCCCATGGGGTCAGCACCTATGACTTACCCATCTTTTTCATCAAAGCGAAGAAACAGTGGACAGTGTCCGATTCTGAAAACTGGATCATGGGAGGGGAAAGCATTTGGGAGCGAACAGCACGTGCACTTCTCGATCAAGGTGAGTGTAACCGGCACTCATCATCACGTAAGCTTGCCAAACGTCTCCATTATAGGTGTAGATGTCATGGAATGATGCGAGGCCTGGTTATATGGAACTTTAAACAAAGCATGACTTGGTACGTACTTTTATCTCTCGTACTGGTGCTGCTAAGACATAATGTTTCCCTAGTCTGTCCAAGGGTTTTTCTATTGCTGTGATGCACTTCCCCAGATGCATATGGGTGCGTTGCAGCTAGCGTTATTTATTCCAGAAGAATCGCTTTCTTGATCGCTGTTGACTCATGGGTGGTGGACCTATCCGGACTCATGTGACTCATGTGAGTTCGTGTGTACCGTGTTACATAACATCACCCTACGCAACCAACTGGTGTCGGCATTACGAGGATCTTTGTTTATAATCCGTTGTGGTTTTCTTCTCGGATGACTGGCTTAAGGCGCACTACAAACATACTTGAACCGGCCCTCATTTTCCTATTATCATCAAATAGTCTGGAGAGGGACTCACAGATCTCTAAATCTATCGCTACCTCGGCCCCTAATTGTCTCCAACCTTCTCGGGCTGATGTCGCGAAAGGCAAATTTGACACAGGATCTGGTCTCTCAGTTCTCTTTCCAAACTTAAATGATCTCGGCAGGGGTAACCTACTACAGCCGTTCATCCTGACACTCGGAAACATGCACTACAGTGCCGCGCGCAGCTGGTCTCCGAGCTGACTTTCTCAGGCTCTTCTACCGTCACCACCATGCAATCTGACTGTGCCCCAGTTATATCGATAGCTCAGCAGTGAAGTCACCAAATCGCCCCACCTGGGTGGAAGTCACGAAAATAAAAGACTTACGAATTTAAAGTTCCCCTGCTTATTTTTACCTCTAGACATTCAAGCTTTGTCTTGAGTACCATTCACTAGCCCTGAAAGTCGAACAATGTGTACGGCAGGCATATTCTTGCTCGATACTCTACACCTCACACCTTGCTTGCTGCACGTTCTAAGACATGGCTCTGGTTCTGCTGTGGGTGGCACGGCGGTACTAGGGCCGTGATACGCCGGTCACAAAATGTGTCGGATGTGTTCGGCTTGTGCAATGGTGCGTTACGACGGAATATAATAGTGGTACGGGCATCACGAAAAACTCTCGGCCGAGAACAGACGATGGATCGTGGAACGCACGGTGATCGATTCTATCCCGCACCCTCACAGTCTACATATCATCAATAAAAGCCTCAGTGTACAGTTTAGACCTCACTCATTTACTAGACTCTTTTTCATGATTTGACGCGCTGGAGCTTGGAAGGCCGACGGCGCGCCGTACAAGGACCCTGGTCGAACAGGATACACTGTTCCGAGCTGTTACAGTACATATTACAGCTCACAGGGCCATCTAAGTATGTTTTGTTTTTAGCAAACGTGGTTCGATGGGCCAAGCGGCTCAATCACAGGAAGCGCCCACCCATGGGTTCGGCGAGGACAGCACATAACTTGCTTGGCAGGTGGCGCGTCAACACAATTCCCAATTCCTTCAGGACCACCATCACCACACCATCTAGTTGTTCTCAGTCTACACCATGTCCGTGTCAAAGGTCCATGCTCGTCAGGTGGGGACACTAGTAGTGTTGCTTTCACACCGGCCTTATGTTTGCTAGATTTTTGACTCCCGCGGTAACCCCACAGTCGAGGTTGAGGTGTACACTACCAAAGGTGCGTGCTGTGTATTCTTTACCATCCGCCAGGGATGAGTTCTGATTGACGTCGTATTGGTGCGGTGCGGATGTAGGACGCTACAGGGCTGCTGTACCCTCCGGTGCTTCGACAGGCATTCACGAGGCTGTAGAACTGCGTGACGGCGACAAATCAAACTACCTTGGCAAAGGTTTGTGCATCCTTCACGTATATCTCCGCCCTGCCTATAACGAAGCGTGTCAGGCGTCTCCAAGGCCGTCGCGAACGTGAACAACGTCATCGGGCCCGAACTCATCAAGTCTGGGCTTAAAGTAACATCTCAGAAGGACATCGATGACTTCCTTCTCAAGCTCGATGGAACCGCCAATAAGGGGAAGCTCGGCGCGAATGCGATCTTGGGCGTTAGTATTGCCGTGGCGGAGGCTGGTGCGGCGGAGAAGGTGTGCCGTCTCATTCGAAACCAACTAGGACTAGCCTGAGTTTATGGTGTAGGGTGTGCCCTTGTATCAACACCTGGCAGACCTTGCCGGTGTAAAGCCGCCTTTCGTGCTGCCCACCCCAGCGTTCAATGTAATCAACGGAGGGTCGCATGCAGGCAACAAGCTTGCGTTCCAGGAGTTCATGCTCCTCCCTACTGGTGCGACATCGTTCACGGAGGCTATGAAGATGGGTACGGAGACCTATCACACACTTAAAAAGGTCATCAACGCCAAGTACGGCATTGATGGTGAGCTTCGTCATTTAGTCCGTTTGTCGCTAAAATGATGGTTTAGCAACGAATGTTGGTGACGAGGGCGGTTTCGCACCTAACGTGTCCGGCGCGGAGGAATCGCTCGAACTGCTCATAGAGGCCATTGCCAAAGCGGGATACGAAGGGAAAATAAAAATCGCACTCGACGTCGCGTCGTCGGAGTTCTATAAGGAGGGCAAGTACGACCTCGACTTCAAGAACCCCAACTCGGATCCATCCAAGTGGATTTCAGGGCAAGAACTGGCGGATATTTACTTGGGATTGATAAAGAAGTACCCGATCGTGTCGATTGAGGATCCGTTTGATCAGGACGACTGGGAGGCTTGGTCGCACTTCACGAAAAACAGCGGTATCCAGATCGTTGGCGACGATTTGACGGTTACGAACCCAATAAGGATCAAAACTGCTATCGAGAAAAAGGCATGCAATGGGCTGTTGCTCAAGGTGGGCGAAAAAAAAAAAATTCTGTTTCGCCTACTATTGGTTATTGAAATGTGGACAGGTGAACCAAATTGGGACGATCTCCGAGTCGATCCAGGCGTGAGTTTACTCGAGTGCCCTGGCAGCGTACTAAGCAGCATGCTCCCGCAGTGCACAGCTCTCCCAGTCTGATGGCTGGGGCGTGATGATCTCGCACCGCAGCGGTGAGACGGAAAACACGATCATTGCCGATCTCGTCGTCGCGCTTGGTACTGGACAGATTAAGACGGGCGCTCCCGCAAGGAGCGAACGGGTCGCCAAGTAAGTTTTGTGCTGTGTTTCGAGGACGACGGCTTATTCTGTTGCCACAGATACAACGCGTTGTTGAGAATCGAGTATGTGTTATCTGTCTGTTTCATGATTGCGTCTTAATTTTCCCTAGGGAGGAGGTTGAAGGAAAATCGTCTTACGCAGGCGACAAGGGCCTGTCGGCGGGGACCACTGCGCCTGCTCTGCACCGACGATAGACTACGCTTTAAATTCCTGTAACGAATAGATAAACACAATGGTATGATACTGTATGCTGGTTGCCTTCGTCGTCTGTCTCCTGAGCCTGGATCCTGGATCCTGGCCTCGCAAGACGATATCGATGAGCCACTGGTGACTGATGTGGATGAGATTTGCTTGTAAATGAATTCGTCGGCAAGCCATCATTTCTTACTCGCGCTCTGCCCTGAATTCCGTCGTCTTGCAGGTTCCCTCACGGTTTCGGCCCGAGGAGTCCTACACGTTTCCATATTTTTACGGCCTACATAAATATTTTATTCCGAGTTCGGGCAATGAGGCGGCTGCACTACCACTAATGCCTTTCCTCATGCCCCGGCTATTCCCGACCCGCCATGTATCGACGACGTTGCTCGCAGGTTGCTGCTACCGCCTTCCTCCGCTCTCAAAACTCAGGTTTCCCAGTTAACCCGGGTTAACTGTGTTTCATTCGCTCCCCCGAAAAGTTGTCCACCCCACAATGTCTTCTCCGGGCGTGGATGACCATAGCCTTGACAAGCCACCTGTCGCAACTACAGGCTCACCAGGAACTGCCATCTTCTGCCCTCCTGCAGAATCCCCCCGTTCTCTCGTCTACGCAGACAATCTCCCTTCGGCATCTACTGGACATCTTTCTTCAACCTCTGCTATTCGTCATGATCCCGTTCCAGTACATTGGTCGTTCGAGAGCAGCTCACTTTGGCCATGGGCCTCCCTTGGAGAATCCTCCTCCTCGGACCATATTCCTCGCACAGAACCAAAGCGATCCGGCATATCGACTACTGGCTGGTTTGGGAGGAAGAAGGACAGGCCTGCGTCAAAATCTGCAATACCAAACCCAGACAGTTCCAGAAGCGTCGACGCCTCAGCCATGAGCACTTCCCACCCAGCTTCCCCAGCGTCACCGCCGCCCGTCGTCACGCCGCCCCCAATCCCAAATACACCTACCAAGTCCCTATCCCTCACCCTCTCCCCGGGCATCTTTGATCCCATCCTTCCCGACCTATCTGATGATTCCCCCTCCAAGCCTATCCACCACCGCACACTATTCTCCCCCCAGACACATGGCCTCACCACCGACGCCCTCCCCTCCGGCCCCCTCCCCTCCGCCCCCCTCCCCTCCCCACTCCCCTCCGCTTCCCTCCCCTCCGCCCCACGCCCCTCCGCTTCCCTCCCCTCCGCCCCACGCCCCTCCGCCCCACTCCCCTCCAGTGCCCCTACTCCCGGCACACCCTCTCCAACTCTACCCCGCTCGTGCCCACCGCCCAGCATCCGTCCAGCCCACCGCCCCAGCAGCTCCTCACGCGTCATAGGCACGCAGCACGCCCCCCTTGACTCCCGTGATAATTCGCGACGCAGGCCCTCCACATCCTCTGGGCTACCGGCATCACGGGATATGGTACCGACACATCTGATGGGACGGCTGGGTGCGTATGGTGGGTTTGGAATGACTCCGCTTACGGGAACACCGGAGGGGAGTAAAATACGCTCTGTGAAGCCGTCAGTGGTGAGGTCTGTGTCCACCACTAGTGCACATGGGGGGAAGCGGGAGAGTGTAGTGGAAGCTGCAAGGCGGAGGCGGGTGGAGGCTAGGGAACGAGGATTCAAGATGAAGAATGGCAAGAAACACCACCCGAGGTCGAAGGCGGATGCGCCTTACCCTCGTGATTATGAACGCAAGGTCACCGATCAGTGGGACTCTCGTGTTTCGCGCCGTCTTAAGTTTTGCTCACATGCATGTGTGCAGTGATATATGGGAACACACATGCGCGGTGTATGTTGTTAAGAAGTGGTATTTTCACGTGTTTGACACGCCTCCGACGAAAGTCCTCGACCTCGGGTGTGGAACTGGCCACTGGGTAATTCAATGCGCACAAGAGTGGAAGGTAACCTCTCCCAGTACGATTCTCGTGCTTTCCTGACGTATTTATTCCAGGACACTCATTTTGTAGGCTTCGACCTGGTTCCCCTCCAGCCAAACCTCACCCGTCTTGGCGGCGGCTCTCTTGCATCGCGCATCGAATGGGTTCTCGGCAACTTCTTGGAGCCCCTCCCATTCGCGGATGGCGAGTTCGATTTCGTGCATGTAAAGCGTGTAGCGCGAGGTGTGCCGGAGAATCGGTGGGATATGGTCTTTGAAGAGGTCAAGAGGGTTCTGAAGAGTGGTGGAAAATTTGAGATAATTGAGGAGGATATATTCTTTCCGGGGTCGGCTGTTACAGGGGAGGATGAAGACGAGAGTGGGGATGATGATGGAAAACGTGAGAGTGGGAGTAAGCTAGGGTGTGAGGAGATGAAGCCTGGTTTGACGCAGCCTCCACCAACGGCGTCTAGTACGACGCCTGCACTCCGCCTACCTAATCTAATGGAGGAGTCGCTAGGACCAGGGCCTATGATTGGGAAGGGAACTGGCTCGACTCCGCCAGCTGTCCCAGTACCCCGGCGGACCTCGCGCCCGAGCACGATGAACAGCTCTCTCTCGATGCGGGACAGGGGCGAGCGCGCACGTTCGGTGGACGGTTCCGAAGGCACGGTGACTGCTCACTCCGACTCGTCGAAAGTGACGGACATCCCCTCTGACCCGCCGATGTACGGTGTTTCTACTGAGATGCCCCCATCGCACCCTGCGAACCCGACCCCTACACAGAGCCGAAATCTAATTCAAGACCGTCCCCGGATGTCGCTAGACTCGTGGCGTGCCCGTGGACGTTCGGTACCCGATATCCTCCTCCGATCGACGGACGAGCACAAGGATGAAGCTGGTAATCTCTACAACAAGCATTCGACGCCTGTTATGAACCCTCTGGACCATTCAGTGCTGGAGACAGCGTATAATGAGCTGCACGCTGCTAGGTTTATTAATTTGGCGCCGTTGGCCGTCCTCAATTCGACATTGGTGATGCATTTTAAAGGTGTGTGGACTTTGGTTGGGCTCGCATTCCTTGGGTGTTTGAGGTTGAACTGAATCTCCTTTGTTTTCCTTTCCTTATAAAGATGTGCGCAGCCATGTCCCGCTGCACATAGTATTTCCGCCTACGTTATCACCAGGGTCTGTGCAAAAGAAGGACGAACCAGAGGCGTCAAAACTGGGTGGCCATGGCTCACCCTTTACAACGTCTCTGCGATCGCCACCGTTGTCTCCCTCATCCACCAAATCGCCTTCGCAGTCCCAATCCTCTGACCGCCCCCCACCTACTGACACCAGCGAAACTCCGTGCCCAGCTGCCCACACTACCGAACCCATCCTCGCCCTGTTCCGCCCCCTCGGCAAGGCAGCGCCGCACCGAGAGACGGTTGGCTTCTCGAGGGAGATCATGGGCATCGACTCGGGCGCGCTTCATATCCACCTCGCAGCGCGCGTCGCGGAGGTGCTGGCGTGTGCGGAGGAGATGTGGGAGTTTATCTTGGAGTGCAAGGAGACCCCGGCGCGGGAGCGGACTGCGGCGATTGCGACGCTGGCAGCTGTGAGTAGGGAGGAGTGGGAGGATTGCTTGACCAGATATGCCTTGTGAGTTGCTGTGTTGTTTTGCTGATTTCCTTGAGGTTGATAGGCACGTAGGGATATGGACGATAAGATTGGAATGGCTGGTGCAGTGAAGAATCGTCTCGGGTGGAGCATGCGCGAGGGAGCACTGTCGGCGGAGCGGAAGGCGTTTGAGGATGCTGTGGCTAAATGGGAGACGCTATGCCGGAGACGCGGGCAGACACCGGGGGAGGACACAGGCAAAACCCCGCGTACCAGACACGTTCAACCGCTCAGCAGAATTATCAAAGTGTTTGTGGCTTGGAAGCAGTGAGCAATTCAGGTCAGTTCTACCTACTTACGTTCTTCCATTTTAGATTTATTGAACTGATTGGTACTTATTGCTGCACCAGACTTTCTTTCTTTTATACCCTGATCTGTATGGCGAGGTTGTATCCGTATACCCTTACATTGTACAACACCATGTACTCCCCAGATTTTCCGCGTACTTTTGAATCAACAATCGCTTGACTACGCGCCCTACGTAATCCCTGTCACGCAAGTAAGGCGCGCCACAGGCCCACATTAATTGAGTAAGCCCATGGCGACGGCAGTCGCTGACTTGTCGTTGCAAAGAGCTGTACACTCGAAATGGACACAATGTATAAGCCACTTCGCTGGTCACAATAAGGATGCTGCCGTTTCCAGTGGTTTGTTGGGGATTGCAAAGGTAGAGAGTTACATTCGCTGTAGATCCTATAAGACATACTTATTCCACATTCAGGCCTGGAATACTGTCGTGAACTACATGAGACTACCTAGCATAACGGAACTAGCCCGTGAATTCAGTGAGCGAATCGTTCCCGTACAGTCGGTTCCTAGTGACCCCATGAGAAAGGCGATGAGGAGATCGAGACGGTAAAAGCTGCCGTACTTACTTTGACTGAGAAGCGATGGTTGCCCGCGACCCTGGACGTATTTAATCGTGGGTGTCTTTAGTACAAACCTCACATAGAGTGTTAGTGACGTTTTCGACAGATGACCTCCAGGACCATGAGCCAGAGCTGCAGGAAGTGGTAGATACCTATATGAACAAATGGGAGGTTCGTACTGTCCTTTACCCATTGTCGTTTGTATTGAGCGTGCGTTCTTCTATCTTATATTAGAGTACTAAGAGTGCGCGCGATATTTACCTGTTCATCGACGCTCTATCCAAAATACATACCCTTTGGTGCCCGTCTCTCATGTAGGTCTGTCTTGTACTTTTTAAGCAGATCGTACCAATCGTCGCCTTAGACTCGGAGCCGTATTCCCCCACCGTTACCATCGTCATTTTATCACCATCGTACACTCCATGCTCCCCGGTTTCTTCGCAGATGCTCTCCGTGATCTACTCACCTACACTCTCACCAACACTCTTCTTCCGCCTTCAGAGGATGGCAATGCCGCTATGCCTGAGTGCACATTTCCCCATCCTAATCTCGCCGAACTCTCCCTTCAAGACCCTAACCCCGTCGTCGTTGCAGGACCTGCTTCTCCCTACGCAGAAGTGTATGGCGCGCTTGATGTCCTCGGCTTCCTGGACCGTTACGAGGCCCAGCTCACTATATGTATTAACACCTTGATTGATAACAAAATCCGGCAAACTTGTCCCGCAGCGTGGGATGCACAAATGCTCCCAGATTTGCGATCGTGGCTCAACGAACAGATCCTTCCGTGGATGGCCAGACCGTATGCGAGAGGGTTAGCCAATCGTGAGTTCCTTCGAGTTCTTGATCAAATGCCAAGGCTCTTAATTGCGCGCGAATAGCCATGGAAGCTCGAGTGGTCGTCGCTGGGGTAATTACACGTTTCGAATACCATCTTTGTACAACACTTTGCACTCTCAGGTAGGTGGGCGTGAAGACCTCATGCTGCACCACACTCAGAAATTTCCCAGGATGACGGAACTCTTTGACATCATCGTAGACTATCCTGATTCCTTGCCCGCTTTGCGGGATATCAAGGTTCTGTCGAACCTTTACCCTCGAGCTCATAATCTTACTGCTTTTATAGGACTGTCTTGCTAAAGTTGATCTACGTCTGGAACTGGTGAAGGCACTGAGAAAGCTGTGAGTCCCTGCCCTTCTACCGGACCCTCATTCTAACTTCGCGCCCATTAGTAACAACAGACGGCTTCTTCATCCTGGTGCAGATACAAAAGACATACTCTCCCAGTATGTTTCGACCATTCGATGTCTACGGGTAATCGACCCACCAGGAGTACTGTTATACAAAGTGGCCGATCCCATCCGGCGATATCTCCGGTTAGTTATGCCTTGCTCATATCGGAAATCCACTGAATTATCATGTCAGAGAACGCCCAGACACGATCAGGAACATAGTTGCCTCTCTCGTCGGCGAGGGTGGCGATCTCTTGGACGAGCATGACCAAGGCGCGCCCTTGCAACAACCGCACGTAGAAGACTACTCGGACCCTAACTGGGAACCCGAGCCGATTGATGCTGGGCCGGGTGAGGTTGTTGTGAGATCTTTGGCAGGTGTGCTAATCTTTGCGCAGATTTTCGTGCAAATAAACCGGCGGATGTCCTCACGACCCTTGTCAGCATCTACGACTCCAAGGACCTATTTGTCAAGGAGCTTCAGGTCCTTCTTGCGCAGCGATTGCTGGCGATTCAAGATGGCAACTACGACCGAGAAGTGCGTGGAGTTGGGATACACTTGTTACCTCAGTGCTGACAATGTCAGCCAGCGTAAGAATATTGAAATCCTCAAATTACGGTTTGGAGACGCACCGCTTCAAGTGTGTGAAGTCATGCTCCGCGACATGACAGATTCAAGGCGAATCGACCAGCACATCCAATCTCAGAAGGAGGTTCGTCCATGTTTGGTTAGCCCATGATAGTTTTTCACCTTTCACTAGTCCGTTGTCCATCCTACAATCATATCTCGAAATTTCTGGCCCACGCTTCAAACTGGGGGTCTAAAACTGCCAGGACAATACCAAGAGTAGGGGACTCGCTGTAACGCCGTAAATGGTGCTTCTCACCGTTCTTTTTCAGGTTGCAAGATGACTATGCGAAGGAGTTTATCAATTTTAAACCTGACAAGCAACTGCGCTGGCTACCCCATTTGGGCACTTTCCATCTTGAGGTTGAGCTGCTGGATCGTACTGTGGAAGCAGAAACGACACCGTTGGAGGCGGCCATCATCCAGCTATTTTCGGAAAAAGGTGATTCGCGTTATCATTGGATGCTATATCTTCGTGTCTATGACTACACGTTCTCCAGATACTTGGAATGTCGATGAACTTATCCCTCGACTGGGATCGGTGGATCTTGCGCCCACTGTGAAAGCCCTCAACATGTGGGCTGATAAAGGTGTGCTGGTAGAAGAGACAGAAGCATGCTATAAGCTCCTAGAGGTCACCAACACAAATGCCAGAGCTCCCGTTCAAAGAGCACGTGAGTATTATCTTTCTATCACTGTATCAGACGAGGGCTGAGTGGTCGCCACAAGCTGTCGAGGAGGCTCTGTCGATCATCACCGTCCAACAGCAGCAAGCGGATCAGATGAAGGTTCACTGGAAGGTACGTTATGGCCAAGCGCGCACCACCTTGATTGTTAAGTTTGGGTTACTCATCGCATCTCCGAGCAGTTTATTCAAGGCATGTTAACAAATGTTGGAGCTCTTCCGCTAGAACGGATCAATAGCATGCTCAAGTTTGTCCCGGGATACGACCGCACAACGGATCAGCTCGCCATGTACCTGGAAAGCGCAAAGAGAGAAAGACTTGTGACAATGAAGGACGGCCTCTGGAGCTTGACACCCGAGGGAAAGATTGGAAAGTGAGGTATGATCACGTATTCCTGAGTTTGTGTGTAATCATGGCTGTATCATTATGGGCTTGCTTTACCGTTTGGATATTACGATGCATATTCTCCAGAACCACTTGCAGTGAAATGTAGATGAAGTATGCGACCGACGGCTGTTCGTCAGAGCTCTCTAACCAAAAATAAAAATAAAAATATATCAACATTACTGTCACACATATAGGAAGTCGCTGTTTTCTGCGTGATGTGTAATCGATGAAGCCAAGTTTATTTATTGCCAATTTCTACCGAGTTCGTCCTAATGCAATACATCATGAGTGTGATCTAGTAATTTCTGCCTCGCCGGACACAATGGACAACTTGGATCTGTGGTTTGAGATATGCAGCTACATGCTTTTCCAATCAAACCCATCACTCCATGCCAGCGCAGCCTTATATAATGTAAGTTCGTCGAAATGCTTGCCTACCAGCTGCATCCCAACAGGCAGCCTCAATGTCTCCGGGCCTTCTGGTGGCGGCAACATCCCGCAAGGAATGGTCAACGCCGGGTGACCAGTGTGGTTAAATGGCTGAGTATTGCCTGTCTGGCGAAGGCGCGTATCAATAGATTATGGTTGCACTCTGTGACAGGACGCACCAAACCATTCGCCTCTTGGAAGTGGATGTGGGGAGGTGCATCAACGGGCTACAAAACACTGAGCAAGTCATCAAGGATATAACCTCGTACTCACAGGCATCACTTTGGCTACCCAGGGCGTTGTGGGCATAACGAGGATGTCGACTTTTTCCAGTGCCACATCGTACTTCATTTGAAGCCTTCGCAACATATTGTGGCATTTCCCATGTAACATGGGATAACGCTCGTCTGCGTACAAACCGTTCTGAAAAGTAGCCTTATTCAACATAAAACAGTGGGATTAAGAAACGTACTTACGATCATTATACTAGCTGAGCTGACGAAGAGCTGCGCAATACATATCAGCCAACACATAAGCTCTAATAGGTCGATGATTTGGCATTGACACAAGACTTTATTCATACCTTGTCAAATTTCTCCTGCGTCCACGGGTATACAAGTTGGGCGAAATCTGTCAAATAAAGCTGCTTCCGTCCGGCCGCCCTCCCTTGAAGGTCGTTACCTTGAGAAAATCTAGTATAGTCAATTGGTCGCCTTGGAGAAATTGGAGGAACAGGCACCTAAGCCCACGAGTTAACAGAGCCATATCGAGATGTTCAGGGATGCTGATTTCCTCGACTTCCGCTTCTAAGTTTTCAAACTTCCTTGCAGCATTTTGTACACATTCGAAGACCCGCCGATCCATCCCAGTAATGTGACCGCCTTCCAGTAAAATTCCAATTCGCATCTTGCGCGTGCCCCCGACCCTGGACATTTCTTCTCCAATACGGAGAGATCCTAACGCTGGTAAATCCTCAGGTAGCGCGAGCAAACTTCTGGCTTTACGAGCGGCAAGAAGGAGAGTGTGATAATCAGGAACTTTGGGCGGGTATGGAGTTCCTACAGATTGACGGTCATCAATTCCATCGACGCCGGCAATGGCGCGAAGGAGTAGAGCATTCGAAAGGACGTCCTACAATGGTGTTAACTTCTAAATAATTTAAAAAATGTCGTAATGCAAACCGGCGTCATGGGACCTGCAAGCCAACAGTTTATAATGGGTTAAGCAATGGTCATTATTGCACAATGAAGACGGACCAACGTGATCGACGGAAGGCTCCCCTGAAATAAGCCCAGTGTAAGGAACCAACCCGTAAGTGGGCTTCAGCCCTACAATCCCTACGTGTGCTGCTGGCTGAAAGACAGTCTGTGGAAAGCCAAAATAAACAGGGTAAGTTACCAACCAAGCGGATGCTTCCACCCTGATCGGCACCAATGCCAAGGTCAACTTCGCCCGTGGCGACAAGAACGCCCGTTCCCGAGCTTGAGCCACCGGCTGAGCGGGTCGTGTCATAAGGATTGCCAACTGGTCCCTGCGCGGCTGTGTTGGATACCCCAAAGGAACAGACTACGAGGAATGTGATAAGGATAGTCATCAAGCATGAAATTCATACGTACAATTGTTACAAGTGGCCTTTCCTGTTATCTGAAAAACAAAGAATATTTAAAGATATAGCAGGTTGCATATAGGCTATACTATACCACGCCGCCAGCCTCCAGAATTCGAGTCACAATGGTGGCATCCGTATTCGGCACCCAGTCAGAGAAGACATTAGTACCAAAGAGACATGGAACACCAGCCAGGCAGACATTGTCCTGGAAATGTATGAGCCTCCTGTATCAAGCCCACAATGCACATCGGACCTTCAAACAGACAGTTCTCCCAGCAAGGAGTCCTTCTTTCACCTCGCGATCATCTATATTCTTCACAGTAGCTTTCCAGGCCCATGCACCAAAAGGATTGTCGTCTTTTGATGGATAGTGGACGCGTGTACGCGGGAAGCGGCTTGTGTCGGGAATGGGAACGAAATCTTACAGGAATAACATGGTCACCGCTTCTACGCAGAATATTGCGACCATGAACTGCAGCTCACCGTCCATGCCCATGAGGGTCTCCATGTCTTGCTGTGCATCTGCTAAAGTGGCCGCATAATCCTGGACAAGATGCTCTGGAATTTTGATGCCTATTTTAGACACCGTCGTCTGCAGCACTTCGGCCGTTATAGGTGACTGTTTAGTGGGGATATTGGGTAGAGCCATTATGGTTGATCAATAACTGCTGGATTCAGGGGCAGATTAGCTACAAGAGATAAGTATGCCAGGCCCATATATGAGAAGTGCCCTCAGATAACGAACACTCCAGATTGAGTCAGCAGCCTTCTGGAAAGACGGTTAGTAGGAAGCCGTCCGACACGGCGTCAAGTCTGGTTCTTTGGAAGCAAAAATATACCGTCTTTACACGATACTTATCAGTAAGTACTTTGTACAGATGGACATGTAAACACAACAGCTGTGACACGTATTTACTCACTACCGATCAGGGCAACAATATAGGAACAGGATAATGCAAGAAGAAGGCAACCAACATTGACGACAATACTTTTCAAACATCACGTCCTCTTTTGTTGAGATTGCTGCCGACAATGCACGAGTTAATTTCATTTCATTAATACGGCTAATTTGAAGAACCAACCATGAATGCGAGTAACTGTTGATATTGAGGGTTTTGAATAGCCGGAGGCTGGTTAGACGTTGGCTGAGGTGGCGACTGGTGACGCAAATTCGTCCGAAGGTCGGGACGAACCTTCACCGATGTCTGCGTTCACTCGATGAGTGAAGAGAGAGAAGACCCGTTAGAGGCCATGAGGAGTCGAATGGTTAAAATGACCCCGTCGCCTCACCCCACAACACCTTTTAAGCCGGGGGCGGAGTCCTGCACGGACCATGCAGCGAGATAGGGCCCAGGCCTCAGAGATCTCATCAGGGGACCCATTACATCTTTACGCCCTTCCCCCCACACTTGAACACTGCATGGTTGGACTCCAAAGCTAGGAGGGGGATACTGTCATGACTCATTTATTCCTGTATCCAGTTATCTCCATTTTCCCTTCCTTCTCTCTCTATGTTCACTCCATTCACTCTTTGCCAAATTCGCCGAACAGCCATTCACTACTCACATCATTCGCCAGTAGGCACACCATCAAACACGATCGACATCCTTTACCCGGCGTGATAGTTCATCACTGGTCCCATCATCTTCCTGACTCAACCCCCTTTTGGGTGTTCCTATGGCTGGAATACATTCGCAGGATGTCCTACCCGTAGATCATGTGGTATCAACACAGCAGACCAAGAGTCCATGCAGGGTAACATGTATGCGGGTCTCAAGGTGTGTTTTCTTATATAAGTGCCTTCATCCTCTCTCCCTCCATTGTTCGCACTCCTCCCCTCTTCCATTGTATATGTGTTTTACCTATTTGTATCCTGACTGCGCACCCCTATCCAACCCTGACTCAAGACGGCCTCTTTCCTATTCGCTAACATCATCATATGAGCATTTGGTATAAGTAGTTTACATTCGCATGTATATTCCCCAGTTCAATTACCATACATCTATCTTGTGCAAAACTTGACCTCACTGTGACCATCATCTTGAGCCCTCTTCTATAGACTACCATCTTCAACCAGAGGAGGACTTAAGCACCACTGGTGAGTTTTCGTACTTCACCTTCAGTACCTTAGGGCCCATTCAGCGCCCGTGAATCGATGCGCAAGGGCGAAGTAGTTCGGATATAAGTAGGGTAGATAAATTCAAACTAATTTTCACTTTCTGTGCAACTTGAACCAGCCGAACACCTCAGTTCTCAACACATTTTTAATGTGTCGGTCTGCCGATAAATATTATAATACCATGATTATGTGAGCAGAAGCGTTTGACACGCCATGGTCTCTTCCCTGGCTTCTCAGAACAGGAGGGCCAACCATGAGGCACATAGACAGAGGAAAAGGCATGCAGCCGTGGTTGCCATCATGGTGGCATGTGCTGGGGCCTCATTCTATGCCGGAGTACTAGACTCCAAGGCCTACCATACATCCATTCTAACCGGAAGAATGTGGGTTCATGTAAAGGGTGTCGATCTTAGAACCTTGTATCACAAGGGCACTACAGAACTTGACCAATGAGTGGTATTCTGAATGCTACGTAGTGACAGGTAAGAGTAAGATGTGATGGGGACCGCTTGCCGGTTCCCACGCATAAACTATACAGTGGGTCCCTAAGGGGCCCACTGGGATTATGTAATAACTATTGTACATGTAGATACATGGGTTATTTACACCCTCCCCCTCTATAGACAACTATAGGGGTCAACTACTACTCATAGAGGTCATCCATGAGGGAGTCCTCTAGAGTGGCCGATACGATGATGTCGTCGTCGTACGGGGCCAGTGGAGCGTGTGACTCCTCCGGGGGCACCTCCGCGTCATCAGTAGGGATGCACACCGTCCGTATTATGGCCACGGCCGTATAATGTACGGCGGGTTGACGGATACGGCAGACCGTATGCCGTCCGTATGGTCAAGACCTCTCCCCTCTGACGGTACGGTACGGCACCGTACCGGCCGTATTACAGTTGATGGCAATACTATACGGTGGGGCTATTGGAAGATCGGTTAGTGACCGATCCGCGTAGACTATGACATTGTATTATATTAGTACTAGGTGGGTACCCGTGCTTCGCGCGGGGGTGTAGGTCAAACGCCTCAGTAAGGGCAAGTGAATCAGTAAGGTTAAGTGCATTGGGGTAAATAGGATCATGCAAAATATATCCCTGTTCATATAGTATCATGAATCATGTATGCACCCATGGAACAGCCGAACATGCAGAGCTCTCTCTCAACCTCTGGGATGGCCCTCCCAGCGACTCTAGACATGAAAGTGGTAATGGTCTTGACTGAATCATCAGAGATTATAAGATTGCGCCTATTGTCATAATCCACAGGTTTCAAAGCTCGTGCATTGTGAAATAGACCCAATAGTGACCTTGGGGATCCTGAATTTTGACAATGTGGTTATATCAATATGCCAGCTGATCCTCCGGTGACACTCTCACAGAACCAGAAACAATACCAAAATCAGAAATGGGGGAAGACCCAAAGTGCAGTTGGATAGCATGTCCTCACACATAACGTGCCCTCACAGGTAGCGTGTCCCCACACATAATGTGTCCCCACAGGTAGCATGTCCCCACATGTAATGTGTCCTCGCTGGTAGGTAGCATGTCCTCACAGGTAGTGTGTCCTCACAGGCAGCATGTCCCCACACGTAACGTGTCCTCACAGGTAGCGTGTCCCCACACGTAATGTGTCCCCACAGGTAGCATGTCCCCACACGTAATGTGTCCTCACAGGTAGCGTGTCCTCACACATAACATGTCCCCACAGGTAGCATGTCCTCACACGTAACGTGTGCTCACTGGTAGGTAGTGTGTCCTCACAGGTAGCATGTCCTCACAGGCAGCGTGTCCCCACACATAACGTGTCCTCACAGGTAGCGTGTCCCCACACGTAACATGTCCCCACACGTAACATGTCCTTACAGGTAGCGTGTCCCCGCATGTAACGTGTCCTCACAGGTAGTGTGTCCCCACATGTAACGTGTCCTCAAAGGTAGCATGTCCTCACACGTAACGTGTCCTCACAGGTGACATGTCCCCACAGGTAGTGTGTCCTCACAGGTGACATGCCCCCATAGGTAGTGTGTCCTCACATGTAACGTGTCCTCACACGTAACATGTCCTCACAGGTAGCGTGTCCCCATACGTAACGTGTCCCCACAGGTAATAGCATGTCCCCACAGGTAGCGTGTCCTCACACATATCAGGGACATGTGTCAGTATCTATTTCGTGACATATATAAAATAGGAAAAGAAACCACATTTAAGCAGCTTGTTATTAACTTTAGCAAAGTCAGAATAAGTTATCTATTTGCGAAAAAATATCAAAAAAATGTACAGGATATTTAAGTTGGCTGTTATTAATGTTAGGAAGTTAGATTTATTGATGTCTATTTGCGAAAAAATATCAAAAAAATGTACAGGATATTTAAGTTGGCTATTATTAAAGTTAGCAAGTTAGGTGTATTGATAGCAATTTGCGAAAAAATATCAAAAAATATACAGGACATTGAAGCAGAAGCTGGTGTCAATTCACAGCCAAAGAAGCTCAGAGACACCCAGAGACACACAGAAAGAAACCCAGAGACACACAGAAAGACACCAAGAAGCCAAAGCAGTAGTAAGCCCACCACAGCCAGAACACAGGAGGACACCAGTGGGGAGTGCGGTTCTGCAGCATCGCTCTCTTTATACCAAGCGAAGGGTCGTATGGACCACTCGCGTATGGTCGCGAACCGGTCACGTGACCTGGAACGCTGCTGCGCAGCGTTTGTAGCTCGCGGCTACGCTGCTCGCGCGCTCCGCTGACAAACTGATGACCAAGCATTGGTCAGCAGCGCCCACAACCCACTGAGCGCGTTTAACTCTTAGACTAGGTGGGTACCCGCGCTTCACGCGGGGGTGTAGGTCAAGCGCCTTGGTAAGGTCAAATGCATCAGCAAGGTCAAGTGCATTGGGGTAAATAGGATCATGCAAAATATATCCCTGATCATATAGTATCATGAATCATGTATGCACCCATGGAACAGCCGAACATGCAGAGCTCTCTCTCAACCTCTGGGATGGCCCTCCCAGCGACTCTAGACATGAAAGTGGTAATAGTCTTGACTGAATCATCAGAGATTATAAGATTGCGCCTATTGTCATAATCCAAAGGTTTCAAAGCTTGTGCATTGTGAAATAGATCCAATAGTGATCTTGGGGATCCAGAATTTTGACAATGTGGTTATATCGATATGCCAGCTGATCCTCCGGTGACACTCTCACAGAACCAGAAACAATACCAAAATCAGAAATGAGGGAAGACCCAAAGTGCAGTTGGATAGCATGTCCTCACACGTAGCGTGTCCTCACAGGTAGCATGTCCTCACACGTAAGGTGTCCCCACAGGTAGCATGTCCTCACAGGTAGCGTGTCCTCACAGGTAGCGTGTCCCCACACGTAATGTGTCCCCACAGGTAGCGTGTCCCCACAGGTAGCGTGTCCTCACAGGTAGCATGTCCCCACACGTAATGTGTCCCCACAGGTAGCGTGTCCTCACACGTAGCGTGTCCCCCCACGTAATGTGTCCTCACAGGTAGCATGTCCTCACACGTAAGGTGTCCCCACAGGTAGCGTGTCCTCACAGGTAGCGTGTCCCCACACGTAATGTGTCCCCACAGGTAGCATGTCCCCACACGTAATGTGTCCCCACAGGTAGCATGTCCTCACACATAACGTGTCCCCACACATAACATGTCCCACACGTAACGTGTCCTCACAGGTAGCGTGTCCTCACACATATCAGGGACATGTATCAGTATCTATTTTGTGACATATATAAAATAGGAAAAGAAATCACATTTAAGCAGCTGTTGTCATTAATTTTAGCAAAGTCAGGATAATTCATTGATATCTATATTTATTTTTTGAAAAAAGATACAAAAAAAACACACTACATTAAAACAGAAGTTGTTATTAACTTTAGCAAAGTCAGAATAAGTTATTGATATCTATTTGCGAAAAAATATCAAAAAAATGTCCAGGATATTTAAGTTGGCTGTTATTAAGGTTAGGAAGTTAGATTTATTGATTTCTATTTGCGAAAAAATATCAAAAAAATGTACAGGATATTTAAGTTGGCTATTATTAAGGATAGCAAGTTAGGTGTATTGATAGCAATTTGCGAAAAAATATCAAAAATATACAGGACATTGAAGCAGAAGCTAGTGTCAATTTTCAGCCAAGAAGCCCAGAGACACCCAGAGACACACCAAAAGACACCCAGAGACACACAGAAAGACACCCAGAGACACACAGAAAGACACCAAGACCCCAGCCAGAGCAGTAGTAAGCCCACCACAGCCAGAATGCAGGAGGACACCAGTGGGGAGTGCGGTTCTGCAGCATCGCTCTCTTTATACCAAGCGAAGGGTCGTGCACGGACCACTTGCGTATGGTCGCGAACCGGTCACGTGACCTGGGACGCTGCGCAGCAGCGTCAATGGTCTGGCCTGGGCCAGGCCTAGGGCTCGCGGCTGCGCCGCTCGCTCCGCTGACCTAATTTTTACGTAACATTATTTGTCAGCGGTGCGCCCACAACCCACTGAGCGCGTTTAACTCTTAGATGCTCGCCTATGTGGCCTACACAGGTAGCTGCGCTTTATGTCAGCCTATGCAGACTAATTAGGCATGCCCGATGTGTACCTGCCAGCAGTAGCGCCCGTCAGGCGCTGTGTTTTTGGCTCGGCTAACACGTTTTTGGTGTTTACCGATGCATGCCGTATACATACCGTACATACCGTACACGGCCATATTTGTACGGTATATATAGTGTCAAACCGTACCGTATACCATACCGTCGGCACAGCACACCGAGCCTTGATGGTACGGGTGCCGTGGCCATAATACGGCACCGTACAGCCGTGGATGTATGGCACGGTGTGCATCCCTAGTCATCGGTGGTGATTGGGTGAGGCTGGTCGGCCTCACCACTAGCGGCAGTATCTGCTTGGGTGATGAGGCCAGTGTCCTCGCAGAGCATGGCCTCAACGGCCGGGTCCTCAGTCTGAGGAGGGGGCCGGAAGCGCGCCAGCTCTTGGTCGAGCTGAGCATGAGTGAGGGGTCGCGGCACCGCGGCCCTCACATGGCTGGTCTCGATGACCTTTTGTTGGCCCTCGCAGGCAGCGGCACTGAATGCCGCGCCGGTGATGCTGCGTTGAACATAATGTTCAAGCATGCCACTCGCTCGCGAGTGACCCCCACGTAGCAGGCCAACCATTTCGTGATCTCGGTGAGGGGGATGTCGGGGCCGGCTCAGCCCTCCACAGGGAATGGGCCCGTGATGGAGAGCCGCAGGGTGGTGCTCTGAGGCGTCAGCACTTCCCTGGCGTCGACGAGGCTCGACCATTGGTCTGTCGAGCTGAATAGGTCGAGTAACCTCGCCCTGAGAGGTGATGCGACCCCTTTGACCTGGGGTGCAAGGGCCTTCAACCACATCCAGACGTCCATGTCGTCTAGGTTGAAGGTGCCATCCGCGTTGTCATGGATGGCAGATGGGATTCCTTCAGGGTTGTGTATCCAACCCTTCAGGATGGCCGCGATATCGTGCGGGGTACCGCCCGCTATCATGAGACAATCCCTTTTGGGATTGCGAGCGCGTTGTTCGCGCTCGATGCGTTTGAATACGCCGATCATCTCGCACGTACGCGCGAGCTGCGGCGTTTCTTTTGCCCGCGCTATGAGTTTGACGAAGCATGGGTCGTCGAGCGGGCAGACGTCGTACCATTGAGTACGACGCTGTTGGGCCTTTCCTACCAGCCGTGGTAGGAGGCCCGTCTCGGAGATCGGTGGATCTCCGAGTGGGATGAGCGTCCCCTCCCCCAGGTAGGGAGGGTGAACTGTCCCCGCCGGTGGAGGCAGGGCCACGCCAGGCCCGATGTACTGGGCCTCGATCTGTCCTACCCGCCGTTGAAGGGCGGGGTCGTTGACAGTGTGCGACGATGACGCCGCTAGGTAAGCGCTAATCGCGCTTGCCCTCGCAATGGCTAGCCCATTGACGGTGTTGGGGGAGCCGCGCAATTTCTTGCGCTTTTTCTTTGGCTGCTCTGCCAGCCGCTGTGCCCTTTCTGGGTTGTACATCTTCCAGACGGATGAGTCTGACTCCCATCCATCTGGGACGCCGTATGCAGAGTCGGAAGGCGCGCTATGCCCTTCCGTCGTTGTTGTCGTCTGGGTCGGTGCCGACAATCGGGACGCTAGTCCCGATGTTGCACGCGCTGGCAGAGGCACCGTCACGCAAAGTGATGATGGCCCGGCCACTGGGTCCGTGGCCGGGTCATGTCGCGGCCTTTTTGAGGCAACGTGGGCCAGGGTAACCTGGAGCTGGGCTGCGCTCAGCTGTTGCTCCAGTTCCTTGATCTTGGCATGCTCGGTTGCGAGCGCGTCGTCGTGGTCTTCGACTGCACATTCCAACTCCTTGACCTCTTTTTTAAGGTCGTGGATGTCCCGGAGGGGCTCTTCTCATGCGTCACACGCGATGCCCCTTGGGAGCCATCCCCAGGCTGCATCGACGGCGTTGCCAATGTCTTCTTCCCGCAATTTGACCTTGCGGGTGCCTGTCGTGGCCCTTAGGTGCGCGGCGTAGTCCGCGCACGTTGCGCAATCGTCTGGGTGGACGATGGCGAGGGTGTCCTCCCATCCCACGATCATCCAGTGCTCCTGGTCTACTGGAGCACGGAGAATATCCGCGGCCCCCTGTCTCGGGGCCATTGTTCGCGTTGTGGACATTGGCGGATCAACGTCCATCCCATCTTTGGGGGGCATCATCTTCGTGAGGATGATGGTGGTTAGCTTCCAAGAAGCGATGCGCCCTCGGAAAGATCCGAGGTGAAAATTTAACCGCGCCATGGCCGGCGCGTCACGTGGTCTGCACATGACAGACGTGTCTAGCAGCGTCTGGGGAGGTTGTGTGGCTTGCCCACCCCCCGAAGCTCTAGATAGCTATCTAGGGCTTCAAGGTCCTTGCAGGACAACATGGGTTCCCATGTCACGTTGCCTAGGGTCCAATGGACCTGGAACTCCAGGTCCATCGAGTTTATCCATCAATGTGCGATAATCTCATCAACGAGCCACTCCTCATCGTCATTCGCTCTGAAGTCATAAAATGACTTGGCCTCATGATGAGGGAACAATTCGTCGTTGTTAGCCTCGTATTGCCGTACGAGGCTTGAATTGAAGACCGGTGAAATGTGACGGCTTTTCAGCTCATCGGGAAGATCGAGGGTCACCGTCGAGGCGTCGTTGTGAGCCTCGACAACGCGGTACGGTCCGATGTACCGCGGGACTAGTTTTCTGGCTCTTCCTTTTGGGAGAGTTAGGTTTTGTGTCGAAAGGTAGATGCGGTCGTTGACCGCGTACCTGTCGCTCGCCATACATTTCTTATTTGCATGAAACATTTGCGTCACTAGATGCTCTATGATTGCATCGTGTGCCGCCATCAGGTTCCATTTTGCCTGATGTGTGAACCAGGCTACCCCCTTGAACGGGGTGTCCACGGCTATGGGGAGGTCTATCCGCGGCATATAGCCGTGGTTCAGCTCAAAAGGTGTGAACCCTGTGGTTGCGCTGACGTTGCTGTTGAGGGCAACCTCAACCATTGGGCATTTCAATGCCCAATCCTTCTGATCATCTCTGACAACCGCGCGCAATATCTGGCTGATCGAGCGGTTTGCCCGCTCGGTGGCTCCATCCGTTTGGGGATGGAAGGTGGTTGACATGAGGAGCTTAGTCCCCATGAGTCGCTGTAGTTCACGCCAGAAGATCGACGTGAACTTCGAGTCTCTGTCCGAGACGATGGAGTCGGGAACTCCATGGAGTCGAATGACCTCCTTCAGAAACAGCCAGGCTACTCCCTTGGCTGACATGCTCGTTGTGGTTGGTACGAGGTGTACGAGCGACATTAGTCGGTTGATGACTACCATCAGGTAGTCACAGTCGTTGGATTTGGGCAGGGGCCCCATGAAGTCGATGCCAATCGACTTCCATGGCCTATCTGGAATGGGTAGGCTGTGTAGTAGGCCTTTGGGCCGTTGTGGTCCGGTTTTTGTCATCTGACACCTTGTGCACAATGTGCAGAACGCTTCTATGTCTGGGCTCATGCCCGGCCACCAATATGCTCTTCGAACGTAGTTCGAAGTCTTCAGATGGCTGTGGTGGCCGACTATCTGATGTGCCCGATCGATGATAATTTCAATCAGCTTCCTTCCCCCTTGAAGAACAGAGTGGGGGACAGCAATGTCGTCTCTTTTGAGCTGGTTCTTAGTCCAGATCAGCCCGTCTTGGATCCCGAGTCTCGGGTGCACGTCCGGGTGTGCCATGATCTTTGTGAACATGGTGTCCCTGTGGTACGCGTCTCATAAGACCTTAGACAGGTCTACGCCTTGCTCGACGACCCAGCACAGGGGCGCGCCATCATTTCTTGCGGCGATGACTCTGACGTCATCGTCGTCGTCGCATGACGTGGCAACGTTCGTGGGCTCTGGTGAGCCCTTGTTTAATGCGGCGGATTCCGTTACTCTCACCTCTGTCTTCTCCGCGAGGCATTTAGAGTGTCTTGTCGCCGCTGTTCGCAGCTCGATATACCGGTCGGTGGGCAATAACTCACCGTCCAGGTCTAAATGCGCATCTGCGTTCACAAAGACGTGGTCCGGGTGATTGTCATCACTCGTGTCGTTCTCGTAGTAGCGTGACAGGCAGTCCGCTACCTTGTTCTCTACACTAGTGTTGTTTACAGTTCAGTTCATTTCGATTCAGTCATGAACTGGTTCGACTTTTTGCCCATGTAATCAGCTCCAGCTCAGTTCACTAACCAGTTCAGCTCATGGACCGGTTCAGAACTGGCTTGGAACCAGTTCTTTATCAGTTCAAGTTTCAGAATCATACTAGTGTACAAGTTTCATATAATATCAAGGGAGATGTCCACTTCAGTGCTTTGAGTGTCCTCCCCCCACTCTTCCATATTGATAGCAGCCATTCGTGATTCCCGCCACTCCTTCAGCTCAGGAGCACTCATGCATTTGACTCGACGCTTGCGATAAACAGACTTCAGGAGCTGCAGGGCTGCGAGTCGATTTGGAGTGAGCCGATTCCTTTTTTTAGAATCAGTGTCAGCTGCTGTGCTCCAGACACGCTCAACAGGAGTCGCAGACCCCTGTATTGCCAAGTAGTCAAGTGCCATCCTACTCAGCTGGGGATAGAGGTGCTGGACAGACTATAGATGAATCAAATGTAAGGTGTCCTATAATGTACAGCGTTGCCAATGGTGAGACTTACTTGCCAGTAAACCAATGCATCTGGACCACCTCGGTCCGGATGCATGGTGGGGGCTTCCTCCAGGTACCGTTCAGCTTCAGTCTGAGGGCTCTGGGTCACAGCATCGTCGTCCCACATGTCCCCCCAAATAGAGTTCTCGGTCTGGGGAGCTCTCGGACGCAGGGGCAGATCAGATGCATACAAGTCATTAAACTAGTCAAACCCATGTCAATGTAATTGCTATTTATCGAGAGTGACCATACCTTGAACAAGAACTTCTGCTTAGCCTCCTGGGCAAGCGTGAGCGTCGGGTGAGATGGTGCTGGGTCTTGCCACCATTTCTCCAGATAACGAGTTTTTATATACGGTGTGAGGACTAGAAATTATTAGAAACAAACATGTGATGATTACCAGGAGACAGACTCACTCATGGCATTGCCGTAGGCATCCGAAGCATCCATTTTGAGATAGTAGATGGCGAGTTTGTCAAGCCCAGCCTGGAGGACATCGCGAATGCGTGGTTGATCATCATACTTGTCCTGTAGTTTCTCCCATTCGGTTTGTAAGTACTCAAGCGCAGGGATAGCCTTGTAAAGGGTCGGGTAGCTATCAGCAGAGAGTAGTTGTTGCCCTGTGTGGGCTTTCTGTGAGAGATCGGCGCGATCAGCACTGTGTATATCCCTGACTTCAGAGGGATGGAGGTTACTCACCGATAGTATTTCCAATATGGTTTCAATGCGTTTCCACCCATCGCGTGCGATCTTGAACTTCCGAAGTGCGTCTTCATAGTCGGAATGTGCACACATGGCATTCAATGCCTGTGGGCCAATGTGAGACAATGTGAGAGGACACCAGGGGGAGGCATAACGACACACCTTGCGTAACTTGAATGCCCGAGCAAGCATGAAGTAGGTAGACGACCATCTGGTTACCACATCCAGGAGCAGCTCCAAGGCCCCGACAACCTCACCGTTTGAGTTTTTCAGCAGTCCATACTCAGTAGCCTGGAAGTTGCGAAAGGCCTGTCTTCGCTGGGATGAGGTGCGTAGCTGCCCGGTCTTTCATTCAGCACACACAGCAATTTAAAAAAAAGGGGACTCACAGCTGCTATCAGGCCACGCAAGGCCACAACAGGATCCTTGAGGTCCTCAGCCATGAGTTCCATCTCAGCAGCTGCTTGTGCATCGCGGAAGGGAGCTGCGGTGAGTGCCTTGAGCGTGTCAGCAACCCCGAGGTTATATATGTGGGGCATACAGCTGACAGTGCGTGAAAGATTAGCCTTCAATGGGCTGAGCAGCGCATACGGAGCATCACATACCGTATGTGGTTCGTGGGCTCATTCCACTCTGTATCAGGGATGCCCTGGCCTCGAAGCTTCGATTCAATGGCATGCATCATGGTGTCATTGTTCGTAGCATTGTCGGTTGTGATCCAACCCAGCTACCATATCCCACTTTAATGTTGGTCGAGTACTTGTGCCATAATGATATCACAGATATAGCTTTCGAAGAATGCCCATGTCCTCGAGCGCCTCAGTGACATACTCAGCCAAATTGGCCCCGGAGTGAGGCCCATGCAGGCATTTGAAGCCCAGTAGGTCCTCTTCTAGTGTCCAGGTCCCTTCCTTGACAGAGATGTAATGACCTGTTATACCTATATAGGAATCCATTGGCCCTGAGGACCAGCAGTCGATGGTGCAGCTAACTCGACCAGGCGCTGCCTAGAACGGACCCTTGTTTCAGTCACATTGCGCACAGATGACGTATCATGACTACCTACCTGCAGGTGCGTTCTCATCGCATTCTTTTCTATATTGTACTGCGACATCAGGGCTTCAGTGAGGGCATTGCGCCCTGGGATGTCTTTAGCTCGCAGTTTGGGCTTCAAGAGAGTAAGCATTGCACGAAATTCCTCGTGCTCGACGATTGAGATCGGCTGATGGTTCAAATTCATATGCATCTGCTTATTCTGCTAATAATGTTGACTTACCAGGTCACAGGCCGCCACCAGCTTAATTATGGCCACTCCAAGTCGTTCAGAAGAGAATGTGACCTTAGGTACGATCTTCTCGATATGTGCATCAAGCGACCCTTGAATTTTCTGCAGAGTCACTTTGCCTGGGCCGAGCAGAATCTCCTGATACTGACCCCAGGCCCTTGGATGTTTCTTCAAATGGTTGACCAGGGCCGTGTTCCCAGTCTTGGCAACATACTCGCTGACCCGGTGATCTGCCTTGCCTTCTTTAATCTTTCTGATTGCATGGTGAGTTCCCTTCAAATATCATGTGATAACAGGAGATGACGCACTCGCAGACCTTGCAATACCTGATATCACCCTGATCGCCTCGAACAAGCTCGGTGTAGAACAACTTAATTGGTGCAGTGTCTCGTCCTTTTCTTCTTTTCTGCTCAACAAGAATAACCTCAGGATCATCACTCTCTCCCTCATCGCTGCCACCCCCCTTATCGCTCTGTTGATTCCCCATTTCTGTGGGTTTACCTGGAACGACCTGACACTCCGCTGTCGACTTCCCATTTGCAACGATCTTCCGACGCTTCTGGCTCTCTGCTGACAGAAGCTCCACATCTAGGACAAAGGTCAGCTGCAAAGAAAGTAGTGATGAAAGACTTTGTAAGTACCAGTGTCATTTTCTTCATCAGATATGACAATAGGGCCTCGGAGGCGCTTCGATCTCTGTTCATTCTTTGCACCCAGTGTGTCTTCAGGCTGCGAAGAATGAACAGATATGGTAGCCATCGGGCTTGGAGATAGATTCATAGAGCAAATAGGTTTTTCTTTGGAATATCACAGCGAGCAACTGTACAGGCCCTCGGCGGCCTCTCCAGCCCGCCGAGGCTAGCGCCACCCAACGCCCATTGCACCCATTACAAGTAAGAGTATGTACTGTATGAGCTTTCATTCTTTTGCTACTATAGCTACTATGAACACAATATGAGCCGGTTATGAACTGGCTCAGAGTCGGTTTGAACCGATCTACGTCTCTGCAAATATGGCAGCTCCTGCTCAGTCCACCAAACCGGTTCGGAGGGTGAGCAGAACTGGAACTGAATCTGAATGAACCGATCCAAACCGAACTGTAAACAACACTACTCTACACCGTCAATGTGAACGGTGTTGAAATTGAACCGGGAGAGAAACTCCCACCATCTGACCTGGCGGTCAGATAGGCTCTTCTGGGTCTCAAAGTACTCGAGCCCTTTGTGGTCTGTGACGAGGGTGAACCTTCACCCCAGCAGTTTGTCCTCCCATTTCATGAGAGCCTCGAGCACCATGATCATCTTGTGCTCGTGAGTCCGGTAGTGTTGCTGAGCAACGCTGAACTTCTTTGACAAGAAGCCGGCAGGTCGACAGGTTTTCCAGTCAGGACCTTGGCCGTAGACCGCACCGACACCGGCTTTCGACCCGTCGGTGATCACCCAGATCGGCTCTGGGCACCTTGCGCCTACTGGACGCAGGATCGGGGCCTTACAGGCCAATGCCTTAATGCTTTGCAAGCATTTGTCTAGTAGTGGCGTCCATTCGAATGGACGGTTATTACACGCACAGCCTGATAGTGGGGTGGTATATGTGCTAACATCTGGCATGTAGTGTGCCAGATACTGTACCAGCCCAAGGAAACGCTGGACGTCGTTGAACATCCGTGGCCTGCGCCACTCGCGGATGCGTTGCATCTTGTCCTCGTCGGCATGTACCCCTCGGCCATCAATGATATGGCCGAGACACTCCATTCGGATGGAATAGAGGTCCACCTTTTTCTTGCTCAGAAAAAGGTGATTCTTCCTCAGTCTGTCAAAGACAATGTAGAGGTGCTCTTCATGCTCTTGTATTGAGAGCGAGAATATGAAGATGTCATCCATGTATACATGGACGAAGTGACCTATGCAGTCGCGGAAAATGGCTGTCATCAGCTGTTGGAATGTTGATGGGGCGTTACAGTCCCCCATCTGTATCACCTGGCTCCTGAAGGTGCCAAGGATTGTGGCAAAGGCAGTCTTTGCTACGTGATCCGGATGGATCTGGATCTGCTCGTATGCTTCTGACATATCGAGTTTTGTTCGATATCGACAGTGAGCCATGTCGCTGCGAATGATATCTTGATCCGGGAAGGGTGTGACGTCCTTCACCGTGTTTTTGTTCTGCTGGCGCAGATCGAAGACAGTTTGTAATGTACCGTTCTTCTTTGGCACACACAGCATGGGAACGGCCTGCTGCGCGACTGCCGGAATCCACCACTTTGCAGTGGTGTATCGTTCTCTCTTAGCCAACAGTTCCTCTCGGAAGTGTTCGGGGCATTTCGGTAGTCGATACTGCATGTGCTTGTTGGGATCGATGAGGTTGATCTCATGGTTGATCTCCCGTAGTGGCGGGATTTCTAATGGAATTCCACTGACTAAGTCAGTGATTCGTTCCATCCATTCCTCGTGGAGGCGAGGAAGGTCATCATCCATGAGGATGATGGTGGTGGTTGGCTTAGAAGCCATTAGGCGCTGTGTGTGTCTATTAGGTCCCACGGCGCGTGGACCCGCTTTCCTCTTTCCCATCGCTTTCACCGTTAGGTGAGAGCGCCTCTCCCTACGGTTGTAGGGTGAGTTCGAGGACGAGTCGCCCCGTGACTCATCCTCCTGGCTTCAATGAGCCAGGTTAGGCTTCGGTGCCTGGGTGATGCTGCTCACCCGTGGCCCTTGTCCTCATTCGTCAATCCGTCGTCATTGAACGAGACCTTGCCTGTGGGGATCACTTCGTTCCCCTTGCGGATCGTCCCTGGGCTCGAGAAGTCCAGGGTTATGCCGAATCTCCTTAGGAATGGTGTCCCTAAGATAGCGTCATAATATTCGACGTTCGCTACATCGAAATATTCATCGTATGTCTCACGACCAAATTTGATGGTCGTGTTCGTTCCATAGTTGATCGTGGAACGGCTGCCTATGCAGGCTAGCTGTAGCGTGATTGGCTGCTCCAGGGAGAATGTCTTCATCCCTGTAGCTCGCGTGAATTCGGGGGATAGCAGTACCCCTTCGCTGCTGCTATCTAGCAGGCAGTGGGCTTTTACGCCGTTTATTTCCCAGTACCCCGATAGGGTACGGTTCTCACTGCGCAGGCGCGTTGGCCGCGTCCTGTGTTTGCTTCGGTGGTGATACACCGGCTCGGCCGCCTTGTCTGGCGTGACTGACGTGCGTGCCGCCATGACCTTCGTGGCGGTTTCGTCCTCCAGCACGAATCTGATTGTGCTGGACCTGTAGGTGGTGTCTTCCACCTCCTTGTCCCATTCATAGTATTGGGACGGCTCAGGGTCCCACTCTTCAGTGGGCGTGTCTCCGTTATCCGGAGTGTCGTGTAGAGGACAGGAATTATAGGCAGTAGGTTTGGACTTGTTGCTCAAAAGAATAGACTAGAAATTAATTCACTCTCTCAGTGAATTTAGTTGTCACTATAAATATATTATACACTACCTAGAAATTAATTCACTACAGAGGATTTCTAGGTCAATAAATCGAAGGAACACTAGACTAATTTACTTGCCTCTCTCAGTGAATTTAGTTGTCACTGAGAGAGGGGGAAATCTGTCTCACTGTGCATGTACTACTACCCGGCTCTTTAGTGCCCAAGAGCTCACACGTCGAAGTCATTTCAGACTCCGCTGGGTACAGCCGCTTGTGAAAATAGAAATAACAAAATGAAATGGAGAGGTAGGGAGTGACAGGAAAATTTCGAAAATAATCAGAGAAATGGATGCATGGTACAAGAACAATGTGAGAAGAAATTGAAACACCATACAATAAATCGAATATATTATGCTTGATTTTGGTGCAGGAGCATAAATGCACCCAACATGCTGACTAAGCGACCGGGCACAGGCACTGATGCTGGAATGGCCTTCTTCTCCTCTTTAGACGTAGGTAGCTTGGATTCATCAATAGAAATGATTGGGACTTTTCCCTTCTTCATCTCTGAATCAAACACAACATTTCGCTCGACAGAAACTTTGTGAGAGTCAGGCCAATAAACATAATGACCATGGCTCTGTGCAGAAATTCCTATCCACCAAGCTCTTTTGGCACGAGCTGCCAATTTGTCTCCCTGATTGACCTTAACATAGACTTCGGTTCCCCATGTGTGAATGTCTTTGAGATTCGGTTTCTCATGGTGAATCATTTCGTAAGGCGTTTTATCCGGTAGAGCTCTTGTATGCGTCCTGTTCCTAAGATAATTGGCATGCTGTATCGCATATCCCCATAATATCTTAGGAAGGCCTGATTCGAATAGCATGGCATGAGTTCTCTCAGTGAGAGTTCGGTTCAGACATTCGGCAACACCATTAGACTCTGGTGTGTCATGTACCGTCAACTGATGCTTCGTGCCTTGTTTGGCTAGGTGCTGTTCAAATTCAGAGCTCGTGTATTCCCCCCCTCGGTCAGAAACAAGTGCCTTGATGTGCACATTTCTCTGTCGAAGCATTAGAGCCTCGTAGAGTTTGTACTTTGAGAATGCTTCTGATTTGTTTGCCATGAGATAGATCACCAATTCCCTTGAGTAGTCATCGATAAAAGAGACATAATATGACTTTTTATCGATTGTGAGGTGTCTTGCAGGTCCCCAGACATCAGAATAAATTCTGTCACCGAATTTTGATGTACGGTCTCTGGGTTCTTGAGGAAGAGGTTTGCGTGCAATCTTGGCTTGAATGCACGCATCACAGACAATTCTATCGCCTGTGGAGCTCAGTTCAATGCCCAATATCATGCCACGGTCAAGTAAATGTTGTAGGGACTTCTGTGAGATATGCCCCATCCTTTGATGAATTTCCATGGCAGACAAACACATATGGGCTTGAGCACTTGGTGACTGGAGGTCTAGTCGATATAAGCCATTGATCTTCGGTGCTTGCATCAATATCTTTCCAGCAGTGTTAGATATTGTGCATTTCTGGCCACCAAGTCGAATATCCTAGCCAGCATCATCACACCGACCGATTGAGATGAGGGTAGCAGCAATTTTTGGTGCATAGTACGTGTCTTGCAACATGACTTCTACTGTTTTGTCTCCCACCTTATTGGATAAGACGAGCAGTCCAGAGCCGAAGGCATCGAAAGTGCCTTTGTTGGCTGCTCGGATAGTCCTTGGCTGTGAGAATTGACAGTAGTTCCTCAATAAATGTTTATGAGGTGTCATATGCGATGTCGTTCCGGTGTCGAGTATCACTACAACTCCTGAGGATGTGCTCGAATTAAAATTAGAGCACTCGTCGAAATTGGTGAAGGCAAGATGCCCATCATCACTTTCCTCAGAAGAGGTGTCTTCTTCGGCAACATTCGCTTTTGCTTTACCCTTCTTCTTCTTTTTGCCTTTGGCTTTGTTCTTCTGATGTGGTCCTTGACCTTCTTTACCACCTCCTTTAGCCCAGCAATTTTCGATAGAATGTCCAGGCTTTTTGCAGTTAGTGCATGTATGCGCCTTCTGCCCCTTCTGATCCTTCTTAGTAGATGAACCAATAAACACCTGCTCTTCTTGCGGGAGTGTTTTCTTCCTGTCATACTGAGCCTTTAGTACCCTAGTAATGTCATCAGGGACTAATCGTCTCCCGCATTCTTCAAGCGAAGTGGTGAGGGAATTCATGACTGCCTCATAGGATGGTGGAAGTGACGCAAGGATTATGTCCATAAATTCTTCTTCAGAAACTCTGGCTCCCATCTCATTAAGACGAGCATATAGGTCTTGGGCCTTGTCCAAGTGGTCTCTCAAGTCTCCATCCTCAGGACATCTCATACTGCGGAGTTGTCTCTGCAGGCTGGTGAGGACCATCTTGGGCTTTTTGGTCATTTCATTGACCAGTGCATCCCAAGTCTCTTTTGCTATCTTTTGTTTCTGTAGCATCAGAGCTAGTGACTCTGACACTGAGACGATGATTTGGGTCTTGGCTTGTCCTTCTCTAGCAAGATATCTCTCCAGCTTCTCCTCAGCCTTATCCATCTGAGTTTCCTCAGCTTCTGTAAGAATATGGCCTGGGGGCATGACTGGAGGATCAGGAGGTCAAGTGACTCTCCCTTCTACATGCTTGAGTAGATTTTTGGACTTGAAATAGCTGATGAGAGTGGCTTGCCACAATGGCCAATTACTTCCATCTGTAGCAAGCTTCTCAACACCCAAAAGCTTCTGTGAAGTGTCTCTGGGGCCCATAACCCTGTAGAGGACAGGAATTATAGGCAGTAGGTTTGGACTTGGTGCTCAAAAGAAGACTAGAAATTAATTCACTCTCTCAGTGAATTTAGTTGTCACTGTAAATATATTATACACTACCTAGAAATTAATTCACTATAGGATTTCTAGGTCAACAAATCAAAAAGAAACAAGACTAATTTATTTGCCTCTCTCAGTGAATTTAGTTGTCACTGAGAGAGGAGGGAAATGTGCCTCATGCGCATGTACTACTAGCCGGCGCTTTAGTGCCTGTGATGCCACGGTGTGCCATGCTAAGCGCCCGTAGAATGTAGCACGGTAGTGAACAGCCACAGCTCAAAAAGGAAACTTGTCCACAACCACCCACAAAGGGTCGGTTGGACAGAACATGAAAAGAAGTAGAAATACAGCTTCAAAAAATCAAAGAAAAATTTGACAAATCATAGAATGAATGTCAGCATGGTTTCAAGTCAAAATCAAAAGAAATACGAATGGGGGAATCTATTTGGCTTGATTTTGGTGCAGGAGCATAAATGCACCCAACATGTCGTTGGGTTGGGGATCACCCTCCCCCTCTTCATCAATCTGTTGAAGAGAATTTTGACTGAGATCCATCTCCGGATCCTCGGCCTCATCGTCGTGCCTCGCGGCTGCTGTCCTTATACCGGACCTAAGCTGGGGGCACTCCGCCTTTTTGTGGCCAGGTTGGCCGCATTCAAAGCATGTGGTGTTGCTTTGGCTGCCGCTGGCCCGATCGTTAGGCCGGCCCAACATTTTCGTTGGTGGGCAGGTCGTGGGGACGACCCTGACGCTTGAGGCTGTTTAGCTTCAGGCAGGCGTCCAGCTTGTGCTGGGCGTGAGGGCAGTAGCCGTTGTCCTGTTCCGCTTCTTGAGAACAGGCTGGGCCTGGTCAGGCCCATTTGTGTCAACGGCTTGCTCCCTGTGAGCCGGGCAGCGCTTGCCATTGCTGCTGCGCTTTCTGCACGGCGCATCCCCATGTTGTATTGGGATGCCTCCTCGATCATCTGGGCCATCTCAAAGAGTTGCTCTATTGAGCTGCTCTCGGCATTATAGCCCTTTTTGAGGACCTCGTTGCGCAGCGTTTCGCGCAGCGCCGATACGAACCGTCTCCGGAACGTGTAATCGTCTGGCGGCTGTATCATACATGCCACGTATTTCGTGAGCTCGTTCAGCATTTCCTGAATGGTTTTCATGCCCTGCATGACCATGTCGAACTTATTCGATGCGTGATGGTATGTCAGTGTGTGTAGGAACCTTTTTTGAAGGCCTTGCATCACAGTTTCCAGCGTCCAGCTGCGGACCTGGCGATCGAAGTGTTCTATGTTTCGAAGGAACCACTCCTGGGCTTCACTGGTGAGGCGAGTGCCCACGTAGCTGACCTGCATGTCTATGCTGGTTGGCCCTAGGAGGCAATTCTTTTTCAGCCATCGTAGGATGGCTGCCACAAAGATTTCAAACTCTTCGAGGTCAGATCCCCCGCCATATGGCTCGGGGTGAGCCAATTTTACGCCGGCTTTCGCTAGCACAGACTTCTCCGGGTCTGTGTCTGCGGCGTCTGCTAACGCCACGCGGATCATCTGTGTGATCCCGTCGTATGGCTCCATTGGTACGACGTTGGCCTGGTCAGGGATTCCCTGGCCTTCCGTTGGGGCCATGGATCGCTCGCGTGGTTGTGACGCCGCGTGGGGCAGGCTGTTATATGCCCTGACGGGCCCCGGGCCCGGATCGGGCTCGGGATCGGGAGCATTTTGTGCTCTCGGTTCCGGGGGCGTTTTGTGCCTGGTGTCCCCAGTCAGTCCCGCGTTGCAGATCTGCAGCCTGCTGTTGTAGGCTGCACGTGCCTGCCGTGCGTCCTGTACGGCTTGCCTGAGCTGCTCGTCGGGCAGCTGAGCGGTGTGGCTGTGGGCCACTGTCTCTTCAGCGTTCTTCGCTAGTAGCTCGAGTGCCCGTGTGTGGCGGCGCGTGGCTGCGGCTTCTTTACGCTGCCAGTGTGTGACTTCGAGCTCTAAGCTCTCGGTCATCGTTTCAGAGTCAGGCTCTGAGGCGACCTGCTCCCTAACAATCTGTTGGATCATCTTACGGCTGTCCGTTGGGGCAGCCGGTTGCTCTTGAGGTTTGTTCCCGAACCTTACGTCCTGTTTGACCGAGACGGCTGGCGGTGGCATTCGCTGCTTGTCCCGCTCCTTTCAGCGCGGGTCTTCCACGTCACGACTGCGTTCGTTGGCTGCGGACTGTCGCGAGCTCGGACAAGTTGCGTCGCGTTCCCCACGTGGGCAGAGGGCTGTCTGGACGTCCTCCAGTGTGGCTGCGTCTTGCAGCCTGATCTCCTCCGCCTGGTGGAGTTCCTTGCCGATTGCCATTAGGGCGGCGGTGGCGTTGTCAAGCTGCGATGCCAGCTGATTGTGCTTGTGGCGCGTCAGCGTGCTTCGGTGCAGCGCAGCCTGCACCTGTTTGTTCAGGGCCTCTGCCATCTCGTGGTCGATGGCGTGAGCCCTCGAGCTCTTGCGACTGGAGCTCAAGTATTCCGAGTCCTGACCATCGTCTGGGGCTCGTCTTTTTTGCCATCGTCCCCCTTCAGGGACGATCGTCGTCGCTCTACTTCGTGAGCATCGGTTTGAGTCGTGGCTTTGTGCCCGCCTCGACGTTGTTGCTCTACCGTCTGACGACGGCGAGACATCTCTGCCCTTTCCTTTGTCTCTGGGCAGAGAGGAATGGGGGGGCAGTGCCGGCTTGTTGCCCGGCGTCATCTCTTCCTCGGCCACGCTCGACGAGATGTGGTCGGGGTTTTCCTCGTCCTCTACTGAAGGGACGAGGGCGGTGAGATCTACGATCTCTCCGTCTTCTATCGTCCTGGACTCTTGGTCCAGGGTAGCGTCAGCCGTCGTGTCGCTGGGCTGTGCCTGGGGCATGGACCTCGAGCTCGTCGCTCGTGTCCATCTTCGACTGCGTGGAATCATCATGCTCGCAGCCAACAGTAGAAGGTCTACTGGAGGGTCTCAATGATGTTTAGTCGTCGACGCAGCGATCTTTTTCAAGATTGCTTCGAATCCACTATCGGTTGGTCGCATGGTGATCAACCGCAGGATAGTTCAAACAGGTGTAAAGGGTGTCGATCTTAGAACCTTGTATCACAAGGGCACTACAGAACTTGACCAATGAGTGGTATTCTGAATGCTACGTAGTGACAGGTAAGAGTAAGATGCGATGGGGACTGCTGGCCGGTTCCCACGCATAAACTATACAGTGGGTCCCTAAGGGGCCCACTGGGATTATGTAATAACTATTGTACATGTAGATACATGGGTTATTTACAGTTCAGGAGTTACTCGATGGAAACCCTGAACGAATCCGCGATCAATTGGGAATGAGAAAACATGTCTTCAAACAGCTCATCCGCCAGCTCTTTTTAACTACCAGTGCCTATCATACTTGCCACATTGATCTCAGCGAGCAGGTCGCTATTTTCTCATATACAGTCATCACCAATCTATCAAATTGAAAGGTTGCCAAACGCTTCCAGAGGAGTGGAGACACAGTTTCTAAGTGAGCTGGTATTTTATCATGCCGGACTACATGATTTACTGACTACACAGGTGCTTCCACCGTATATTGAATGCAGTTACCAGCCCAGCATTCTATAATACCTATGTCAAGGTTCCCGGAGTGGATTCGTTGGTTGAGACCTACATTGCCGATAACCCAAAATTATTCCCCTTCTTCAAGGATGCGATTGGGGCTCTTGATGGCACGCATATCCTAGCTCGACCATCTAGTGACAATCGTGCTCATTACCGAAACCGGAAAGGTGCACTGTCACAGAACGTGCTAGCTGCCTGCACATTTGACATGCGCTTTTCCTATGTACTCAGTGGCTGGGAAGGCAGTGTGGCTGACAGTGAAGTATTTCAAGACGCACGTTGTCGTGACTTTCACATTCCCGAAGGGAAATATTACCTGGCAGATGCAGGTTATGCCATCTGTGATGCTGTCCTAGTACCTTTTCGTGGTGTACGGTATCACCTCCGTGAGTGGGAAGCTAGTAATCTTCGGTAAGTTGGTTCAGCATCCCTGCAAGGCATATAAAGATTACCTTGACCACAGGCTGGTTACCTACAAGGAGCTCTATAACCTCAGACATGCACAAGCTCAGAATATCATAGAAAGAATATTTGGAGTAACGAAGAAACACTTTGCTATCCTCCGTTGGTCCAATGACTTCAGTGTACAAACCCAAGCCAAATTGGTACCTGCGTGCGCAGTAGTACACAATTTTATTAAAACCTATGACCCTAGCGATGACCCAGAACCATGGGTGCCGGATGTTGTTCTGCCTCAAAACACAGGATCTTTGGGAGTGGGTGCAATTGACGCCGCAGAAACACGAAGGGCTACTGAGCGAAGAGAGAAGCTTTCCCAGGAGATGTGGTGCAGCTACCAAAATGAGTTAGGCAGTCGTCGCACTCATTTCTAACTTACCAAATTATAGCACATTGTTGTGATAAATCTCAAGACACATTGCATAGCGCTGTGATTGAAGGCTGCTGCATTACAAAAACCTACTGCGAAAACATTTGGAAATTGAGGGTAGCAGTGTCTGCCACTGCCCTAATCTCACGTGTTAGCCACTTGGTTCTCAAATCCTTACGCAATGCGAGGTATGTTGTAGTGAGCTTGGGGTCATGCTGAAAAAGACCGACGGCATCTAAAACCTCATCATCATCAGATATCTTTGCCTGGACAGTGGTTATGGTGTTGGTCATTCATTCTGGTGATGTCAGTCCCACACTCGCTGCTGTGGTACTTGATGCGAGGCTCCCGGCCATAGCCACCACTGCAGTTGACATCGCAAACAGACCATCAGCACCTGACCTGTGGTTCTGCTTCACCGGCATACTACCAGAATCTTGAGCCCGGCGCTTGAGCCCATGGCTAGGTGTCGATGCTGTTGCCGAGGAGCTGGATAACACATGCTGCAGCAGCACGTGGCTGAGTTAACTATGCAGAGAGCAGTAAAATAGACATACATTCAATTGTGCCCCACTGTCCTCATGATACTCAATGTCACCCTCCCCATCTCCATCTGACCCACCCTGATTAGAATCAGAGCTCTCTTCTCGAGCCGCTGTTGAGGCGCTGAATGCTCCAGCACCAGTTGCGATGACATCCCCGCATAGCTCTGCCAGCCTTTCAAAAAAGGGGAAATGTTTCTTTTTGAAGGGGTGTGCTTTCTTGTGAGACTACGCAAAAAAAAAAAACCGTTAGCAGAACCCTGAGACAATGAACAAGAGATATATACTATGAGATAATTTTCCCAGACCTCTTCATTTGCTGTCACAATCTGTTTTCCTTTGTCCCAGCCAAATCCAGACAGCTTGTGGAGTTTCTGGACAATCTTGTCATCAGCTCTTAGCTAAATAAGTTCAGTCAGCATGTGAAATAGCGAAGCTAGTGCCACAACTTACTCGCTGGATCCTTGCTTTACAGGCCTTGTCATCTTTCTCATGCCCACTACTTGGTGGCCCTTCAAAATTCTCCAGAGCCATCACAACGAGTGTCCAGACCGATGGTTTGAAGCTGTTTTCAGAGGCATTACCTATACCTTTCTGCTCCAGGAGGATATCGAGCATTTCCATCTCCTCAGCTACAGACCACACCATATTTTCTGCCCACTTCTTAGGAGCAGCAGCGATCGATGTAGCTTTGGACCTTGAGGTCATGGCAGTGAGCGCGTGTCTGAGTGTGTCACAGTATGTGACAATGCCAGAACTTTGGTCATGTCAGAACAAAGGAGTCTAGTTATAAATCATCTGAACTGCTCTGAGCCGTTCACAGAAATAGTAGGGGAACTTTTGCAAAAGCACATCTCAAAAACTTGCGAAACTGCCCGCCGAACAGCCACAATCCGCAGAATTTCTGCGAACGACAAGTTCGCACATTTTGGGTGGTGTGAATCATTTGCAAAATCAAATTCACAGGCGCCGAATGGGCCCTTAGCTTTCGTACTATTATTGGTGCTGTCAGCTCAGCACTCCAAAGGAGCACCTTCGCCGGCAAAAGGATTGTTACTGCGTGACAACCTTTCCATGAGACCTTGCACATTACATCATTAAGTAGCACAGGCTACTTTGCTATGACTCTAGATAGGGCGAGCTCCGTTCAGGCAGCCCTCTTACCTTCTGAACGTTTATTGGTTCATCTTATTCACCGAATGAATAGAGATCATCCATGTTGTTGAGATTGTTCATGTGCGCTCGTGGATTCCTCAGTCTCTCAAGTGCCTCTTCAGACATGTCTCCGTTATCCAGGGAGGCCCCTTCTAGTGCCTTAATGAACTGAAGCGACAGCTGTAGGCATTCCTCCTGTTGCTCAAAGGCAGGATGGAGGAATGGCAGCGAGTCTATTCGGTTGTTAGATCACACAATTGGCATGTTGTCATCTTCAGCATTGTCAACATGTTCATCAGGTTCCGAGCTATCGTTAGCACTTGAGCTATTGTCTCACTCTTCAGCGGTGGGATGTCCTTCATAATATATTATAGAGTGAGGATCTGCATGGTCTAAATACCAATGTTTGAGTTAGAATAGATAACAAGAGCATGAGGAAAGTAACAGACCATCCTCCAGCTCATTTACAGTTGAACCTATGTCAGAGTGAAGACCATTGTATGTATCCCCATCGGCATACTCAATTTCAATATCCCGGTCGCATTCTTGAGATAGCCCCGCAGGCTGGTGCAAAGGCATGCGATCTTCTCCACCACTTTCCTCAGCACTGTTATTGGACCCTTTGTGATTACTGCCAGGTTCCTCCACTGGTGGTTGGTTCGTATCTTCCCTGCGACATGCGGCATGCCTGTACCACGTTGACTCACCATCTTGCCACCGTGACAGCCATGCTCGCAATCGCACCACTTAGGTTGGTTCATGTTGAGTGTACAGGATACGCACATGTACACACCAGCCGCCAGCACGAGAGTCCAGGAATTTTGCAAACAAGTGAAAGTCCAAGCAGAATGCCTGGGCCTGAATGGAAATTATGTTAATTATGCTGCTGTAAGTACAGAAAAAAAAAAAAAGTATCTATGTCAGGCATGACCTCATCCGAGGAGAGTCAATGCGTCCTGGGATTTGGCTCGGCAAGTAGATTTCGTACGATCTGCAACGAGTCGATTCTCACTGGGAGTAGGAAGCTGTCGACACAGCGTCAAATCTGGTTCTTTGGAAGCAAAAATATACCGTCTTTACAACAGATGGACATGTAAACACAACAGCTGTGACACGTATTTACTCACTACCAATCAGGGCAACAATATAGGAACAGGATAACGCAAGAAGAAGGCAACCAACATTGGGTGACTTTCCGTAGCCCTAAAATCCTAAACTCGCAGTTCTAAAGCAGCTTTGCATGAGAAAAGTTGTAGGTTTAGACCAAGGTTCAAACCGTAAGACCAATTTTCAAACGAGAGTCCAAGCTGTCATCGGGAGTTATACACGGTTCACAGGGGTTAGCGCCGCAAGGTGCTAAACGGTGGTAATCGCCGGTGCACAGCGCTGGCCACCAGTGTGCACCAACACGGGTTGGTCCCCGGCCGTGCTGACTCATGATGTCCACGGCCGGCTTGTACCTCATGACCTCAAACACCGATGCAGGGTAGCCACACACCATGTGGCCTGCGGTGAGTACTACCTGCCTGATAAATAGTGCATATTGCTGACGGACGGCGGGCGTGCCCGTTTGTACTCATTATGCCACCCAGAGGGAAGCGAGCCAGGCCAGGAAACCCTGCGGTGGCACCCAGGAAACCACAGATGCGTACTGCAAAGACCAGCGCAGACTTTTAGTGACCTTGCAGATGGTAGAATAGTCTATCATATGCCATAAATTTCTGAGATATTTGTTCCCAATCTATGTTATCTGAACTGAATTGCAATTACTAGGCACGCCATTCAGTTCAGTTAAGAACAAATATGCTCAGTGCGAAATGAAGGAAGGTGTAGAAGCCTGGAACAAGGCTGTCGACCCATAAGCCATGGGCTTGGGCGATCCTCCATGTGCGAGGATGGAGCACGTGACACGGGACTGGCGTCGTGACTCTACTCTCAGTGTAATCAACGCTATATAGCTGTTAATAAATATGTTTATTAGGCAACAGATAACGGAATGAAAAACAGCAGCATCTTTGATATCTTACCATAAAACGGTGGAGATCATATCAAACGGGTCTATTTCTGGTTGCAGGACAACAGCGTGTGGTGCAAGTAATACTGTAGACCATGTACAGTAGGCACCAATGCTTATAACTAATCGGAAGCCCACACTGTACATGCAAAGAAGTGCACATTCCCCCCGCGTGCGGCCTGACTCGGAAATAATGGTCGAGGCTGTGGCCTATGTGGACAGGGAGCATCGCTGAGTGGTGGATGGTGGGGTGGAACACGAGTGGACGGCGAGTGACAATGACCGGGATACGATGTCGAGTGCGAGGGGGCGGCGGGGTACAGGGAGTGAGGCCAAGGGCAGGTGAGGCAGGTGAGTCTCAGCGCTGAACGTTAGATAACATCGCTCACCTGAGAGGGGGAGCGAGTGGGTACGACGTTCCTCGTGGAACTCGAGGGTGCACAAATGGCGGCCCCTTAGCGTTGGGTGCGAGCGACACTCGATGGGACGTGGTGAACCACGGTGCCACGCGTTGTGTGACAACGCGCAACAGCGCGCGGTGCAGATGGTGGGAGAGTGCTGCAAATGGTAATTGCCACCTTTGACGGCCGAAAGTCAGTGGCGGTTGGTGCCGGGCGGCACCGGCCCCGGTGAACCGTGTATTACTGGTGTACTGTCATCGGTGTACGCTCGGCATCTCGCTGGCCCGACTTCTAGCCAGGCTCCTGGGACAGCCAGCCGTTGTAGAGTGTGTTGATGTCCAAATTGGGCCAAATGTGATGCCAGCTGTCAGACCTGTCAGTTATGGACTTTGATTATGGCTAGAAAGGGGGTCGGACCTCCTGCGTAGATTCAGAGGTCTGGGCGATGCGGGGATCGGGCGGAGCTTTAATGTGCTTCCCTGGGAATACCCAGCTACGGGGAAAACGGCCATGGCCGTTAGGGGTCCTTGTGGTCTACATTAGGTAACCCTCCTAAACATAATGTCCATCGTCGAATGTCTCTAGCACACGTCTACAACGCGTGTCGTGTATTCCCAGAGCTGTTAGACGTTCCCCATGACAAAATAATACTTTATATCACACTTCTGCAACACTTTAAGCCCAAGATACAATTCACTCAGCTGTCAACTGCTACAACGGCCCCCGATGGATTGCCCCTTCCCATTCACGAGTTCCTGCAACTGGCTCTTGATGTGGAAGATGGAATAGCACGTCTCTGCTGAACCGCATTGCGCCACATTGCGTGGGACGATGCTCACCAGCTAATCATCGATCCGCGTGTTCTTCTCCCGTTATTTCTTCAGCATGGAGCCCAAGTGTGTGTTCGTGAGTAATCTGCATCCTCTGAGCATCTTATAATGTTTTTACTCATGAAGTGCATCTATTCTAGGCATGTATGACTTTCTGCCTCCAGTCCGCATCTGCATCCAGCCAGAGTGTCCGAACAACCCGCAGCGACGGAAATCAGGCGAAGGACCCGAACTTCGCGAGATTAGGACGTATAGAGCCACGTTGTTCACTCGCTCATACGGTCCTATTCCCATCACCACGTCGTCGACATACTGCCGTGGTAAGTGTCTGTCGACCTCCTATCGATCTTCCTGCTAATTCATCTACCCTAGGCTGCTGTACTCGCTACCACTACCATTCATACGTCAAGGATAATGTCCGTGTGTATTATGCACCGGATATTAGATCTTTCCCCAATGCCATCCAAGTCACGCCCATTTCTTTCTGGAGACTGACCTTTGCGAACGATTTGCCACACAAATGCACATGGGCTGGTAAGTTTCATTCTAAGTGATATGTTTTTCTTGCTCACCCATCGCTGTGGTCAGGAACTCCATGCTCAACTGCGCTCGCGGATACAATGAGGAAATCCTGCGGCTTCCATGGTCCACGGCGCTACCACAGGATTGGACCGTGAGCCTACAGCTCGCAAGTGGGGGTATGTAAGGAGGAGCAGGCGGTAAGGGAGGTGCGGGATGCAGAGGTAGCAGAAGAGGCGCGGGACGCAGAGGTGGTAGAGGTGTCGGAAAAGATGGGGGACTGTGAGGAACGAAAGGGACGGCAACCGGTGGCGCTGCCAATGGAACTGGCTGGGTGATGTAGTTAGGCTGCGGCAATGCTTGCGCTGCCAAGGATGCATAGTACTCGTTCCAGGATCGAGCCACTTCAACGGCGCTGTCATAGGTGGGGTAAGCATTTGTATAAAAGATGGTGGAATTGCAGTTGTGATTGGAGCACTACAGAGCGATTAGTATCCTCTAGGAGAGACGCAGATAAAATTGCTTACCCGCTGCATAACCTTTCCGCGATTCGCCACCGTTCTCAAGCCTTTGCAGGCTGCAAAGTCTCTCATCGGATTACCACATGTAGCGCATCTTTGAAGGCGAACTGGCATAGGCATAGGCATAGGCATAGCAGTGGAATAGAAAGTGAGGGGAAAAAAGAGCAACAGAGAGAATGGTAGAGAAAGTAAACGGGAGTTAACACGGTTGAGCTGATGACAGCTTAAGTCAGCAAGCTGGACAGGTATGAATGATAGCGAAGAGAACTGATATTACCTTGGAATTAAGTATCACGCACCACACAGTGGACAGGACGTAAGAGACTGTGAAACCAGGCAAGTTTGCATCGCAGTGGAGTTTCTGGAGAAGCGATAAGAGGACTGGAGTTGTGCATATCAACAAACAGGGGCATGGTGTGGGGCAGTGGTGGTTTAGGAATGAGAGAGGCGTCGATGGTGTACAACAAGGGTGGTGGTGGTTCGGGGTCGATAGAGGGAGGAGAGAAGATAGAACTACTGCGGTCCATGGCGTCTGGAGCTGGAGAGACTTCGAGTCTTATATATGTCTTGAAGGTGGGAAGTCGTGGCATTGACTTACCCAAGTTAACACGCTCTGGGGCACGTAGGGACGCGTGGGGGTTGCTGCGGCACGCAGCAAGCTCGAGGTGGTTGTGGACGTGTTGTGGACATATACTGTGACTCGCACGTGATGTAATGTTTTAGTCTCATGGTACATAAGGTGTACATGTGGGGTGTTGGTGCTCGGTAGCTATTTGGCCCGTAGGTCACGTGATCACATTACTAATCGAACGGCCATGGCCGTTTTCCCCGCATCGCGGTATTTTTGCCTGTCACCGGCTAGCTCCCGGCTCGCTGTTCCGAGGCATTTAGGAAAAGGAATTTAGGATTTTAGGTCTACGGAAAGTCATCCATTGATGACAATATTTTTCAAACATCACGTCCTCTTTTGTTGAGATTGCTGCCGACAATGCACGAGTTAATTTCATTTCATTAATACGGAGCTCTCTAGCCAAAAATAAAAATAAAAATATATCAACATTACTGTCACACACATAGGCAGTCTGTATTCTGCGTGATGTGTAATCGATGAAGCCAAGTTTATTTATTGCCAATTTCTACCGAGTTCGTACTAATGCAGTACATCATGAGTGTGATCTAGTAATTTCTGCCTCGCCGGACACAATGGACAACTTGGATCTGTGGTTTGAGATACGCAGCTACATGCTTTTCCAATCAAACTCATCACTCCATGCCAGCGCAGCCTTATATAATGTAAGTTCGTCGAAATGCTTGCCTACCAGCTGCATCCCAACAGGCAGCCTCAATGTCTCCGGGCCTTCTGGTGGCGGCAACATCCCGCAAGGGATGGTCAACGCTGGGTGACCAGTGTGGTTAAATGGCTGAGTATTGCCTGTCTGGATAAGGCGCGTATCAATAGATTAATTATGATTGCACTCAGTGACACGACGCACCAAACCATTTGCCTCTTGGAAGTGGATGCGGGGAGGTGCATCGACGGGCTACAAAACACTGAGCAAGTCATCAAGGATATAACCTCGTACTCACAGGCATCACTTTGGCTACCCAGGGCGTTGTGGGCATAACGAGGATGTCGACTTTTTCCAGTGCCGTGTCGTACTTCATTTGAAGCCTTCGCAACATATTGTGGCATTTCCCATGTAACATGGGATAACGTTCGTCTGCGTACAAACCGTTCTGAAAAGTAGCCTTATTCGACATAAAACAGTGGGATTAAGAAACGTACTTACGATCATTATACTGGCTGAGCTGACGCAGACCTGCGCAATACATATCAGCCAACACATAAGCTCTAATAGGTCGAAGATTTGGCATTGACACAAGACTTTATTCATACCTTGTCAAATTTCTCTTGCGTCCACGGGTATACAAGTTGGGCGAAATCCGTCAAATAAAGCTGCTTCCGTCCGGCCGCCCTCCCTTGAAGGTCGTTAGCTCGAGAAAATCTAGCATAGTCAATTGGTCGCCTTGGAGAAATTGGAGGAACAGGCACCTAAGCCCACGAGTTAACAGAGCCATATCGAGATGTTCAGGGATGCTGATTTCCTCGACTTCCGCGTCTAAATCTTTAAACTTCCTTGCAGCATTTTGTACACATTCGAAGACCCGCTGATCCATCCCAGTAATGTGACCGCCTTCCAGTAAAATTCCAATTCGCATCTTGCGCGTGCCACCGTTCGGACTACCTTTTCCAAACATATCTGCAGTTATCTCTTCGCGTGGCCCTACCCTCGACGTTTCTTCTCCAATACGGAGAGATCCTAACGCTGGTAACGAATCGTCAGGTAGCGCGAGCAAACTTCTGGCTTTACGAGCGGCAAGAAGGAGAGAGTGATAATCCGGAACTTTGGGCGGGTATGGAGTTCCTACAGATTGACGGTCATCAATTCCATCGACGCCGGCAATGACGCGAAGGAGTAGAGCATTCGAAAGGACATGCTAGAATGGTGTTAACTTTGAAATAATTTAAAAATGTCATAATGCAAACCGGCGTCATGGGACCTGCAGCCAACAGTTTATAATGGGTTAAGCAATGGTCATTATTGCACAATGAAGACGGACCAACGTGATCCACGGAAAGCTCCCCTGAAATAAGCCCAGTGTAAGGAACCAACCCGTAAGTGGGCTTCAGCCCTACAATCCCAACGTGTGCTGCTGGCTGAAAGACAGTCTGTGGAAAGCCAAAATAAACAGGGTAAGCTACCAACCACGCGGATGCTTCCACCCTGATCGGCACCAATGCCAAGGTCAACTTCGCCCGTGGCGACAAGAACGCCCGTTCCCGAGCTTGAGCCACCGGCTGAGCGGGTCGTGTCATAAGGATTGCCAACTGGTCCCTGCGCGGCTGTGTTGGATACCCCAAAGGAACAGACTACGAAGAATGTGATAGGGACAGTCATCAAGCATGACATTCATACGTACAATTGTTACAAGTGGCCTTTCCTGTTATCTGAAAAACAAAGAATATATAAAGTAGCAGGTTGCATATAGGCTATACTATACCACGCCGCCAGCCTTCAGAATTCGAGTCACAATGGTGGCATCCGTATTCGGCACCCAATCAGAGAAGACATTAGTACCAAAGAGACATGGAACACCAGCCAGGCAGACATTGTCCTGGAAATGTATATGAGCCTCCTGTATCAAGCCCACAACGTCTGGCACATCGGACCTTCAAACAGACAGTTCTCCCAGCAAGGAGTCCTTCTTTCACCTCGCGATCATCTATATTCTTCACAGTAGCTTTCCAGGCCCATGCACCAAAAGGATTGTCGTCTTTTGATGGATAGTGGACGCGTGTACGCGGGAAGCGGCTTGTGTCGGGGATGGGAACGAAATCTTACAGGAATAACATGGTCACCGCTTCTACGCAGAATATTGCGACCATGAGCTGCAGCTCACCGTCCATGGCCATGAGGGTCTCCATGTCTTGCTGTGCATCTGCTAAAGTGGCCGCATAATCCTGGACAAGATGCTCTGGAATTTTGATGCCTATTTTAGACACCGTCGTCTGCAGCACTTCGGCCGTTATAGGTGACTGTTTAGTGGGGATATTGGGTAGAGCCATTATGGTTGATCAATAACTGCTGGATCCAGGGGCAGATCAGCTACAAGAGATAAGTATGCCAGGCCCATTTATGAAAAGTGCCCTCAGATAACGAACACTCCAGATTGAGTCCGCAGCCTTCTGGAAAGATGGTTAGTAGGAAGCCGTCCGACACGGCGTCAAGTCTGGTTCTTTGGAAGCAAAAATATACCGTCTTTACACGATACTTATCAGTAAGTACTTTGTACAGATGGACATGTAAACACAACAGCTGTGACACGTAGTTACTCACTACCGATCAGGGAAACAATATAGGAACAGGATAATGCAAGAAGAAGGCAACCAACATTGACGACAATACTTTTCAAACATCACGTCCTCTTTTGTTGAGATTGCTGCCGACAATGCACGAGTTAATTTCATTTCATTAATACGGCTAATTTGAAGAACCAACCATGAATGCGAGTAACTGTTGATATTGAGGGCTTTGTATAGCCGGAGGCTGGTTAGACGTTGGCTGAGGTGGCGACTGGTGCTGGGGCAGGCTGTATGGCATAGGCGGCGTTGGTTGATGCGGCTGACCATGGGCTTGCGGAGGTGGCTGTGCTTGTTGCTGTGCTTGTTGCTGTGCTTGCTGAAGCAACGCCAACAGGGTCGGCGGCAAAGAAGAAATCCCAGTCGGGGGTACGGGGGACATCGAAGGCTGGGGCTGCTGCGATTGTTGCTGTTGCGGCGGTGGCGGCATCTGAGACGGCGGTGGGTATGTCGCGTAAGGGTTCGGTGGTGGCGGTGGCATATACGGTGGTGGTTGCATGCCTCCAGGTGGAGGCGGATAGTAAGAATTCATGGAAGGTCCGGTACTTGGAGGTATAGGTGGAGGGGGCATAGGCATGCGAGGAGGCTGAACAGTGGGTGGCGGGATCGGAGGCGCCTGAGATGAAGATCCAGGTGCAGGCTGCTTGAGAGCGGCCAATAGCTTGAGAAGACAGGATAGGTAAGCTCCAAGCTAGCCATCCAATGGGATTATAAATCACCTGCTGCACCTTCTTCGCCTGTTCCAATCTATCGTCTGTTGGTCCATTCGATGACGGTCCATATCCATCGTTCTCTCTATCGTACCGTCCACTTCTCGGACTTGGACCAGGGCCCATATCGTCATATCTCCTTCCGCGATCGCGACCCCAGTCGTCCCGAGGGGGGCCGCGGTCTCTCTCCCAGTCGTCAAGTTCGCGGTCACGCGGGTCACGGTCACGGAAACCGTCTCGCCCGCGTTGTCCACGGCCTCGCCCGCCACCACGTCCACGAGCAGGTCGGTCCTCGTGCTCACCGCCTTGTCGGTCACGAAGCTCGGCCCGCCTAAGAGACGACCTTTAGCGTGAATGAGAAAAATACAACGTTAAATTTGACAACTGACTTTGTTGGGGGAAATGGGCCGGGTGGGAGAGGGTTATCGGGCACATCCCAGGCGAAGATAATATCCATGACCCCATCTTGAAGACCTTGGTGTCGCAGACGATCATGTGCTTCCTCACATGCCTAGAGATATGTGAGTTGGGTCTGACCATAGGGAAACACGGAGTGCTAACCCTGATGTCGTAAAGCTCCACGTAACGTTGACTAAAGGTGCACTTTCAGCGTACAGCAACAGACACAGAAAGACCGCAAGCTTACTCAGGGCGGTCACCGACGTGTTTCACGCTTTTAACGTCTCCAAACTGTTGAAATTTGCGACGAACCTCAGTATCATCGATCGGCTGTCCAGATGCAGAGTTGCGGAGCGTAACGAGTAAAGTACCCTGTGACGAAGTATGGTAGGTTTGAAAAGCCAGTATAAGCAACAGTGCCCAGACAACTGGAGAGGAAGCTAGTAAACCTGATTTTTATCCCGGTCGCATTCTTGTTGCTGTTCGTCTCCTCGAGGAAGGCTATAATGTACGTCAATCTACCAAAAATTAAAGGCCCGGGTCAAAGTTTATCCCGCTTAATAGGGGGTAATGTGCTGACAGGTCTACCACTGATCTCACTTCCTTGTAAGCGATCTCGCGCTCTTTCCGCAGCGCGGAGGTCATACTGGGTGGGCAGGTCAGTTGTCAATGCATTTCGGTACGTCTTACGCAAATGAGAAGGGTAGGATCAATAATGCTCACGTATGTAACGAAAACCATGCCTCTGTTGGCGATCAAGTCGAAGAATGTTTTGATCTCGCCATGTTCTTCAAACCTGCGACGTACATCACCGCTGTCCGTTTCGTACTAATGCGGGAAGAGCGTAAAAAGTTCGTCAGCCCTGTCTTATCAGTCTCTTTCAAGGAGGCATAAGAGTCATGGTCAAAACCAAAATGATGCACGATGTTCAATTAGCCGAAGAACGGGCTTGGGATTACATCCCTAGAAGGAGTGGCTTCGACCGAGGCGGAGCGAGGCAACGGAACACGAGACAAACAAAAACGTGCCAAGAAGCATAATCATATCACACCTTGATATTCCTTATGAACAACGTCCTACATGGACGCTCACGTTGAATACGTTCCTCAATCAATGAGTCGTGAATTTTGTCATCACGCTCTTTACGCGGATTTGCGCGTTTCCCGCGAGTCGATTGACCGAACTGTCCTCGAGAAGGAGACTGAGATTTATCTGGAGATAGCATGAGGTGTGAGTTACTCGCAGCATGATGGGAAGGATCAAGGGAGAGGAGGAGGAACACGAAAGGGCCTGCCACGGTAAAACGCATTTAAAGTCATGCAAGGGTCAAAGTAGTTTCGGCTCATGAGCGTCGGGTGTCTGTGCTCGCAAACGCACAAACGCGAATCCCACCCTCAGCCTTTAGTTGACCTTGTTTTAAATTGAGACTCGAGATATGATTGAACATATAGTTTCCACAGGTGCCCAATTCCAGAGTAATTCACGATAAAAAGGGTGGACATCCCATGCGTGTTCCTCATCCTCACCCTAACCATGCAGACGCGTGGAAGACCCTCGAGACGTGGCAGCTGAATAAGCAAACTTCACGATACACACCTTCGTACATTCCTCCACCATATCCTTGGTCGTCGTATGCGCCATAACCAGCTGGACTACTAAAGGAGTTGGGTGGAACTGCCATTTGCTGACCTTGCCCTTGAAAATAGAAGGCATCTTCGTGACCAGTACCGTTTACATTGTAGCCTTGCGAGGAGTTGTAAGCACTTCCATCGTCATAGTCACCGCTGTCGTAGAAGGACGTTGCACCTCCACGACCTCTACCTCCTCGCATGGCGTTTCTTCCAAAGCGTGAATGTCGATCTTGTCCCGAACCTTGGGGTGAGCCGCTTCCCCTTCGCGGCCCATCGTAACCACCATATGGATTATGACGATTCATAACGCCTTGCTCGTAGGTAGAGATAGAACTCAGTAGAAGATAAACCCCGGATGCTCAAAAGTTTGGAGAATGAGCTCTCAAAGTGTTTACTCGTGGCTTGGCGTGGATGCGCTGGCAAGTGTGGAACTTGCGGTTTACGTTTTTTTTCCCTGAAAAGCCTGACCTGTTTGCAAGTGAGTGACCAGCCGGGCTTAACTTATTCCTCGCGGTTGTTCCAGAGAGCGTGCTTGCTGTACAAGACGATGGGAGAGCAAGTTTACAATCGGATGATTGTGGTGAGAAGCAACCAGCGGAGCTAATTTCCTGGGCGCTGCGGTCTTATCGTAACAACAGTCACAGTTACACCTTCCGCCTCAACTACTTACAGTAACCACCCTACATCACTCAATGTCTAGTCAATTTCAATTCAAGTTAGTACTACTCGGTGTGTATATGGCACATAGTACGTTATATTCAAACACAGCTAACCACCTGAGAAGGTGAATCGGCGGTGGGCAAGTCTAGGTGCTTAAATTCTCTGTCGTACTCGCTACGGTCCTCACCCAGCTTTAGCTTGGTCCTTCGGTTTGTTAAGGACCAGTTTGATGACTACCGGGAGAGTACCATCGGAGGTGAGTGCTTATGACATTGGCCGTTGTCTGCTCTGGTCTGAGATCATGTGGTCGACAGCTGCGTTTTTGACACAAACGGTGCAGTTGGACGACACCACAACGGTGAAGTTTGAGATATGGTGTGTTAACTCATCTCGTACGAAAGCGTTCTCTTGAGTTTTTCACCCTGCCCCTAGGGATACTGCCGGACAGGAGCGATACAAGGTGGGTCAGGCTTCCTTGTTGCTAGGTCCTCATTACTGATGTCAGATATACATCAGTCTCTAGTCAGTACCTGTTTCACTAGATAATTGACGTCCGTCAACTGCTGGCCAGGCACCAATGTATTATCGGAACGCACACTGTGCCGTGGTGGTTTACGACATCACCCAAACGGTATGACAATCCGAATGCATTGAATGTCCATTATGGTACCACTCATGTTATTGCGTGAAAGGCTTCCCTGGACAAAGCCCGCACTTGGATTCGCGAGCTACAACGCCAGGCCGATCCATCGATTGTCATCTTACTCTGCGGTAACAAAACTGACCTTGAGGCACGGAGGTACGTTCTCATGGTCGTGTTAAATGTGCACTATGGTGTCGTTGGTTCATGCATCCTATATCCTTGGGGCGTCTTCTCTCTTCTCTTAAGACTACTAATTGTCGCTTGGGCTATTGCTAACTTCACAACCACTTTTCAGACAAGTTTCGAAGGAAGAGGCTCAGAAATACGCGGAGGAGGAAGGCCTCATGTGGGGCGAAACATCGGCCAAATCAGGCGAGGGAGTAGCAGAGATATTCACCTCTATCGGTGAGTGGCTTTTATTTAATTTCCATGGCGTGTCCTGACACTGCATTGGTGCACAGCCAAGAAGCTTCCTTTGACGGCACCCGCACGTACACCTGCTGGGGCCGGCGCTGGTGCACGCCCGACTGGCCAACGGGGTACAGGAGTCGATCTTAACAAGTCTGGCGGTGCAGTGAGCGGGCAAGATGGCTGTAATTGCTGAGTTATCATACTGGTTCCAGAGGCTTTTAGGTGTCAGCCTCACCGGTTCACGGACCACCCGCTCTTTTTTGATCCACGTATCCAACGCAATTCACGTTTATTTCTATTCTTGCAGACCCTCTTAAGCCCGTGTAATTTTATTTTTTGGCTTGCGTGTCCTCCTTGCATGCGCTTTTCATGTAGATACATACAGCAGCCTATTCACACACACTGTTATTGCAATATTGATGACAAGCAGGACATTAAGCAAAATAGCAGATATCAATTGAGAACATGACAGATGATGTAGAGCCCTGGATAAACCAATGAGAAACACCTAAAAGAAGAGGTCGATGTGGCCGGATAATACGAAAGTTGGTTAGGTAGAAGGCGTCAGAATCCAGCCGCTTCGAGGCCTTTGCGGATATCCGCGTGGGCAAGCTCTGCATGCTGCACCTCCTGGCTACGCATCCAAAAGCTTCCCTGGTCCTTGCTCGCAGCAATTCTGAGCTGGTTCTCCACGAATTCATAAACCTATTCAAGTATTACATATACCGCGTCAACGTTCATCGTAATGGTATTAACGGGATAACAACATACTGCTTTATGTTCGGGAATCTTATACATATCTTTAACTTTGGGTTGATGTCGCAAGATGGTATGCGCGACTTCCCCCATCCTCTGACGTTTAACAACGTTTATAAGTTTCAATTCAGGCGTCCGGGGACTCGAGTCTGTAGACGGCAACTTCACGAAATTAGGGGACGTTTCCGATACTTTCACCATATCGGACAAGTAGATACCTGTCGGACTGTATGATCAGAGTATATCTTTCAAAATCTCCAGGTAACACCCACCGATGTATGGCAAACAGGGCCCTTCCACAGACGAGAAAATGTTCCGATAAGCCGCAAAGTTTCCAGTGGGTTCGGAGAGTTTCACTAGAGGCTCGACATGGGACGCCCGACTAACGTGTGCCCACGTGAGTTGTAATTTGGCAATGACCTGACTTGTCAAGGCGGCCATGATCGCGCTCATCGACGAGAAGTTATTCAAGCTTCGACATTTCTGAAAACAAGTCAAAGCCAGCCTCTGGTAAAAAGGCAGCATTGTCGCTTACCTCGGCCACCTTAATCCAGAGTTCTATGGTGTCCGCTCGCTTCCCCAACGCGTCGTTGTTAAGAACACTCATCTTCACCCATGACGCCAACTTATCGTTCGTAGCAACAAATGCTCGAAGATTGCGGACGGCTTCCCCCTTCTGATTCGAGCCCCAAGTGAGGCATTCGTGTGGCCGCACCTTTATGTACAGACCGGCTTCATATAGAGTGAGTTGGCGAGCGAGATCACCATGATCGATTTTGAGCAGGTCATTCTTAAGTCTTTTTGTTTGTCGGCGTGATGGGAGGGAAGGCATGTTAATATCAGAATGTCGCTAGGAAGACATGGAATGTTCAGTTTGATCTTCAACTGCATGAGATTACACCTGCTTACTCGGCTGTCAATGACCTGCAGAATTTTCTTCGCGTTCTGAGCATGGGGTACTGGTGTGTTGATGGGGGCCAAGAAATCGCGCAATCGAGAAATGATTTGCGGATCGTCTTCGATCACACCGAATTGTCCTACCCACACCGCGAAAACATGAAGGACTCTGTATCAAAAGAGTCTGAGCATGATGGGAAACACTAGCAGGCCATGCTCACCTCGCCTGGGTAGGCAGTAATTTCTTGTCTCGCCAGTCGTTGATTTGTTCTTGGGTAATTCCAGTGGGAGGGCTCATTTCGTATCGTTTTATGAGAAGTTCGAGTGCTCTGTCGGCCGTTGTAAAGGTGTGAAGAGTGGTGAGAAACGTATGCCGGAACGTTTTCTCGTGTTCAAGTTCTGACAAGCAGCTCATAAGCGACAGGACGGAAAAATGATGCACAGCACGCACTCAGCGGCTCCATAGTTAACCGTTCTACCAAGGCCTGCAAAGTCCCTGCCTTTACACTTCCGTCGTGGTCCAACCTGATTTCGTCACCAGAATGATCCGGCTTAAGATACCACGGTAGTTGAGCTTGAGCCGTCTTGGCATTGTAGAAAGCCTCTGCGTCATCGTCGCCGGTGATTCGCCCGACCTTGCCTCGTACAGCGGGATTCCTCCGGGTATGTGGTGAAGTCATGTCAATGCTAATCTGGCTCAGGTCGTCAGTCAGCAGGCTTGGATTCTCGAGGAGTGTTGACAAATTCTTGAGTGAGCTTGGACTGTATATTGAAGCATCCGGCCGTCGACGGCTTGAGGCAGACGATGAAGACGCGGAAGACGCGATCGAGGCGGACGACGACCCGAGCGAGCGACTACGCGGAAGAGGGCTGGGTGAATAGTCGAAGGAGGGGGTGCGAGTATCCTCGGAATTTGGAGTGGTGGCGACGGGAGTAGGAGGAGTGGGCTTGTTAACCATGAGGGGCGTGGTATTGAGTTTGAGCTGAGGCAGGGGTTGACGTGAAGTCACTTGAGACTGTGATGGGGTGGGTGAAGTGGTGGAAGGGGCGGGAGCAGGAACTTTGGGTGGGATTGGTGTACGGGGTGTGCGCGGGGTGCGGGGAGCATTTGAATATGAGCCCGATTGACCGCCATACCAGGGGTGGGTGAGAAAGCCGGGAGGCGATTCTACAGATGGCAAATCCGCAGATATATCAAAACGAGAGACACCTGGAGTCACATCGGTCGGAAAGCCACGTGGAGAGAGAAGTTGGGAAGAAGTCGTAATGACTTGGACCTGCTCTAAAGATGAAGATACAGCAGAGTGAATAACGTTAGAACGCACGTCGTCATCGTTCTCAAGATATGCTGGTTCCTGTGGGGGCGTTGTTTCTCCATCCAAACCCAAGGCTGCCATAGCTGCGCCACTGTACAAGGCCTCGGCCTCGTACTCGTACTCTCTCAAGTCGAAGGGAGTATCCAGTAACTTCTGCACCATATCTGGATGAATGACCACGACGAATGCACTGGGTATCCAGCCTATGTGGTGATCCGATTGAGCTGCCCACCATCCGCTCTGCTCCTGAGCAATAACTCTGAGGATATCGTTCTTCTTGAATGTGGTATGATCAGGGTCGTCGGAGTCAAAATCGTACAGACATAACACATAGATATATGGTATATCCTGGTCAGCATCATGGGCGTTGTCGAGGGGTGTATCGGGGCGCTGCACTTCGGTGCTGTCCGCAGATTCTTCTGTCGCAGTTTGTATGTCTGAGACGGAGTAGATACTGCGAGCATGTACAAACGTTGAAGACGCCGATACCGAGGAATTATAGGAATCGAAGGAGAGATTGGAATTATAAGAATCGATGGAGGCGCCACGAAGCCTCGTCCGGGAAGACTCTTGGGTTTCATAAGGGGGATGAGTTGCCATTGCAATGCGTTGAAGGAGCATAACTTGATTGCTCGTACGTGGTGGAGGAAGGGGGTAGAGCTCGCGAAACTAGGATCTAGTCTCGTTGAGCGACGTAGTGCTGAGATGGACCGGTACCGGTTTCAATTCGCAATACTATAGCGACGGGCGTCCCTCTTTGGCAGCACTCTCCTCTCACGCTAATTATACCGTTCAAGCCCCTCAAGATTGTACAAAACTCCTCGGTTATTAACACTGAAAGACCGGCCAGGAACTATTAGTATTATTCAAGAGACAGCTGCGAGGCTACTGCCAATGACTGGCACTGGCACTGTGGCAGCTGGGAGTTTCTGGTGTTGAGGCCACCTCAAGATTCGCAGAATCGTGGAGGAAACCGTAGAGAGCGGCGGGACAGGAGAGATGGGGTTGACGTATGCCACGTACAATGGCGGTAGGCAAGACAGCAGGGAATAATTCGGCAGCAAATACGTACTCGGTTAATGGTCAGCTCATGACGAGCACAGGCTCACGTCAATGCTGTGCACCCAGCGCAGTACGCAGGAAGGGCCGTCTCAACAGTGTGATCTAAGCACTCAGTTCGCGCTTCAAGCTTCACCATGATCTGCGTTGGTAGTTGGGGTCGAGCTGATCGATGATCGATGATAAGGCGTACCCTGAGTGATGTGCGCGACTGGACGGCCGTTGCGGCAGCAAAGACTTATGTAAGTCAAGTGTCTTTGTGGCTGGCACTCGATTGACAGATAACCATCCATCACGCTGCTGAGATGCTTTGAGCTCACACTTAGCCCGGACCAACGAGAACCAGCGCTGACATCAACGACTGCAAGCGAAGTCAGGGAGACAGGGCTGGGCCCAAGCGTGTGTCTTCCATATCAGAGACAGCTGGGTCTCCGTCGCCTCCGGGGCCCAGGGCCAGAACTGAGATCGAGAGCCGGACGCCCAGTCCGACCTTGCGCTGGACTCATTCGGCCTTCGACCGAACTCCAGCGGGATTCAATTTGGGTCGGGGAGTATATATGAGATTGTAGTTCATATAACCTAAGGTCTGTCTATGTGCTGTGACTGTACAGCGCGGGTTGATTTTCTAATGATAGACAATACAATCGACTAGATGGAAGCTCCCTCCGTCTGAAAAGGATAACACAGAGTTTATTTCAAGTATATCCCGACCTGACGACTCCTTGGGCTTATAAAAATCTCATAGGGCATAAATTCCTGCAGTCCTCCTGCACCCGGTACCTAGAGAGAGTCCTACGTGATGACATTGCCTCATCACGGCAGTCTAGAAACCATTGTCAATGTGTCTAACTATGCAACTTTGACAATTGCTGAGAGCAGGAACATGGTCGGGAATCATCGCGATAAATCTAGCACAAAACATGCTAATCAACCTTCGGTCGTGACTGTTCAATGCCGTGGTCGACCAGCAGACGCGAAGCTTGACGCGTGGTTTGGACGCGTCCCCGTCCGTATGGCGACTTACGTAAGGTTTCGGAGTATGAAATATCGACCCTCGGAATCAGCCGTGCTACACATGCACAGGAGCCAGAACGCCGATGGGCGCTGGGTAGAGTCTGTAGAGGGACGGCACTGTTTTGAATTCAAGCCGTTATCCGGCTGAATAAAAACGCAAATGGTTCGGCGAAACTGCCAGGCTCCAAACACTCGGCACGACCTGGTTCAAGGGCAGAAGGGCAGAGTCTGGTACAGTACACTACTTCTACTTATCCATACCAGTACTAGTATAGAAGCAGAACAAGGGAACTAGTGTTGTGGGGTCACATGGACTCCTGGGCCGAAATGTAAAGATCATCAAACGAGCCGACTTTTTCAATATTCACTTGTCGAGCTTCCATGACACATCTCAACTAATACTGTAATGCCGTCCTTGCTTTCCAAGTTCACCAAGAATCCCGGCGGATCGCAAAAACCAGATACTGATCACGGCAAAATCGCAGCGTCAGGCCACCGCCGGGCAGGAACGAGTGTCGCCTCGTCTTCCACGTCGAGCAATCCACGCCTCATCTTGACCTCAGACTCAAAGGAATCACTCGAGCGTCACACAGCATCCTCGGGCAGCATGCAGCCTTCCAGTTCTCTGGCACAGGATAATCGGCATCGCACCAACTCGTTGTATCCCGACGACGACGAAGGCCAAGCACGTAGGGCTCTCTCAAATCGTATGAGGGAGGGGAGCCGACGGGCATTGTCTGCGGGTACTCAGCCGGGGGCTCCGGAACTCGACCATCTTACTCCATCTCCTCGTCGTCCCACTCGTGCCCTCCCTGAAGCGCCAGCGCGATCGGCGACTACTGCCGAGTCTAGAAAGTCTGAGACATCATCCGGGAGCCACTCGCGCCACAATTCTATAACTTCCATAGAGGTACCAGCTATCCAGGTGCCGCCAATCCCATCTGCATTCACACAGCAGGGTATCGTCACCTCTCCTACCGCAGAGCATCATCCTTCTTTATCTTCCTCTCCACCACCGTCTAAAGACAAAAAAAGCTGGCGTCGTCGAGACTCGGAAGCCTCTCAAAAACCTGCCAAGGCAAAACGCAAGGTGCACCCCTCTGGAGGCCTCGCGAGTGCGTTAGCTGGCTCTGGTCTGGCTCTCGCCAATCCGGCGATGCAACGACCTATGTTACCGCCCGTCCTGCCACCTCGTCCCCCGCAGAATGCTAGCGCTGCCGAACTGCCACCATCTGTGCCCAGGAAGAATCGACATGCTCACTCTTCAAGTGCTCGGGATGCGAGTCAGACCGGAATGCGCCTCAATCAGGAGGGTGTAATCGACGATCCTGAGCTCGTCCACGAATCTGGCTCAGAAGACAGCGAGGAGGACTCGGACTCGTCTCCAGATGACCTCGATCTCTCGGAAGCCGCACCGATCACTGGCTTTGCGGTCGCTTCCAACAAACGGACTGCCGATTTTCATGCACTCTTTACAACCGTCCCCGAGGGCGACTATCTTATTGATGACTATGGCTGTGCCTTACAGCGGGAGATCCTTATCCAGGGGCGGCTCTACATTTCGGAGAACCACATATGCTTTCACGCTAATATCTTTGGATGGACAACCGATGTGCGTGCTCTCTCACTGTCTTGATTTATCTCACACCTTCGCACAGCTGGTCATTCCCATTGAGGAAATCACGCACGTCGATAAACGCATGACGGCCTACGTTATCCCCAATGCTATCCAGATCTCAACCAATTTGGCGAAATATACGTTCGCGAGTCTACTCAGCCGCGACACGACTTACGACGTCATATATAATATCTGGCGCTCTGTTCGCCCCGAAGGCTCCCTCCCCAGCAGCCCTCGTGGCTCAATCGATGGCGTCGGACATACGGCTAGTGTCGGCAGTGTCGTCGAAGGCATGCTTCCCACGATAAGTGATAAGTTGACCGCAGGACCAAGCAAACATCATGAAGCAACGATTTGTGCATGTGGCAGGGAGGGCAAGCATTACACAGAGTCGGCAATGGAGACCATTCTCCCAGGCGAACCAGAGAAAATCTACAACTTGATGTTCGCGAGTGGCTTCATAAAAGAATTTATGAGGAACGATGAAAAACTCATAGGTACGTGTTGCAGAGTCCCATGTGTATTATGACTGAACTTGGTCACAGACATACAAATCTCTGACTGGGCTCCAATTTCCGAGGGCTCCAAGATGCTTACACGGAACATGTCATATATTAAGCCTCTCGCAGGAGGGCTCGGTCCGAAACAGACCAAGTGTGAGCTCAAGGACGACATGGTGCACCTGGACTACAATGATTACGTCACTATGCTCACCACCACGCGCACCCCTGACGTGCCAAGCGGGAACGTATTTTCCGTGAAAACACGCACATGTCTCACGTGGGCCGGGGCTGCCTCGACGCGAATTTTAGTGACAACTCAAGTCGAGTGGACTGGGCGTAGCTTCATCAAAGGTAAATATGGCCAGCTACGAGACTTGATTTCCACTTACGCGAGACAGGCATCATCGAGCGCTCGTGCATTGACGGCCAGAAGACATACCACAGCAATTTGGAGCGTGCTATGCGTGCCTATATTGCGGATCACAGTGTCGAGTTCATACCTAAGGACGCTGATGGAAAGGCTGTCGAGGAGGCCGCAGCAGTCTTAGCTCACCCTGCTAGTCCTACCGCCGGCGTCGAGATCATGAGCTCAGAGGATCTCCGCAAGGCCAAAGAGAAGGAGCGTTCGCAGCGCGGATTGCAATGGGCGCTGGACACAGTGGAAGGGACGGCTAAAGTTGCTCAGCAGTCATTTGCTGGCGCCATCGAGCTCATCAAAGACACGTGGGAAAGCTCGTCCACGACAGCCGTGCTATGGTTTGTCGTTGTCGGGCTAGTCTTGAGTAACATATGGACGTATTTCCGTGCTGGACGTATAGAGGCGGCGGCGCGACGAAAGCTGAGGACCAGGCCTGACGAGGATATTCAAATAATGGTCGGCGAGAGCGTGAGGGATGCATTCAGGGTGTTTGAAGAGGTTGTAAGGGGGGATGGGAGAAGTATCGATGAAGAGGTGGCCGAGGTCAAGCGGGCACTAAGTAGTGTTGATGCACGAGTGAGGAAAGTCGAGGAGCGAATGGCGAGCTTGGACTAAATTAGTGGATTTTACAGGAAGATAGTCTAAGGTTAAATGTATTCTACAGTGTACCATGGATCGCCGTGTAGTAGACTCGAAATTGACGAAACTGGCAAGGCCATGATCAGTAGAATAAAGTCGGGTGCCAAACTACTAGGAAGTGTGCTAGAAGGGTGAATTGCACATGAACATTCACCTGAATAACAACCAAGTATCGGAAGTCGAAGTCGCTGGTTCGGGTTTGATCAAAAGCTCATTTCACCCGGACTCGTTTGCACCCGTTGGCCGTCAAGCTTCCACACTGGTTGGATCTCCGATACGTCACCAACGTCATCCGCGATGGGAGCACTGGGAGCACTTGAGCCCACAACATGGAGACGAAGCTTAACGTTGAGGGTGGCACACAAGGCTTTGTATCGACCACGGATCTTGCTCAACAGCTCCGTGACATCCAATTCTGCGTCATCTGCGCCGCCGCGGTCTTGAAGGAGTGCAGAAGGATTGACTCGGGGGAACTGAGAGATTAGTTCTAATAAATGGCGGAGATGACTCTCTGTACGACTTGAAGGTACGGTCAGGCTGAAATACAAAAAGTATGAAGCGGCGCAAACCTTTTAGTGGTGTGCTCCATTCCCTCGTTGGTCCGGCAAACAGCCTGCCACAATTTGGCGAATCCCTCGTAGAATCCTATCTCTTCCCACAATTCAAAACCCTTTTCTCGGCCAAGTGCTCGACCTTCAATTTGCCCATGAATGCGCCCGTGCGCATGTCCATCTTCATACCCTGCGTCAAAAAACCTTCAAAGACATGTATCGAACCAGAGCGACGCAGACAGTTGGAAACCTACGTTTGCTCTATATGAAGGAGACCCTCTAAATCAATTACCGACGAGGAAGTTTCGCTGGGCGACATGTCGAAGTTTTGGAGAGGAGGGAAGAACTGTGAATCGCGGCGAAGTGTCAGTGACAATAAGTAGCAACATACATATATTTGGGATAGTAATTTGCGAGATAAGGCTATACAAGATTCATCCACACTCACATTGATAAGTAGATACCCAGTCCCCGTTTAGGGCTGGATGATCGAACGCGACGAACGTCCGGCTGACGCGCGTGAGCCAAGGTTTTCGGTAAGCGCTGTAAAGGTTGAACAAAAATTGTACAACCAGGTGCAAGCCAATTTTTCACAACTCTGAGCTTTTTGGGGCGGAAGCGGATCACCATGTTGAACTGTGAGAGATATTCAGACCAGCGGACTTGACGGCGAGTCAAAATCTTAGTAGTTGCAAAATACTCAAGGTTTTTATGATCCGTGACAATGTCGATGGGATAAGTCGGACCTTCAAGGTAGTGTCTGTATGGGAACTGCTGTTCAACCAGCATACTATATAGTCTCGGATCAAGATGTTCAACCAGCCTTCAAACGTCTCTTTACTGTAAATTTGTAGTCTGCATCAAAGGCCTTTAAAACAACCAATTATCGTCATCATAAAAATATCTACTATCCTCATAAGGCCTATTCAAACCTCCCTCTAATTATCTACGAATTTTACTCATTTTTCCGAGGCTGTCTTCACTCAAACTCACTCAACTCTGTGCAGCAGAGTTGTGGATACATGTCCCCACAACTCTGTTTTCGGATTTCCGATTTCAAACTCCGACCAGACGCTTGCGTCACTGGCTTGTGCACCCACAGTCACCCACAAATCCGGTCAGGTGGCTCCTTCAGACTCAGCCTCTGAGTTTGAAAAGCCTAGTCATTTGCTTGTACAGCCTCAATGACTCAACTGACTCATGCACACCTTCATGACTCACATGCACATGACTCACTCAAGCTGTCATGAATCACATGAGTCCAATTAATGACTCATTCCTGACAAATCAAGCCGTGATTGGTGGAAAACCTAGTGGAGTCACCAGTAGGAGTCATTTCAAGTCACTGTGAGTCATTATGAGTCAGACAGAACCTTCCCACACATTCCGAAAGCTTCTTCGTGACTCATTCCCCCATTCCATTAATAGATAGAAGGTCCTACCGCTTAGTTAAGCGCCTGTACAATATGATATAAAAGGAGGCCCTTTTTGCCTGCCTTTCATCAGCCAATCTACCCATCTTCTATCCTACATGTGACCTCATGTGACTTGCATCTTACTAAGCTGCTAATCCCAGCTAGGGTTATTCACTTACTTTAGTGTCTAATTCCTTGTTAAGTAGTTACTTTACTGCTTAGCCACTTGGACTAATCCTCCGGGTGTAATTCTACAGAGTGAGTCTGTCAATTGAAAGTCTTGCCATTCGCACTCCAATACCTGAGATGATCTAGTCAGTCGATTTTCCTGATTAGAGACTTTCACAAGTCGCTTTGTTCACAAAACTCGTCCCTCGTTTTATTGCAGTGCGCTGGTAGATTATCAGGGCAGTCCATTTATAAACTCGCCTGCTAAGTACATTCCTTTATATTTTGGAATACGCTTGGACCCCAATAGTGTCCTTGAACCTACAGTCTTTTAGTTTATTGTTCAGTGCTGCTAAGAAACGTATTGTCTGTTATGATAGACGCAACTATTCTATTTCAAGTTACCTATGTACAAAGAAGCTAATAAAAGACAAGAAAGAAAAATGATTAAAAAGGAATAGGGACGACACTTATGATGGAGGTCGGCACAGATGACAGTGTCATGACCCGTCTATTTTGTATACCCAGTAACTTCGACACCCCACTTTTACGTTCTCACCATTCGCTCCTCGCCGAATGCGCTGAACGCTTATTCGCTTTTGCATCACTCGCATGTAGCAGCGCTACCTGGGCTGGATCAACGCCTCCTCCCCGACTCAATTGTCCACCGCGGGTCCCCTCACCTCCCTGGCTCGCACCCCGTCGGATGCTCCTCTGATCGGATGGCGCAACTCATTTATTTCCTATATCCAGTCATCCCTATTATCTGTTTTCCCAGTCCTCCTCTATGTTCACATGGCTTCACCCTCCCCTGGGCCATGACTCTTCGATGATTGTTCTATTTCGCCCTTTGCCGCATTTCACCGAACAACCATTCACTGGTCACATCATTTGCCAGCAGGCACACCATCACAAAACGATCGACATCCCCTACCTGGATGGCTCGTCACTGGCCCCATCAGCTTCTTGATCCAACCCCTTTAGGTGTTCATATGAGCAGGATGCGTTCGTGGGACGTCCAACCCATAGGTTGTGTGGGATCAACCCAGTAGACAAAGAGTCCATGCAGGGTGGTGTATATGCGGGTCCCAAGACATGGTTTCATACATAGGTGCCTTCGCCACCTTTACTCTCTGTCATTTCATGTTCGCACCCTTCTCCCACTCTATTGTATGTTTATTTCATCTATGTTGTATCATGACTACAAATCCCTATCCAACCCTGACTCGTGACGGCCTCTTTCCCATTCGCTGATACCTTATGAGCATTCGATATAAGTAGTTTACATTCGCATGTATATTCCTCAGTTCGATTATCATATGTCCATCTTGTGAAAACTTGACCTCACTGTGATAATCGTCTTGAGCCTTCTCCTGTAGATTTCTATCTTCGACCAGAAGAGGACTTAGGCATCACTGGTGAGTCCTCATAGTTACCTTAGCCTTCGAACTATTTTCTGTGCTGTCGGTGAAGGGCTCCAAAGGAGCACCTTCGCCGGCGAAGGGATTGTCGCTACTTAGACAGCCCTTCTGTGACACCTTGCATGTTACATCGTCAAGTGCCATGGGCTATTTTGCTACGACTGTAGATAGGGCGAGCTCCGATCAGGCAACCCTCTTAAGAATCTTGTGAACATTTGTTGGTTCACCTATTCGCCGAACGGCATACTTATTCGCACAAGTTATTTGGGCATTCTCTGTGTTCACTAATACACGATATTAACGCCTAAAAACCAATCTTGACAGACAGATACACGACATCACAAATAGCTATCTTATCTACAGATTAGATAAGATACAGGGATATGGGCGTTGATCACGTGCGGCCGATCAGAGACAGCGCACCTATCGACTGATGGCATCGGCCATGACATCGACAGGTGCCAGGCCACAGGCACCGAGGAGGTGCGGGCACCAAACGCCGTAGAGGAACAGAGACTGCGCAGGAGCAACGGATATTGTGGAGTGACTTTAGAATGTCATCCATAATACATGTACTCAATTAGCTGCCCCACAGAAGAGGCACAGAGACAGCGGCCCCATCACCAAGCCTAGCATTTATGCTAGGCAGGACAGATTTGATTTCCATTCTCTATTGAACTCCATGACACGACCAGCTGATTATTATCTTGACACCATGTGGACAGGGGCTTTGTATGCTAAGCACAAGACTCTATTCCAAAGTTTAAATAACCCTGATACTATCCCCATCATTCCCATGATTTTATGACTATAATTAGTCACCCCTTTAGTTACAAGTAGTTTTTCGACCCATCTGCTCACTATCTCGAACACCAGTAGTTACCACTAATATAGTATAAGTAGCTACTACGAATGTATGAACGAAATCATCCAGAATCAACTGTTTCACCCCCTGAAATCACTGTAGTCTTGTTTGATAGCTACAGAACTTAAATCTCGATAGTTTACTCCAATTCTTCGTTGAGAGTTCACTATTACTGCTTACTCTAGACTACCTCAAAAGCGAACCTCTTTGACTTAGTTATTCCTTAGATTGACGCCATTTTCCTGTCGACACGGTCACGTGACTTTCATCCATCAGTGCCAGATGCGTCTCGAGGGGCTTAGTCAGCACACAGAGGAGGGACGAACATAGCGGTCCCAACCGCTAAGCAATAGAATTTGTTTACTAAAGGCATCATTTAACATCTTAATCTAAAATTGCCTTCCATCCGTATTAACTTGGACTAGTTCTTACGCAGATTGCAACCAAGGTACAAATATTAAATTATTTCTGGAGTTGTGCTGCAGCGTTGTTTAATATTCTTTGAGTCTCATAAACGACACATTCTGATAGATTGAAGTGTTAGCAATAACACCAAAGTCTTGAAGGGTTCCAAAACAGTGTCGCCAAATCTTGAAGGCTTCAAAGATCGTGAGTAGTTCCGTATCGTGGACGTTGTAGTTGAGTTCCGGGGTGGAAAAGGTGCGGGAATGAAATGCAATTGGATGAATTTCTCCATCGTTGGGGGAAATGATTGAAAGAATGGCGGCTAGTGCATAGTTGGAAGCGTTGGTTTTGAGTACAAGTTGGGCATCAGGAATCCAGAAACCCAGGATAGGAGCCATAGTGAAGGCCACCTTGAGGGTTTAGAATGCTGAGCGGCATTCCGGAGTGAAATTCCATGGAGCACCCTTCCTGGTGAGACGCGTGAGTGGAACAGTAATGTCAGAAAAGTTATAAAAGAATTGGTGAAGCCAAGGAAAGACTGCACATCCTTAACATGTGGGGGTTCCAGCCATTCTTTAATTGCCTTGACTTTGTCCTCTGCCATGGTAAGGCCTGTCGGAGAGAGGATATAGCCTAGGTATTTGACCATGTCGCAATGCCACTCACATTTCTCTGCTTTTGCGTAGAGGTGGTGTTTGCGTAGACGATGGAGTACTTCGTGGACATGTTCCCGGTGTTCTTCCAGTGTGTCGGAATAGATGAGGATGTCGTCAATGTAGACTAGAACACATACATTGAGGAGGTCAGAAAATATGTCATTCATGAATCGCTGAAAAACGGCGGGAGCATTGGTTAGACCAAAAGGCATGACAACACACTCAAAAGCACCGTAGCGAGTGCAGAAGGTGGTTTTCCACTCGTCACCTTCGTGGATGTGGACAAGGTGATAAGCGTGCCTCAATTTTGGTGCAGATCTTTGCTCTGTGGGGAGTGTTGAGGAGGTCGGAAATGCACGGAAGCGGATATTTATCCTTCTTAGTGAGGGTGTTAAGTCCACGGAAATCGACCCAGAGGCGGAGAGATCCATCCCTCTTCTTGATGAAAAGGACCTGAGCACCGTGCGGAGACAGCGAAGGGCAGATGAAGCCCATGTTGAGGTGTTCATCGACGAACTCACTGAGAGTTGGAGTTCACTTTGCGAAAGGGAGTGGATTGGTCCAAGGGGCAGATTGTCGTGAGGAAAGACCTATCAGCTACGGACTCCAGTTTCGCTTGGTTCATTTCATGACTTCACACACACGAATAACAACTTGTAATGTCTATTACAATGATTTCCATTTATGATTGCCCTAATGATCTCTCTCTCTAACTATCTAATCTCACCCCGAGCACCGTGAGATACACACGCACACCCGAGCCATCGAGACATGAGACGACACCACAGACACACCGATACTCACTGAGTTGAGTCGAGACCAACACATTACTCCCGAGCACCTAGATCCGTATCACGAGTCGAGTCGAGGCACAAGCACAGTTGACGAGCTGAGTACCAGGATGGAACCAGCTGATCCCACATTGCGATCAAGGCACGCGACATATATTCTCCATTACCCTCGAGCCGCACACATTATTCCTATCCAGTCCCTCCTACCATCCAGCCTCATCCCTCGAGCCACCACACTAGGACATTCTATTCTGCCTCATGTCCAGGCCAGACCGAACGAGTGATCCGCAGCATGGATGTACAGTAGCAGCGGTATGTACGCACATACCATGCACACAACCCCACTACCCCCCTCATTCGTCCCTATGTATCGAGGCCCCTATCCGAGTAGCTATAAGTAGTATGCAATGTACGATTGAAGAACGAACACAAACCTTTTGACATTTTGTTTTGACTTCAAGTAGTTAGTCAAACTTCGAGTCGCGTTCACCTCTTGTGCTCTATATCAAACTCGGCCTCGAGTCAAAGGCCGCATCCTTACTCTACTCGAAACTTATCATTCTGTCAGATTAAGAGTCTCATAGACTCACCATGGCACAACCAACCACGACGACCGCCGCCCACCCCAAACACGACATCCACAAGTTTCGCGACATCAAGCCGAAGCTCAGCAAGGACAACTGGATGTCCTGGAAGAGGGAGCTGTTAGCAACGGTGAGGGACAGGGGTCTATATGCTATCATCACCGGTACGATCCCCTACCCCGATAGCACTAATCAGACCATCACCCTCACCACCGGAGTTGAGATGGTCGGCAACACACCCCTGACGCAGCTTCAGGACGAGTGGGACGACAAGAATAACATTGCTTACAGCAAAATTTTACTCTGCATATCCCCAGAGCTCCAGATGGCGATTGACACAACCAACCAGTGCGCCGAAGCATGGGAGATATTGACGAGGAAGTTCGAATCCACCGACCCGAGCAAGATTAGCATTGTGAGGACGAGATACGAGAACTATCATATGACGGACGGTCAGTCTGTGTCGGCATACCTCACTGTGATGAAAGAGTACAGGAATCAGCTCGTGAAGATGGGTGAGGTCATAGCAGACTCCACTCACATCGCCACCATCCTCAGAAATGTCCCCGATTTCTGGAGACCCATCGCGCAGACGATTCGCATGATAGCGAAGACACCTGACGACATCGAGGAGAGGCTGGAGGCTCACGAGGCAGATCTGAGCGCAGTGGAGATTTCAGCGCAGGCAGCCACGGCATTTGTCGCACAGTCTAGACCTACCAGACATTTTAACAACCCCATTTTTAGACCCCCTGTCAACCCCGGTTTCACAGAGCAGAACCAAGCCGGGAATCAGTCTAACAACAGGGGAAACGCGAGACGGATGTACCATTGTAACAACTGTGGCAAGGATGGCCACTCAGCGTCGAGGTGCTTTGTGCCAGGGGAGGATTAGCGGGACAGGAGCCGTGGGGAAGGGAGGCGGATGGCAGGGAGGAGGAGTGCAGGGAGGAGTGCAGGGAGGAGGAATGAGTGGAAACGTTCGAGTGGAGCCGGCGAGACAAACCTTCATTCCCTGGCCACAGCAGCCTGTAAACGACAACTCGGCCCAATTTGCTCACATACCGAAGAAGGACATTGTCATGATGGCCCGCATCACCGAAGTCATCGATCCCGAGCCGAACACCATTGTTCTGTTGACGAACCCATCAGCACTATCAGCCATACACGATTGGACTCACGTGTGGCTGGTCGACTCAGCTGCTTCCAGCCACCTCTGCGGCAATATCGACCTATTCCACGAATTGCACACGATCCCTGAGATCTCAGTCGATACCGCCAGTGGAGACTCTTTCAAGGCCGATAAGAGGGGTACGATACACATCACAATACAGAGTGACTCGTACCTGCGATTGCCACCACTCGAGCTGACACTACAGAATGTCATCTATGCCCTGAAATTGAACGCAAACTTGCTATCGGTCGGACGGATGACCACTGCCAGTGTGGATGTAGTGTTCAGCTGAACCGGCACATCGCTCCTGATCGACGGTGAGATCATCGCTCAGGGAACAAAGATTAACAATCTATTTGTTTACATGGCCCAACCATCGCCGGGGCCCGAGACCAAGATAGCCGCCTACTCAAACGAGCCTAATGAGCTGACCCTGTGGCACCATCGACTCGCTCATGCTGCCCCATCGACGCTCGATAAAATGTGGACACTCCAGACGGCGATAGGGCTCCCAAGAATCAACGCGAAGCAGGAGTTAAGTCAATGCGTTGACTGTCCATTTGGTAAACAAACACGCTCACCATTCAAACACGTCGAGAATCTACCACAGAACATAGGGGGCATAGTCTCCTCCGATCTCTGCGGCCCATTCGAGACATCGATTGGTGGGTACAAGTATTTCATTACCTGGATTGACCACTTGACTCGCTACGTCAGCATCGACTTCTTGAAAAATAAAGTGTGCACGACAGTTACCAACTCATTCTGACAGTTCATCGCGTGGCTGAGGAAGCAGAGAGATGCGGATGTGAAGAGAGTGCGGACGGATAATGGGGGAGAGTATGTCGGGAGTGAGTTCTCGACCCTATGCAGCAAACTTGGCATCGTTCATGAGACAACTTCACCTCACACACCTGAACATAACGGTGTCGCCGAGAGATATAACGAGACCCTCCAAGAGGGAGCTCTCATGCTGCAGCATGACGCAAACCTGTCAGGCAGATTCTGGGTGTCAGGTGTGCATACAGTCAATTTTATCAAAAACCACACCCTGCATCACAGGATCAACAAGTCCCCATATGAGGCCTTTTGGGGATCGAGACTGAGGCTCGATTGGGCTCGTGTTTATGGGTCGAGGTGTTTAGCATTGGTCCCCAGAGCGACAAGGAGGAAGGGGGAGTACAAGTCCATCGAAGGAATTTTCGTCGGGTATTTTGACAACTCAAAGGCCTACAAGGTGTGGATTCCTCGCACACACACGCTAATCAAGGCCAGGGATGTTATTTTCGATGAGCTGAAACACATTGAACGCGTCACCATTCATGCCACCGACGACAACGACACACCAACGCTTTGGATTCACAAAAACAAAATATCAGTCTTCCTCAGGCCCACCGAGGTGAAGACCAGCGAAACATGGGAATTTGACGATGAATTACCCTCACTCACCATCAACAAGTCGACTGACACGGAAAAGGGGGAAAGGAGAAAGGAGCACGTGGATGTGCTTGAAGGGGGACAGACAGAGGAGCGTGTGGGTGTGCTCGACGGGGGACAGGCAGAGGAGGGCGCGAATGTGCTTGACGGCGGAAGTAGCGTTGACTAAGCAAGCAGAGGAAAGAGCGGAACAGGAGAATTGAGGGTCAGCGAGGAGAAGGAGAAAGACGAAGAAGACACACCGAAGGAGTTTTCAAAGGGCCCATGGATTGACCCCTCGAATACGGAGTACGGAAGGGGGAAGAGGCACGCGGCACTGCTCACGGAGATAGCAGCAATGGCGCACGGAGGACGGATCTTGAGGAGGCGGAGACAGCGTTCGTAGTGTTGGCGGAGGATGAGCCGGGGAACTATAAAGAGGCAATGAGGTCAGAACACGCGGAGAGGTGGAAGAAGGCATGTGAAGAAGAGTACGAAACCTTGCAGGGGTATCGCACGTGGGGACCCGTTGAAAGGCCGGCCAACACAAACATAGTCGGGAGTCGATGGACATTTTGAGTCAAACACGACAACCTGGGTCAAATTGATAAGTTCAAAGCCAGACTCATTGCACAGGGCTACTCACAGATTCCAGGAGTTGACTATCAGGACACATATTCCCCTACCATTCGACTCACCTCCATTCGATTGATACTCGCGCTAGCATGCAGATACGACCTAGAGTTGCGACACATCGACATCAAAGGCGCGTATCTCAATGGTAAGCTCGAAGATACCGTATACATGCGCCAACCTGAGGGGTTCATCAAGCCGGGAGAGGAGAGCCTCGTCTGCAAGCTGAATAAGGGGATATATGGGTTGAAGCAGTTGGGGAGGGTGTGGCATGCTGTAAATAACCTATGTATCTACATGTACAATAGTTATTACATAATCCCAGTGGGCCCCTTAGGGACCCACTGTATAGTTTATGCGTGGGAACCGGCCAACGGTTCCTATCGCATCTTACTCTTACCTGTCAGGGGACACCCTATTTTCCATTTCCAGTTCCGACACCACACCCAGTTCCGACACCATTTCCGACTCCGCTTCCAGTTCCGATTCCATCTCCGCCTCCGCTTTCGGAAATGATTCCGCTTCTGGGAGAACTTCCACCAGTTCTGTTCGCCTTGCCAGTTCCACTCCAATTTCCGACTTCCACTCCCGGAACAGTGTTGGGAATCAAGCGACTCGCATAATAGGTGGCATGAAGGGTCAATCAAGGGTCAGGGAGGTCAGGGGGATGCAGGGTTGATGGCGGGTGCCGAGTGTTGTCCCTGGCTGCGCAGCGTAGTATAATACGGGCTCGCTGACATTGGGGGTCCTTAGACTTTTCTCTTTGGATTTCCCCTTGTCAGGTGAGAATCCCCTCTCTTGTATACTCTGTTCATTTATACATACTTTGGATTTCCCCTTGTCAGTTGTGTGGTAGTGTGATCTCCACAACCAGTCAGGGTTGCCCTTACATTACCTGTCACTACGTAGCATTCAGAATACCACTCTTTGGTCAAGTTCTGTAGTGCCCTTGTGATACAAGGTCCTAAGATCGACATCCTTTGCACCTTTTTGAACTATCCTGCGGTTGATCGCCACGCAACCAACCGATAGTGGATTCGAAGCAATCTTGAAAAAGATCACTGTGTCGACGACTAAACATCGTTGAGACCCTCCAGTAGACCCTCTACTGTCGGCTGCGAGCATGATGATTCCACGCAGTCGAAGACGGACACGAGCGACGAGCTCGAGGTCCACGCCCCAGGCGCAGCCCAGCAACACGACGGCTGATGCTACCCTGGACCAAGAGTCCAGGATGATAGAAGACGGAGAGATCGTAGATCTCACCACCCTCGTCCCCCAGGAGAGGACGAGGGAAACCCTGACCATGTCTCGTCGAGCGTGGCCGAGGAAGAGACGACGCCAGGCAACGAGCTGGCACCACCCCCTCATTCCTCTCTGCCCAGAGACAAAGGAAAGGACAGAGAAGTCTCGCCGTCCTCAGACGGTAGAGCAACAACGTCGAGGCGGGCACAAAGCCACGACTCGAACCGACGCTCACGAAGTAGAGCGACGACGATCGTCCCTGAAGGGGGACGATGGCAAAAAAGACGAGCCCCAGACGATGGTCAGGGCTCGGAATACTCGAGCTTCAGTCGCAAGAGCTCGAGAGCTCACGCCATTGACCACGAGATGGCAGAGGCCCTGAACAAACAGGTGCAGGCTGCGCTGCACTGAAGCACGCTGACGCGCCACAAGCACGATCAGCTGGCATCGCAGCTTGACAACGACACCGCCGCCCTAATGGCAATCGGCAAGGGACTCCACCAGGTGGAGGAGATCAGGCTGCAAGATGCGGCCACGCTGGAGGACATCCAGACAGCCCTCTGCCCATGCGGGGAACGTGACACAACTCATCCGAGCTCGCGACAGTCTGCAGCCAACGAACGCAGTCACGACGCGGAAGACCCGTGCCGAAAGGAGCGGGACAAGCAGCGAATGCCGCCACCAGCCGTCCCGGTCGAACAGGACATAAGGTTCAGAAATGAACCTCAAGAGCAACCAGCTGCCCCAACGGACAGCCGTAAGACGATCCAACAGATCATTAGGGAACAGGTCGCCTCAGAGCCTGACTCTGAAACGACGACCGAGAGCTTAGAGCTCGAGGTCGCACACTGGCAGCGTAAAGAAGCCGCAGCTGCGTGCCGCCACACGCGGGCACTCGAGCTACTAGCGAAGAACGCTGAAGAAACAGTGGCCCACAGCCACACCGCTCAGCTGCCCGACGAGCAGCTCACACGAGCCGTACAGGACGCACGGCAGGCGCGTGCAGCCTACAACAGCAGGCTGCGGATCCGCAATGTGGGACTGACCGGGGACACCAGACACAAGACGCCCCCGGAACTGAGAGCACAAAATGCTCCCGATCCCAAGCCCAATCCAGGCCCGGGGCCCGTCAGGGCATACAACAGCCTGCCCCGCGTGGCCTCACAGCCGCGCAAGCGATCCATGGCCCCAACGGAAGGCCAGGGAATCCCTGACCAGGCCGACGTCGTACCAATGGAGCTGTACGATGGGATCACACGGATGATCCGCGTGGCGTTAGCAGACGCCACGGACACAGACCCGGAGAAGTCTGTGCTAGTGAAAGCCGGCGTGAAATTGGCTCACCCCGAGCCATATGCCGGGGGATCTGACCTCAAAGAGTTTGAAATCTTTGTGGCAGCCATCCTACGATGGCTGAAAATGAATTGCCTCCTAGGGCCAACCAGCATAGACATGCAGGTCGGCTACGTGGGCACTCGCCTTACCGGCGAAGCCCAGGAGTGGTTCCTTCGAAACGTAGAACACTTCGATCGCCAGGTCCGCATCTGGACGCTGGAAAATGTGATGCAAGGCCTTCAAAAAGGGTTATAATGCCGAGAGCAGCTCAATAGAGCAACTCTTCGAGATGGCCTGGATGATCGAGGAGGCATCCCGTTACAACATGGGGATGCGTCGTGCAGAAAGTGCAGCAGCAACGGCAAGCGCTGCCCGGCTCACAGGGAGCAAGCCGTTGACACAAAAAGGCCTGACCAGGCCCAGCCTGTTCTCAAGAAGCGGAACAGGACAACGGCTGCTGCCCCCACGCCCAGCACAAGCTGGACGCCCGCCTGAAGCTAAACAGCCTCAAGCATCAGGGTTGTCCCCACGACATGCCCCACCAACGAAAGCGTTGGGCCGGCCTAACGATCGGCCCAGCGGCAGCCAAAGCAGCACCACGTGCTTTGAATGCGGCCAACCTAGCCACAAGAAGGCGGAGTGCCCCGGGCTTAGGTCCGGTATAAGGACAGCAGCCACGAGGCACGACGATGAGGCCAAGGATCCGGAGATGAATCTCGGTCAAAATTCTCTTCAACAGATTGATGAAGAGGGGGAGGGTGATCCCCAACCCAACGACACTCCGGACAACAGAGACGCGGACAACGGAGATGCGCCCGCTGAATAGTGGGACCCTGAGCCATCCCAATACTATGAATGGGACGAGGAGGTGGAAGACACCACCTACAGGTCCAGCACGATCAGATTCGCGCTGGAGGACGAAACCGCCACGAAGGTCATGGCAGCACGCACGTTGGTCACGCCAGACAAGGCGGCCGAGCTGGTGTATCACCACCGAAGCAAACACAGGACACGGCCAACGTGCCCACACAGTGAGAACCGTACCCTATCGGGGTACTGGGAAATAAACGGCGTGAAAGCCCACTGCCTGCTAGATAGCGGCAGCGAAGGGGTACTGCTATCCCCCGAATTCACGTGAGCTACAGGGATGAAGACATTCTCCCTGGAGCAGCCAATCGCGCTGCAGCTAGCCTGCATAGGCAGCCGTTCCACGATCAACTATGGAATGGACACGACCATCAAATTTGGTCGTGAGACATACGATGAATATTTCGACGTAGCGAACATCGAATATTACGATGCTATCTTAGGCACACCGTTCCTAAGGAGATTTGGCATAACCCTGGACTTCTCGAGCCCAGGGACGATCCGCAAGGGGAACGAAGTGATCCCCACAGGCAAGGTCTCATTCGACGACGACGGATCCACGAACGAGGACAAGGGGCCATGGGTGAGCAGGAGCACCCGGGCACCGAAGCCTAACCTGGCTCATTGAAGCCAGGAGGATGAGTCACGGGGTGACTCGTCCTCGAACTCACCCTACAACCGTAGGGAGAGGCACTCTCACCTAACGGTGAAAGCGATGGGGAAGAGGAAAGCGGTTCCGCGCACTGTGGGACCTAATAGACGCCCACAGCGCCTAATGGCTTCTAAGCCAACCACCACTATCATCCTCACGGATGATGACCTTCCTTGCCTCCGCGAGGAATGGATGGAACGAATCACTGATTTAGTCAGTGGAATTCCATTAGAACTCCCGCCACTACGGGAGATCAACCATGAGATCAACCTCATCGATCCCAACAAACACATGCGGTATCGACTACCGAAATGCCCCGAACACTTCCGAGAGGAACTGTCGGCTAAGATAGAATGATACACCACTGCAAAGTGGTGGATTCCGGCAGTCGTGCAGCAGGCCGTGCCCATGCTGTGTGTGCCAAAAAAGAACGGTACATTGCAAACCGTCTTCGATCTGCGCCAGCAGAATGAGAACATGGTGAAGGATGTCACGCCCTTCCCGGATCAGGATATCATCCGTGTTAGGAAACCAGACTGTACAGTACCCATTGACCCACGCACCCTTCTCTGTCCCTCTAGTCACTTACCACTCCTTCCCCTCCACGAGCTTCCACCATCCAGCGAGCCAAACGAATTCACCGAGGCGCGTACGCGCGCACCGAGTCGAGTCGAGTCGAGTCGAGGAGCCACGCGATCTCACGGGCTCACAACACCGCACACACATCGCGGATCAACCGGACGATCGAGTCCTATGTTTCTCCCCTTTTCCCCTTCTCCTGTCTCGACCCTGTCCCATTTCGTGATCACACTATGTTGCTCCACAAAATGTACATGTAGGTAGTTCCATTTTCCTGATCTACCCCACAGACGCTCCACACCCATCTCCAACCCTCGGCCCCCCTCCTTCGGACCTTCCTCTCGCCCATGCCCCCTCAATTTCTCCATTAGTTACCTTGGATACGTTTGTATAAAAGACTGAACGATGCTCTCAATTAAAATCACCAATTCTACTGGTCACTATTCCTGCGCTCGAGTTCTAAGCGCATCGAGTCCCCGCCGAAATATTCCGGGCCACTCCAGACCCCGATTCCTTAAAGCTGCATTTAGTAGCACATCCTATAGTTACCTAGTATTCTTTAGAATCCGCAGCGACATGGCTCGCTGTTGGTATTGGACAAAACTTGATATGTCAGAAGCATATGAGCAGATCCAGATCCATCTGGATCACGTAGCAAAGACTGCCTTTGCCACAATCCTTGGCACCTTCAGGAGCCAGGTGATACAGATGGGGGACTGTAACGCCCCATCAACATTCCAACGGCTGATGACAGCCATTTTCTGCGATTGCATAGGTCGCTTCGTCCATGTATATATGGACGACATCTTCATATTCTTGCTCTCAATACAAGAGCATGAAGAGCACCTCTACATCGTCTTTGACAGACTGAGGAAGAATCACCTTTTTCTGAGCAAGAAAAAGGTGGACCTCTATTCCATCCGAATGGAGTGTCTCGGCCATATCATCGATGGCCGAGGGGTACATGCCGACGAGGACAAGATGCAACGCATCCGCGAGTGGCGTAGGCCACGGACGTTCAACGACGTCCAGCGTTTCCTCGGGCTGGTACAGTATCTGGCACACTACATGCCAGATGTTACCGCATATAGCACCCCACTATCAGGCTGCGCGCGTAATAACCGTCCATTCGAATGGACTCCACTACTAGACAAATGCTGGCAAAGCATTAAAGCGTTGGCCTGTAAGGCCCTGATCCTGCGTCCAGTAGACGTGAGGTGCCCAGAGCCAATATGGGTGATCACTGATGGGTAAAAAGCTGGTGTCGGTTGCGGTCTGCGGCCAAGGTCCTGACTGGAAAACCTGTCCACCTGCCGGCTTCTTGTCAAAGAAGTTCAGCGTTGCTCAGCAACACTACCGGACTCACGAGCACGAGATGATCGCGGTGCTCGAGGCTCTCATGAAATGGGAGGACAAACTGCTGGGGCGAAGGTTCACCCTCATCACAGACCAGAAAGGGCTCGAGTATTTTGAGACCCAGAAGAGCCTATCTGACCGCCAGGTCAGATGGTGGGAGTTTCTCTCCCGGTTCAATTTCAACACCGTTCATGTCGACGGTATAGAGAACAAGGTAGCGGACTGCCTGTCGCGCTACTACGAGAATGACACGAGTGATGACAATCACCCGGACCACGTCTTCGTAAACGCAGATGCGCGTTTAGACCCGGACGGTGAGTTATTGCCCACTGACTGGTATATAGAGCTGCGAACAGCGGCGACAAGACGCTCTAAATGCCTCGCTGAGAAGACAGAGGCGAGAGTAACGGAATCCGCCGCATTGAACGAGGGCTCACCAGAGCCCGCGAACGTCGCCGCATCACGCGACGACGACGATGATGATGTCAGAGTCATCGCCGAAAATGATGGCACGCCCATTTGCCGGGTTGTCGAGCAAGGCGTAGACCTGTCCAAGGTCCTATGAGACGCGTACCACAGGGACGCCATGTTCACAAAGATCATGGCGCACCCGGACGCGCACCCGAGATTCGGGATCCAGGACGGGCTGATCTGGACTAAGAACCAGCTCAAAAGAGACGTCATTGCCGTCCCCTGCTCTGTTCTTCAAGGGGGAAGGAAGCTGATCGAAATCATCATCGATCGGGCACATCAGATAGTTGGCCACTATGGCCATCTGAAGACTTCAAACTACGTTCGAAGAGCATATTGGTGGCCGGGCATGATCCCAGACATAGAAGTGTTCTGCACATCGTGCGTGAGGTGTCAGATGACGACAACCGGACCACAACGGCCCAAAGGCCTACTACACAGCCTACCCATTCCAGATAGGCCATGGCAGTCGATTGGCATCGACTTCATGGGGCCCCTGCCCAAATACAATGACTGTGACTACCTGATGGTAGTCATCGACCGACTAATGTCGCTCGTACACCTCATACCAACCACAACGAGCATGTCAGCCAAGGGAGTAGCCTGGCTGTTTCTGAAGGAGGTCATTCGACTCCACGGAGTTCCCGACTCCATCGTCTCGGACAGAGACTCGAAGTTCACGTCGATCTTCTGGCGTGAACTACAGCGACTCATGGGGACTAAGCTCCTCATGTCAACCACCTTCCATCCCCAAACGGATGGAGCCACCGAGCGGGCAAACCGCTCGATCAGCCAGATATTGCGCGCGGTTGTCAGAGATGATCAGAAGGATTGGGCATTGAAATGCCCAATGGTTGAGGTTGCCCTCAACAGCAACGTCAGCGCGACCACAGGGTTCGCACCGTTTGAGCTGAACCACGGCTATATGCCACGGATAGACCTCCCCATAGCCGTGGACACCCCATTCAAGTGGGTAGCCCAGTTCGCACATCAGGCAAAATGGAACCTGATGGTGGCACACGATGCAATCATAGAGCATCGAGTGACGCAAACGTTTCATGCAAATAAGAAATGTATGGCGAGCGACAGGTACGCGGTCAACGACCGCATCTACCTTTCGACACAAAACCTAACTCTCCCAAAAGGAAGAGGCAGAAAACTAGTCCCGCGGTACATCGGACCGTACCACGTCGTCGAGGCTCACAACGACGCCTCGACGGTGACCCTTGATCTTCCCGACGAGCTGAAAAGCTGTCGCATTTCACCGGTCTTCCATTCAAGCCTCGTACGGCGATATGAGGCTAACAACGATGAATTGTTCCCTCGTCGTGAGGCCAAGTCATTTTATGACTTCAGAGCGAATGACGATGAGGAGTGGCTCGTCGACGAGATTATTGCACATCGATGGATAAACTTGACGGACCTGGAGTTCCAGGTCCGTTGGGCCCTAGGCGACGTGACATGGGAACCCATGTCGTCCTGCAAGGACCTTGAAGTCCTAGATAGCTATCTAGAGCTTCGGGGGGTGAGCAAGCCACGCGACCTCCCCAGACGCCGCTAGACGTGTCTGTCACGTGCAGACTATGTGACGCGCTGGCCACGGCGCAGTTAAATTTTCATCTTTCCGAGGGCGCATCGCTTCTTGGAAGCTAACCACCATCATCCCCACGAAGATGATGCCCCCCAAAGATGGGATGGACGTTGATCCGTCAACGTCCACAACACGAGCAACGGCCCCGAGACAGGGGGCCGCGGATATTCTCCGTGCTCCAGTAGACCAGGAGCACTGGATGATCGTGGGATGGGAGGACGCCCTCGCCATCGTCCACCCGGACGATTGCGCAACATGCATGGACTACGCCACGCACTTAAGGGCCATGACAGGCACCTGCAAGGTCAAATTGCGGGACGAAGACATCGGCGACGCCGTCGATGCAGCCTGGGGATGGCTCCCAAGGGGCATCGCATGTGACGCGCGAGAAGAGCCCCTCCGGGACATCCACGACCTCAAAAAAGAGGTCAAGGAGTTGGAACGCGTGGTCGAAGACCGCGACGACGCGCTCGAAACCGAGCACGCCAAGATCAAGGAACTGGAGCAGCAGCTGAGCGCAGCCCAGCTCCAGGTTACCCTGGCCCACATTGCCTCAAAAAGGCTGTGACATGACCCGGCCACAGACCCAGTGGCCGGGCCATCATCACTTCGCGCAACGGCGCCTTTGCCGGTGCATGCAACATCGGGGCTAGCGTCCCGATTGTCGGCGCCGACCCCGATGATGGAAGGGGATAGCGTGCCTTCCGACTCTGTGTATGGCGTCCCAGAAGGATGGGAGTCAGACTCGTCCGTCTGGAAGATGTACAACCCGGAAAGGGCACAGCGGCTGGCAGAGCAGCCAAAGAAAAAGCGCAAGAAATTGCATGGCTCCCCCAACACCGTCAATGGGCTAGCCATTGTGAGGGAAAGTGCAATTAGCGCTTACCTAGCGGCGTCATCGTCGCACACTGCCAACGAACCCGCCCTTCAACGGCGGATAGCACAGGTCGAGGCCCAGTACATCGGGCCTGGCATGGCCCTGCCTCCACCGGCGGGGACAGTTCACCCTCCCTACCCAGGGGAGGGGACGCTCATCCCACTCAGAGATCCACCGATCTCTGAGATGGGCCTCCTACCACGGCCGGTAGGGAAAGCCCAACAGCATCGTACTCAATGGTACAATGTCTGCCCGCTCAACGACCCACGCTTCGTCGACCTCCTAGCGCGGGCAAAAGAAACGCCACAGCTCGCGCGTATGTGCGAGATGATCGGCGTATTTAAACGCATCGAGCGCGAACAACGCACTCGCAATCCCAAAAGGGATTGTCTCGTGATAGCGGGTGGTACCCCGCACGATATCGCAGCCATCCTAAAGGGTTGGATACACAACCCTGTGTTGGGTGCATTTATGCTCCTGCACCAAAATCAAGCATAATGTATTCGATTTATTGTATGGTGTTTGGAATTCTTTCTCACATTGTTCTTGTACCATGCATTCACTTCTCTGCTTATTTTCGAAAATTTCCAGTTACTCCCTATCTCTCCATTTCATTCTGTTATTTCTGTTTTCACAGGCGGCTGCACCCAGCGGAGTTTGAAATGACTTCGACGCGCGAGCCCTTGGGCGCTAAAGGGCCGGGTGCACGTATATGCTCTCTGAGACAGAATAATACTCCTCTCCCAGTGACAATAAATTCACTGAGAGAGGCGAGTAGTATCTTTCATATTTACATAGCATGTTGACTGAAAATCATGTAGTGTATTTGATTCTAGGTATTGTATTAATATAACAGTGACAATAAATTCACTGAGAGAGTGTATTTGATTCTAGCTTTCTAAGAACTCTACCGAACCTTCCCTGCCATAACCCTGAGTTGCTAACACCCTGAAGGAATCCCATCTGCCATCCGTGACAATGCAGATGGCACCTTCAACCTAGACGACATGGACGTCTGGATGTGGTTGAAGGCCCTTGCGCCCCGGGTCAAAGGGGTCGTATCACCTCTCAGGGTGAGGCTACTCGACCTATTCAGCTCGACAGACCAATGGTCGAGCCTCGTCAACGCCAGGGAAGTGCTGACGCCTCAGAGCACCACCCTGCGGCTCTCCATCACGGGCCCATTCCCTGTGGAGGGCCGAGCCGGCCCCGACATCCCCCTTGCCGAGATCGCGAGATGGTTGGCCCGCTACGCGGGGGTCACTTGCGAGTAAGTGGTATGCATTGAACACTATGTTCAATGCAGCATCACCGGCGCGCATTCAGTGTTGCCGCCCGTGAGGGCCAACAAAAGGTCCTCGAGACCAGCCATGTGAGGGCTGCGGTGCCACGACCCCTCACTCAGGCTCAGCTCGATCAAGAGCTGGCACGCTTCCGGCCCCCTCCTCAGACTGAGGACCTGGCCATTGAGGCCATGCTCTGCGAGGACGCTGGCCTCATCACCCAAGCGGATACCACCGCTAGTGGTGAGGCCGACCAGCCTCACCCAATCACCACTGATGACGTGGAGGTGCCCCCGGAGGAGTCACGTGCCCCACCGGCCCCGTACGACGATGACATCATTGTATCGGGCACTCTAGAGGACTCCATTATGGATGACCTCTATGAGTTGTAGTTGACCCCTATAGTTGTCTATAGAGGGGGAGGGTGTAAATAACCTATGTATCTACATGTACAATAGTTATTACATAATCCCAGTGGGCCCCTTAGGGACCCACTGTATAGTTTATGCATGGGAACTGGCCAATGGTTCCCATTGCATCTTACTCTTACCTGTCACTACGTAGCATTCAGAATACCACTCTTTGGTCAAGTTCTGTAGTGCCCTTGTGATACAAGGTTGCAGGGCTGAGAGGAGAATTGGAAAAGATCAGGTTCACGGCGGGGGGGGGGGGGGGGGGGGCAGATAAGACGGTGTTTTTCAGGTTTGGGGAGAGGGGAGATGTGGAGATCGCCGGGTGGTACGTGGACGACGGGCTCTTGGCAGCGAACACGTTGACTTCGATGGAGGGGATGATCAGTGACATAAGGGGGAGCTTTGACATACAGGACTTGGGCGATCCGATGCACTTACTCAGCATTCAAATCATCAGAAGGCACGCCCTTGGTACTATTCACATTTCACAACCCTCCTTCATCGCCACCATGGCCAATTGCTTCGATATCACATCCGGATGCGCGGCAAACTCGCCTATGGACCCTAACATCGAGTTACGCGTTTCCACCAGTCCGTTCGACGTAATCGACTCAGCTTACACATCAATCATCGGCAGCATCAACTACTGTGCGGTGGCCACACGACCGGACATCTCCTATGCCGTCAACAAGTGTGCTCAGTATACGTCAAAGCCGAATCTTACTCACTGGGAGGTGGCCAAGCACATCGTGCACTATCTGCTGAATACGAAGGAATATGGGATCATGTACATCAGAGAGGGGGAGGGAGTAAAGGGGTTTGCTCACAATCTAGCAGGGTTCACCGACGCCAACTTCGCTGGAGATAGAGATGACAGGAAGTCGACAACAGGATGGGTGTTTACATTTAACGGTGCGCCCGTGTCCTGGGCATCTAAGAAACAGAACCTCATTAGCAGGTCCTCGATGGAATCAGAAGTGGTGGCGGGATCGTTCGCGACGGTAGAGGGAATTTGGCTCATACGGTTGGGAAAGGACTTCAAACACATCTTCACCCCCATTCCTCTCTTCACCGACAATCAGTCTGCTATCACATTCTCCAATGACAGCGTCAGTAACAACCGTACCAAACACATCGATATCCATTACCACTACACGAAAGAACAAGTCACGGCGGGCAACATCGCTCTACGCTACGTCAAAACCATCGAGAATCCCGCCGACATACTGACAAAACCACTCGCACCGTGCAAGCACCTTCATACCCTAGAACTTCTAGGGATATGTCGGGCTTGAGGGGGAGTGTCGTGAGGAAAGACCTATCAGCTACGGACTCCAGTTTCACTCGGTTCATTTCATGACTTCATGCACACAAATAACAACTCGTAATGTCTATTACAATGATTTCCATTTACGATTGCCCTAACAATCTCTCTCTCTAACTATCTAATCTCACCCCGAGCACTGTGAGATGCACACGCACACCTGAGCCATCGAGACATGAGACGACACCACAGACACACACCAATACTCACCGGGTCGAGTCAAGACCAACACATTACTCCTGAGCACCTAGATCCGTATCACGAGTCGAGTCGAGGCACGAGCACAGTTGACGAGCCGAGTACCAGGATGGAACGAGCCGATCCCACATTGCGATCAAGGCACATGACATATATTCTCCATTACCCTTGAGCTGCACACATTATTCCTATCCAGTACCTCCTACCATCCAGCCTCATCCCTCGAGCCACCACACTAGGACATTCTATTCTGCCTCATGTCCAGGCCAGACCGAACGAGTGATCCGCAGCACGGATGTACAGACAAGATGGAAGGATGAAGGTCTACAAAACAAATAATGAAAAAAAGACATCGAACGCCTATTATTTATATAGACCATTAAAAATAATAGAAGATTCAAAGGAGGTCTGTGACATTGTCAAATATATGCTTAAGCATATACTCAGAAGTACTACAAACCCTCTAACTCTTTGATTAACCAGACCAGGGTTCGAACCTGGGGCCCCATTAGTATATAGGGTGCTTTACCAACTAAGCTATTTGGTCTATTATGTTTTACAACTTGGTGAGGTAATCTATGAGTCATAAGATAGTGTACAAGCTTTGTTTAAAAGCTTAGGTTCTACAGTTTTGATATTTATCATCAAGAATCTTAATAGAAACATTGCTAAATATTATGATTTTGACTCTTCATATAGAATGACTTATATAACCAATACATTCACTTTCATGAGTAGTAATTATACTTTATTCTATCTCTAACATCATAAGATCTGATTTAAATACTTTTCATATATCAGTTACCATGGAATATGATGATAATTCCAGTACTTGAATTGGTATTTAGAAACAAACATGTATGATACATAATTCATCAATATAATAGGATTTAAATTCAACTTCCCATTTAAAGTGGAGAGTGGATTCAGATTCCATGATAATAATACCATCTTATGTCTTTATGCTCTATGGGTCACTTGGAAATTCAGCTTATATGCTGTTCCAACTTTTTATATCAAGGGATGGACAAGGTTCTATGACTCACAAATGTAGAGGTCACAATACCTGATCTTCTAGGACTATTGGTGGGCACCTATCTTGAAGAATATCTAACATTGATCTCTCATTGTTGGAATCTAATCTATTCTGCTTGCATATCTCATCATCAATCTCAAATATTGATCGAGTATCAATATTTCCTTTCTCATCAAGAGTATCAAATGTTGAGATCTCAGCTAGTTTTGATTGCTTATCTGGTTTTGATCTAGTTTTACTCATTTGAAGAGACTTATTTACCAAAGTATCCTTTGTACGATTCTTATCTTGTTGTTTTGTTAGAAGGTTTATTTGATTCTTATCATTGATTACCTGATATGATACCAGATAATTATGTCTAAGATATGCTGTTGAAATGGATACTTTTTTTCCATCCATATATGCATCCATATCTGCTAACTCATAGTAATTCCCTTCTGAATCATGTATTCTACAACTTGGTGTTATTCTTTTGATATCTCTATCATGATGTGATTTATCTGGTTGTTCTGTCAGCAAATTTATTTGATTATTGTCATTGACCTCATATGATACTAGATCATCCTCTTCATCATATGCTATTAAAGGAGATATTTCTTCTCCATCCATAAATACATCCATGTCTGCTAACTTAAAGTAATTATCTGAATTATATACCCTACAATTTTCTGTGATATTTTTGATATCAAATTTATGTTTCCCCAATTGATTTCTTTCTCATCAAGAGTATCAAATATTGAGATCTCATCAGGAGTAGATTGCTTTGGTTTCTTATCTGGTTTTGATCTAGTTTTACTCCTTTGAAGAGACTTATTTACCAAAGTATCCTTTGTACGATTCTTATCTTGTTTTGTCAGGAGGTTTAGTTGATTATTATCATTGACCTCACATGATACCAGATATCTACATGCATAATATGCTGTTAAAATGGATACTTTTTTTCCATCCACATATGCATCCATGTCTGCTAACTCATAGTAATTCCCTTTTGAATCATGTATTCTACAACTTGCTGTTATTCTTTTGATATATCTAGCACGATCCAATTTATCTGGTTTTGCTGTTAGCAAATTTATTTGATTATTATCATTGACCTCATATGATACTAGATCATCCAGTTCATCATGGGCTGTTAAAGGGGATATTTCTTCGCCATCCATAAATACATCCCTGTCTGCTCACTCAAAGTAATTATCTGCTGGATTATATACCCTACAATTTTCTGTGATATTTTTGATATCAAATTTAATGTTTCTACTGCTTATTTCTTCTTGAATAAGCTGAGATTCCTTTTGAGTGAGAACCGGTGTTAGATTTGTTGGTTCTGGTTTGTTGTGTTGTTTTGTCATAAAATTTATTTGATTATCTACCATCTCATACAATACCAGGTCTTTCTTTTTACGGTACACTGTAGACAACTTGCGAGGTTTTTCATCTATAAAGACATCCATATCTTCTAGACTATAGCAATTATCTAGTGAATCATAAAACATACAACATCCAGCAATCTTTCTAATTCGCAATCCTACATGCTTATGATTTTTGATCTGCTCTCTTAATTCTATAATCTCTCTATGTTGTTCCTTAGATATCTGCTTGAGATTTGATATTATCTCATCTTTTTCTTCTATCCATTCTGTGATTCTGTCAATCCTTTTAGAGAGCTTGACAATCTGGGCTTCCATGACTACTAGACCCAATTTACAATTTCACAGAATCAATTTTCAATACTGACTCATATTAGACACTAATCTGGTTTTATCATTAAATTGTCAACTAGGTCCTTGTCATTGCTAGCACTGTTGTTTAAATTACATATCATCACAAAGACTGTTATTATAATTGTGCTTGCTAACTACAAAGTTTGGTTTGATTGATTTATCTCCATCTGTTAGTGTATATGTCATCACTTATTGTGGAAGGTAATCTAGACCAGTAGTTGAGAATATAATTCCAGTAAAAGTCTATATTCCCTTTATGTTGTTTATGGTTTTATTTAGAGTTGAATAGTGAATGCAATATAAAATTGAAGTATATAACTGACCTC